>CM066921.1:28913917-29513219 GCA_033964015.1 Scolanthus callimorphus
CGTATAGATAATCATATAGATAATCATATAGATAATCATAAGACTTAGCCCAAAGTGAATCTTTTCCAACAGAAACAAGCAAGATAATCACGATAGATAATCGTCTAGATAATCGTCTAGATAATGTGTCTAGATAATCGTATAGATAGTCGTATAGATAATCGTATAGATAATCGTATAGATAATCGTATAGATAGTCGTATAGATAATCATTAAGATAATCATATAGATAATCATAAGACTTAGCCCAAAGTGAATCTTTTCCAACAGAAACAGAAAGATAATCACGCTAGATAATCGTCTGGAAAGTGAATCTTTTCCAATAGAAACACGCAAGACAATCACGGTAGATAATCGTCTAGATAATCGTCTAGATAATCGTCTAGATAATCGTCTAGATAATCGTCTAGATAATCGTCTAGATAATCGTCTAACTAATCGTCTAGATAATCGTCTAGATAATCGTCAAGATAATCGCCTAGATAATCGCCTAGATAATCGCCTAGATAATCGTCTAGATAATCGTCTAGATAATCGTCTATGTTTCGGACAGCCGCCGAATTTAGCGCGACGCGATATCGATTAGGAGAGACACGTGTAGTTATAGCGAGTCGCTTGTTTTGTGAGTCAGTTGTGAGTCAAGTGGAAAGCCACAACGATCTTGTAAGTAGTTTATTTTCTTCTTTAACTGCCTAGATTGTAACTGAGATGTAGACATTCATTTGTTTAGGAACCGATCTTTGGTCAGAATCTGTAGAGTTGACATTATGTGGTATTAAAGAGTCGAAACAACGGCGACAATACGATTATCTATACGGTTGTCTATACGATTATCTAAACGATTATCTATACGATTCTATACGACTATTTAACAATTATTCCTTGAGCCCGAATGGGCTCTGAGTCAATAGCCCATGAGGCCCCCGAATGGGCTCTGAGTCAATAGCCCATGAGGCCGAAGGCCGAATGGGCTATTGACTCAGAGGCCATGAGGGCGAGAGGAATAATTGTTTTAGTCAACTCACACTAGGTCAATTTGTATTGCCAAAAAATGTTTTGTTCTGGTCATTTGCCATTTTCTGGCTTTCAAATCGAACACTTTTCGCTACTAGTGGGCTATAACTTATAGCCTACTAGTAGCTCAAACAATCAAAACGCAGCATTGATAATAGACCACTAGTGTGATTTCACTAATACGATTATCTATACGATTCTCTATACGATTATCTATACGATATCTATACCATTAAATAGACGATTATCTAGACGATCGTGTATCTATACGATTATCTAGACGAACGATTATCTCGACGATTATCTAGACGATTATCTAGCGTGATTATCGGGCGTGTTTCTGTTGGAAAAGATTCACTTTGGGCTAAGTTTTATGATTATCTATATGATTATCTATATGATTATCTATGATTATCTATTTGATTATCTATTTGATTATCTATATGATTATCTATACGACTATCTATACGATTATCTAAACGATTATCTAGACGATTATCTGGAAAAGATTCACTTTGGGCTAAGTTTTATGATTATCTATATGTTATCTATATGATAATCTATTTGATTATCTATTGTGATTATCTATACGATTATTTATACCATTATATATACGATTATCTATAACGATTATCTATACGATTATCTATACGATTATCTATACGACTATCTATACAATTATCTATACAATTATCTACGATTATCTATACGATTATCTATACGATTATCTAGAACGATTATCTAGACGATTATCGTGACGATCGTGTATCTATACGATTATCTAGACGATCGATTATTTAGACGATTATCTAGACGAATATCTACGATTATCTATATAATTATCTATATAATTATGATTATATGACAAAATCGTTATCTAGACGATTATCTAGCGTGATTATCGGGCGTGTTTCTGTTGGAAAAGATTCACTTTGGGCTAAGTTTTATGATTATCTATATGACTATCTATATGATTATCTATGTGATTATCTATTTGATTATCTATACGATTATCTATACGATTATCTATATGATTATCTATACGATTATCTATACGATTATCTATACGATTATCTATACGACTATCTATACGATTATCTATACGATTATCTATACGATTAAATAGACGATCGTGTATCTATACGGTTATCTAGACGATCGATTATCTAGACGATTATCTAGACGAGTATCTAGACGATTATTTGGACGATTATTCAGACGATTATCTAGACGATTATCTAGACGATTATCTAGACGATTATCTATACGATTATCTATACGATTATCTATACGACTATCTATACGATTATCTATACTATTATCTATACCATTAATAGACGATTAAATAGACGATTATCTAGACGATCGTGTATCTATACGATTATCTATACGATTATCTATACGATTATCTGTACGATTATCTATACGATTATCTAGACGATTACCTAGACGATTACCTAGACGATTATCTAGACGATTATCTAGACGATCGTGTATCGAGACGATTATCTAGACGATCGATTATCTAGACGATTATCTAGCGTGATTATCGGGCGCGTTTCTGTTGGAAAAGATTCACTTTGGGCTAAGTTTTATGATTATCTATATGATTATCTATATGATTATCTGTATGATTATCTATTTGATTATCTATTTGATTATCTATACGATTATTTATACCATTATCTAGACGATTATCTATACGATTATCTATACGACTATCTATACAATTATCTATACGATTATCTATACGATTATCTAGAACGATTATCTAGACGATTATCTTGACGATCGATTATTTAGACGATTAATTAGACGATTATCTAGACGAATATCTATACGATTATCTACATAATTATCTAACAATTATGATTATATATATATTAATACGATTATGATACCGTAAGACAAATCGTTATCTAGACGATTATCTAGCGTGATTATCGGGCGTGTTTCTGTTGGAAAAGATTCACTTTGGGCTAAGTTTATGACTATCTATTTGATTATCTACATGACTATCTATACGATTATCTATACGACTATCTATACGACTATCTATACGATTATCTAGACGATCGTGTATCCATACGATTATCTAGACGATCGATTATCTAGACGATTATCTAGACGATTATCTAGACGATTATCTAGACGAGTATCTAGACGATTATTTAGACGATTATCTCGACGATTATCTAGACGACTATCTAGACGATTATCTAGATGATTATCTAGACGATTATCTATACGATTATCTATACGATTATCTATACGATTATCTTTACGATTATCTATACGATTATCTATACGACTATCTATACGATTATCTATACGATTATCTATACCATTATCTATACCATTAAATAGACGATTAAATAGACGATTATCTAGACGATCGTGTATCTATACGACTATCTAGACGATCGATTATCTAGACGACTATCTATACGATTATCTAGACGATCGAGTATCTATACGATTATCTAGACGATTATCTCGACGATAATCTAGACGATTATCTAGACGAGTATCTAGACGATTATTTAGACGATTATCTAGACGATTATCTCGACGATTATCTAGACGATTATCTAGACGATTATCTCGACGATTATCTCGACGAGTATCTAGACGATTATTTGGACGATTATTTAGACGATTATCTAAACGATTATCTATACGATTATCTGTACGACTATCTATACGATTATCTATACGATTGTCTATACGATTATCTATACGATTATCTATACCATTAAATAGACGATTAAATAGACGATTATCTAGACGATCGTGTATCTATACGATTATCTAGACGAACGATTATCTCGACGATTATCTCGACGATTATCTAACGATTATCTAGACTCTTATCTTGACGATTAGCTAGACGATTAGCTAGACGATTATCTAGCGTGATTAATTGGCGTGTTTCTGTTGCAAAAGATTCACTTTGGGCTAAGTTTTATGATTATCTATATGATTATCTCTATGATTATCTATATGATTATCTATTTGATTATCTATTTGATTATCTATACGATTATCTATACGATTATCTATACGATTATCTATACGACTATCTAGACGATTATCTAGACGATTATCTGGAAAAGATTCACTTTGGGCTAAGTTTTATGATTATCTATATGATTATCTATGTGATTATCTATATGATAATCTATTTGGTTATCTATTTGATTATCTATACGATTATTTATACCATTATATATACGATTAATCTATAACGATTATCTATACGATTATCTATACGATTATCTATACGGCTATCTATACAATTATCTATACGATTATCTATACGATTATCTATACGATTATCTAGAACGATTATCTAGACGATTATCTATACGATCGTGTAGCTATACGATTATCTAGACGATCGATTATTTAGACGATTATCTAGACGATTATCTAGACGAATATCTAGACGATTATCTATATAATTATCTATATAATTATGATTATATATATATTAATACGATTATGATACCGTAAGACAAATCGTTATCTAGACGATTATCTAGACGATTATCTAGCGTGATTATCGGGCGTTTTTCTGTTGGAAAAGATTCACTTTGGCTAAGTCTGATGATTATCTATATGATTATCTATATGATTATCTATATGATTATCTATACGACTATCTAGACGATTATCTAAACGATTATCTAGACGATTATCTAGACGATTGTCTAGACGATTATCTAGACGATTATCTTTGATTATCTATATGATTATCTATATGATTATCTATTTGATTATCTATATGATTATCTATACGATTATCTAGACGATTATCTACACGATTATCTACACGATTATCTACACGATTATCTACACGATTATCTGCACGATTATCTAGACGATTATCTAGACGATTATCTAGACGATTATCTAGACGATTATCTAGCGTGATTATCTTGCTTGTTTCTGTTGGAAAAGATTCACTTTGGGCTAAGTCTTATGATTATCTATATGATTATCTATATGATTATCTATACGACTATCTATACGATTATCTATGCGATTATCTATACGATTATCTATACGACTATCTATACGATTATCTAGACGATTATCTAGACGATTATCTAAATGATTATCTAGACGATTATCTAGACGATTATTTATGATTATCTATCTGATTATCTATAGATTATCTATTTTATTATCTATATGATTATCTAGACGATTATCTAGACGATTATCTAGACGATTATCTAGACGATTATCTAGACGATTATCTAGACGATTATTTAGACGATTATCCAGACGATATCTAGACTATTATTTGGACGATTATCTAGACGATTATTTAGACGATTATCTAGACGATTATCTAGACGATTATCTGGACGATTATCTAGGCGATTATCTAGACGATTATCTAGACGATTATCTAGACGATTATCCAGACGATTATCTAGGCGATTATCTAGACGATTATCTAGACGATTACATGACGAACTTCAAGGCCTTTTGAATCGCACAGCGTGAGGGCGCTTAGACTTTACGGTTAGCATGGCAACCCCTTTAATCCCATAAAACTATCTTTCATCCATATACTTGAACGTGTACAAATCGAACGATTGATTTCCTATTCATGTAGCTTGGCTGAAATACTAGATTCGTTTTAATAGTTAACATGAAATACGAGTACATGATCTGCGAGGAATCAGCGATGGCGGCAACATGGCAAGCGCTTTGAAGGAACGATTCTATCGCTTTCAATCGGGTTTTCGGAAGGTTACACAGCGCAAATAAGTAGTAGCATGCCTTGTCAAGTAAATGAACGAGCGATGGTAGGATTTGAACCTTGTTTTAAAGCCTGATGCGACGAAATACTGGCCTGAGAAGCGCAAAGCAAGTTCCCTGGATATCGCTAAATGATGGAAATGACAGAAGACTGCAGTTCGAACTCTTCAGATCTTCACGAGAAAAGGATGATGTTGTTATTGAAACGGTATTTGATCTACTAAGTCCTTCTGCGAGGAGGAAAACAAGATGATGATAGTTTTGCTGCCTCCTCTGAGTTTGTACGACACAGAGAATTAATCAACTTTGATCGGCCTTCCTTTGGCGGGACAAACAACTCCCGCCAATTCCGAATTTATTCCGAATTTATACCCCTCCGAGTACGCCTGAGGAAGAATTCGAAAGAAAAGGAGCAAGAAAACAAAAGGGATCTTAATTAATTTTTGCCATCGAAAGAATCATGCTCTATGGACATATCTATCGGCATTTCTCTTGTTGCCATTCCTGTTCCTTAATTCTATCAATTTTTATACTTGATGCCTAACTTAGTATATTATTTCGGCTTGGGCCCGTTGGCAGCAGAGAAACTTGGCCGTAAAGGTTTTGTTCTGCGGAAATATCTTTCGATATTTTCCTTGGTGTCATTCTTGGCCTTAAATTCATTTTTTAAGACTATGTAATTTTTTTGTAAATACACAACTTTTAGTATATTATTTCGGCTTGGGTCTGTTGACAGCAGAGAAACTTGGCCGAAAGGTTTGTGCTCTGCGGAAATATCTTTCGATATTTTCCTTGGTGTCATTCTTGGCCTTAAATTCATTTTTTAAGACTATGTAATTTTTTTGTAAATACACAACTTTTAGTATATTATTTCGGCTTGGGTCTGTTGACAGCAGAGAAACTTGGCCGAAGGTTTGTGCTCTGCGGAAATATCTTTCGATATTTTCCTTGGTGTCATTCTTGGCCTAAATTCATTTTTCAAACTCGTTGACTTTTGTTAATACACAGCTCAGTTTATTATTTCGGCTAGGTCTGTTGGCAGCAGAGAAACTTGGCCGAAAGGTTTGTGCTCTGCGGAAATATCTTTCGATATTTCATTGGTGTCATTCTTGGCCTTAAATTCATTTTTCAAACTCGTTGACTTTTGTTAATACACAGCTCAGTTTATTATTTCGGCTTACTAGGTATGTTGGCAGCAGAGAAATTTGGCCGAAAGGTTTGTGCTCTGCGGGAATATCTTTCGAAATTTTCCTTGTTGTCATTCTTGGCCTTCAATTCATTTTTCAAACTCGTTGACTTTTTTGTTAATACACAGCTCAGTTTATAATTTCGGCTTAGGTCTGTTGGCAGCAGAGAAACTTGGCCGAAAGGTTTGTGCTATGCGGAAATATCTTTCGATATTTTCCTTGGTGTCATTCTTGGCCAGTCAAATGTTAAACTTCATACATTTTTGTATTAAACGTTAGTATAGAATTTCAGCTTAGTATATAACGGCGTATTAATTAAAAGAAATGATTGTATTTACGTTTTGAAGAAAGAAAGGTAAGATCAATCTAACTAAAAATTCAAGCGCCGTCTGTTCGTTTTGCACGGCTAAGTATTTAGGCGAAGCAGGACTGTATAATCCCATCTTAATCCTCCATGCGTTGAAGCACAGTTCAATAGCTTTTATTGAGATACAATATCTAATTATATACTGAGTTTGCCAGGAAAGTAGGGCAAACGCGCTGAAAGGTTTGCAGACGTCGTGTTTCAGGGAAGCGCGAAAATCCCTGCTACTTAATCTCCCATGACTGACAGCATATATGGGCACCCCGCGGAAATTTCCGAGATTCAAGCAACAAAACTCACCAGGGTGCCGCATATTCAGACCTTACTGAAGTTCATCATGTACACGATTATCTAGCGTGATTATCTTGCGTGTTTCTGTTGGAAAAGATTCACTTTGGGCTAAGTTTTATGATTATCTATATGATTATCTACATGATTATCTATACGATTATCTAGACGATTATCTAGACGATTATCTAGACGATTATCTAGACGATTATCTAGCGTGATTATCTTGCGTGTTTCTGTTGGAAAAGATTCACTTTGGGCTAAGTTTTATGATTATCTATATGATTATCTATATGATTATCTATGTGATTATCTATTTGATTATCTATATGATTATCTATACGACTATCTATACGATTATCTATACGATTATCTATACGATTATCTATACGATTATCTATACGATTATCTATACGACTATCTATACGACTATCTATACGATTATCTATACCATTCAATAGACGATTAAATAGACGATTATCTAGACGAGTAACTAGACGAGTATCTAGACGATTATTTAGACGATTGTCTAGACGATTATCTACCGATTATCTATACGATTATCTATACGATTATCTAACGATTCTCTAACGATTATCATATACGATATATCTATACGACTATATACGATTATCTATACGATTATCTATACGATTATCTATACCATTAAATAGACGATTAAATAGACGATTATCTAGACGATCGTGTATCTATACGATTATCTAGACGATCGATTATCTAGACGATTATCTAGACGAGTATCTAGACGAGTATCTAGACAATTATCTCGACGATTATCTACACGATTATCTAGATGATTATCTAGATGATTATCTATACGATTATCTATACCATTATCTATACCATTATCTATACCATTAAATAGACGATTAAATAGACGATTATCTAGACGATCGTGTATATACGATTATCTAGACGATCGATTATCTAGACGATTATCTAGACGAGTATCTAGACGATTATTTAGACGAGTATCTAGACGATTATCTACACGATTATCTAGACGATTATCTAGATGATTATCTATACGATTATCTATACGATTATCTATACGATTATCTATACGATTATCTATACCACTATCTATACGATTATCTATACGATTGTCTATACGATTATCTATACGATTATCTATATCATTAAATAGACGATTAAATAGACGATTATCTAGACGATCGTGTATCTGTACGATTATCTAGACGAACGATTATCTCGACGATTATCTCGACGATTATCTAGACGATTATCTAGACGATTGCCTAGACGATTATCTAGACGATTATCTAGACGCTTATCTTGACGATTATCTAGACGATTATCTAGACGATTATCTAGACGATTATCTAGCGTGATTATCGGGCGTAATTCTGTTGGAAAAGATTCACTTTGGGCTAAGTTTTATAATTATCTTTATGATTATCTATATGATTATCTATATGATTATCTATATGATTATCTATATGATTATCTATTTGATTATCTATTGATTATCTATATGATTATCTATACGATTATCTATACGATTATCTATACGATTATCTATACGACTATCTAACGATTATCTAGACGATTATCTGGAAAAGATTCACTTTGGGCTAAGTTTTATGATTATCTATATGGTTATCTATATGATTATCTATATGATAATCTATTTGATTATCTATTTGATTATCTATACGATTATTTATACCATTATATATACGATTATAAATAACAATTATCTATACGATTATCTATACGATTATCTATACGACTATCTATACAATTATCTATACGATTATCTATACGATTATCTATACGATTGTCTAGAACGATTATCTAGACGATTATCTTGACGATCGTGTATCTATACGATTATCTAGACGATCGATTATTTAGACGATTATCTAGACGAATATCTAGACGATTATCTATATAATTATCTATATAATTATGATTATATATATATTAATATGATTATGATACCGTAAGACAAATCGTTATCTAGACGATTATCTAGACGATTATCTAGCGTGATTATCGGGCGTGTTTCTGTTGGAAAAGATTCACTTTGGGCTAAGTTTTATGATTATCTATGTGATTATCTATGTGATTATCTATACGATTATCTATACGATTATCTATACGATTATCTATACGACTATCTATACGACTATCTATACGATTATCTATACCATTAAATAGACGATTATTTAGACGATTATCTAGACGATTATCTATACGATTATCTATGTGATTATCTATATGATAATCTATTTGATTATCTATTTGATTATCTATAACGATTATTTATACCATTATATATACGATTATCTATAACGATTATCTAGACGATTATCTATACGATTATCTATACGACTATCTATACAATTATCTATACGATTATCTATACGATTATCTATACGATTATCTAGAACGATTATCTAGACGATTATCTATACGATCGTGTAGCTATACGATTATCTAGACGATCGATTATTTAGACGATTATCTAGACGATTATCTAGCGTGATTATCGGGCGTGTTTCTGTTGGAAAAGATTCACTTTGGGCTAAGTTTTATGATTATCTATATGATTATCTATATGATTATCTATGTGATTATCTATATGACTATCTATACGATTATCTATACGATTATCTAGACGATTATCTATACGATTATCTAGACGATTATCTAGACGATTATCTAGACGATTATCTATATGATTATCTATATGATTATCTAGACGATTATCTAGACGATTATCTAGACGATTATCTAGACGATTATCTAGACGATTATCTAGACGATTATCTAGACGATTATCTAGACGATTATCTAGACGATTATCTAGACGATTATCTAGACGATTATCTAGACGATTATCTAGACGATTATCTAGACGATTATCTAGACGATTATCTAGACGATTATCTAGACGACTATCTAGACGATTATCTAGACCATTATCTAGACGATTATCTATATGATTATCTAGACGATTTCTAGACGATTATCTAGACGATTATCTAGACGATTATCTAGACGATTCTATTTGATTATCTAGACGATTCTATTTGATTATCTAGACGATTCTATTTGATTAGCTATATGATTATCTATACGATTATCTATATGATTATCTAGACGATTATCTAGACGATTATCTAGACGATTATCTAGACGATTATCTAGACGATTATCTAGACGATTATCTAGACGATTATCTAGACGACTATCTAGACGATTATCTAGACGATTATCTAGACAATTATCTAGACGATTATCTAGACGATTATCTAAACGATTATCTGGAAAAATTCACTTGGGCTAAGTTTTTATGATTATCTATATGATTATCTATATGATTATCTATACGATTATCTATACGATTATCTATACGATTATCTATACGATTATCTATGCAATTAAATAGACGATTATCTAGACGATCGTGTATCTATACGATTATCTAGACGAACGATTATCTAGACGATTATCTGGACGATTATCTCGACGATTATCTGGACGATTATGTAGACATTATCTAGACGCTTATCTTGACCATTATCTTGACGATTATCTAGACGATTATCTAGCGTGATTATCGGGCGTGTTTCTGTTGGAAAAGATTCACTTTGGGCTAAGTTTTATGATTATCTATATGGTTATCTATATGATTATCTATATGATTATCTATATGATTATCTATTGATTATCTATATGATTATCTATACGACTATCTATACGATTATCTATACGATTATCTATACGACTATCTATACGATTATCTATACCATTATCTATACCATTATCTATACCATTATCTATACCATTAAATAGACGATTATCTAGACGATCGTGTATCTATACGATTATCTAGACGAACGATTATCTAGACGATTATCTGGAAAAGATTCACTTTTGGCTAAGTTTTATGATTATCTATATGATTATCTATTTGATTATCTATTTGATTATCTATACGATTATCTATACGATTATCTATACGATTATCTAGACGATTACTAGACGATTATCTAGACGATTATCTAGACGATTATCTAGACGATTATCTAGACGATTATCTAGACGATTCTCTAGACGATTCTCTAGACGATTCTCTAGACGATTCTCTATACGATTATCTATACGATTATCTATACGATTATCTATACCACTATCTATACGATTATCTATACGATTGTCTATACGATTATCTATACGATTATCTATATCATTAAATAGACGATTAAATAGACGATTATCTAGACGATCGTGTATCTGTACGATTATCTAGACGAACGATTATCTCGACGATTATCTCGACGATTATCTAGACGATTATCTAGACGATTGCCTAGACGATTATCTAGACGATTATCTAGACGCTTATCTTGACGATTATCTAGACGATTATCTAGACGATTATCTAGACGATTATCTAGCGTGATTATCGGGCGTAATTCGGTGGAAAGATTCACTTTGGGCTAAGTTTTATAATTATCTTTATGATTATCTATATGATTATCTATATGATTATCTATATGATTATCTATATGATTATCTATTTGATTATCTATTTGATTATCTATATGATTATCTATACGATTATCTATACGATTATCTATACGATTATCTATACGACTATCTATACGATTATCTAGACGATTATCTGGAAAAGATTCACTTTGGGCTAAGTTTTATGATTATCTATATGGTTATCTATATGATTATCTATATGATAATCTATTTGATTATCTATTTGATTATCTATACGATTATTTATACCTTATATATACGATTATAAATAACAATTATCTATACGATTATCTATACGATTATCTATACGACTATCTATACAATTATCTATACGATTATCTATACGATTATCTATACGATTGTCTAGAACGATTATCTAGACGATTATCTTGACGATCGTGTATCTATACGATTATCTAGACGATCGATTATTTAGACGATTATCTAGACGAATATCTAGACGATTATCTATATAATTATCTATATAATTATGATTATATATATATTAATATGATTATGATACCGTAAGACAAATCGTTATCTAGACGATTATCTAGACGATTATCTAGCGTGATTATCGGGCGTGTTTCTGTTGGAAAAGATTCACTTTGGGCTAAGTTTTATGATTATCTATGTGATTTCTCTATGTGATTATCTATACGATTATCTATACGATTATCTATACGATTATCTATACGATTATCTATACGATTATCTATACGACTATCTATACGACTATCTATACGACTATCTATACGATTATCTATACCATTAACTAGACGATTATTTAGACGATTATCTAGACGATTATCTATACGATTATCTATGTGATTATCTATATGATATCTATTTGATTATCTATTTTGATTATCTATACGATTATTTATACCATTATATATACGATTATCTATAACGATTATCTAGACGATTATCTATACGATTATCTATACGACTATCTATACAATTATCTATACGATTATCTATACGATTATCTATACGATTATCTAGAACGATTATCTAGACGATTATCTATACGATCGTGTAGCTATACGATTATCTAGACGATCGATTATTTAGACGATTATCTAGACGATTATCTAGCGTGATTATCGGGCGTGTTTCTGTTGGAAAAGATTCACTTTGGGCTAAGTTTTATGATTATCTATATGATTATCTATATGATTATCTATGTGATTATCTATATGACTATCTATACGATTATCTATACGATTATCTAGACGATTATCTATACGATATCTAGACGATTATCTAGACGATTATCTAGACGATTATCTATATGATTATCTATATGATATCTAGACGATTATCTAGACGATTATCTAGACGATTATCTAGACGATTATCTAGACGATTATCTAGACGATTATCTAGACGATTATCTAGACGATTATCTAGACGATTATCTAGACGATTATCTAGACGATTATCTAGACGATTATCTAGACGATTATCTAGACGATTATCTAGACGACTATCTAGACGATTATCTAGACCATTATCTAGACGATTATCTATATGATTATCTAGACGATTATCTAGACGATTATCTAGACGATTATCTAGACGATTATCTAGACGATTCTATTTGATTATCTAGACGATTCTATTTGATTATCTAGACGATTCTATTTGATTAGCTATATGATTATCTATACGATTATCTATATGATTATCTAGACGATTATCTAGACGATTATCTAGACGATTATCTAGACGATTATCTAGACGATTATCTAGACGATTATCTAGACGATTATCTAGACGACTATCTAGACGATTATCTAGACGATTATCTAGACAATTATCTAGACGATTATCTAGACGATTATCTAAACGATTATCTGGAAAAAATTCACTTTGGGCTAAGTTTTTATGATTATCTATATGATTATCTATATGATTATCTATACGATTATCTATACGATTATCTATACGATTATCTATACGATTATCTATGCAATTAAATAGACGATTTCTAGACGATCGTGTATCTATACGATTATCTAGACGAACGATTATCTAGACGATTATCTGGACGATTATCTCGACGATTATCTGGACGATTATGTAGACGATTATCTAGACGCTTATCTTGACCATTATCTTGACGATTATCTAGACGATTATCTAGCGTGATTATCGGGCGTGTTTCTGTTGGAAAAGATTCACTTTGGGCTAAGTATTATGATTATCTATATGGTTATCTATATGATTATCTATATGATTATCTATATGATTATCTATTTGATTATCTATATGATTATCTATACGACTATCTATACGATTATCTATACGATTATCTATACGACTATCAATACGATTATCTATACCATTATCTATACCATTATCTATACCATTATCTATACCATTAAATAGACGATTATCTAGACGATCGTGTATCTATACGATTATCTAGACGAACGATTATCTAGACGATTATCTGAAAAAGATTCACTTTTGGCTAAGTTTTATGATTATCTATATGATTATCTATTTGATTATCTATTTGATTATCTATACGATTATCTATACGATTATCTATACGATTATCTAGACGATTATCTAGACGATTATCTAGACGATTATCTAGACGATTATCTAGACGATTATCTAGACGATTATCTAGACGATTCTCTAGACGATTCTCTAGACGATTCTCTAGACGATTCTCTAGACGATTCTCTAGACGATTGTCTAGACGATTATCTAGACGATTATCTAGACGATTATCTAGACGATTATCTAGACGATTATCTAGACGATTCTCTAGACGATTCTCTAGACGATTCTCTAGACGATTCTCTAGACGATTCTCTAGACGATTCTCTAGACGATTATCTAGACGATTATCTAGACGATTATCTAGACGATTATCTAGACGATTATCTAGACGATTATCTAGACGATTATCTAGACGATTATCTATATGATAATGATTATCTATATATTAATACGATTATGATACCGTAAGCCAAATCGTGTCCGCACTCGCTCCGCTCAACCCTGAAGCTGTGCCGGCAAAAAAAATTCGCAAACCCGAAGGGAAGGTGGAAATCTGGACGTGGGCGTGTTTTTTCTTGGAAAGATTCGCCTTAGGAAAAGTTCTAATTCAAGCCATTTCTTAAGCGAGGGACAAAGCCGCCATGGTGAAAATCTCCCACAGAAACCAAAAAGAACTCGGTTCGCGCAGCCGAAAGCACCAAAGATATCGAAACCTAAATGGTTCTCTTACAGATTACATACAGGAGTGTGCAGGGATAATTCTAACTGGAAAGATGTGAGTTGAGAAAAATTTGCATTCAAAGTTTCAATAAACGTACACACTACCTTGCTTCCCTCGGAGCATGTGCTAAGTCATGCTAAGTCGACATAACACATTTACAAAACAAAGCCATGAATAACATTCTCTAAGTATAAATCCTGACGGCTGTATCGCAAAACAAAAGACACAATCTCGAAGAGAAGGAGGAAATCCCTCCAGTGGGCGTGTTTCTGTTGGAAAAGATTCACTTTGGGCTAAGTTTTGTGATTATCTATATGATTAGCTATATGATTATCTATTTGATTAGCTATATGATTATCTATACGATTATCTATATGATTATCTAGACGATTATCTAGACGATTATCTAGACGATTATCTAGACGATTATCTAGACGATTATCTAGACGACTATCTAGACGATAATCTAGACGATTATCTAGAAGATTATCTAGACGATTATCTAGACAAGTATCTAGACGATTATCTAGACGATTATCTAAACGATTATCTGGAAAAAATTCACTTTGGGCTAAGTTTTATGATTATCTATATGATTATCTATATGATTATCTATATGATTATCTATTTGATTATCTATATGATTATACGATAATCTATACGATTATCTATACGGTATCCATACGATTATCTATACGATTATCTTTACGACTATCTATACGATTATCTATACGATTATCTAGACGATTATCTATACGATTATTTGACGATCGTGTATCTATACGATTATCTAGACGATTATCTAGACGATTATCTAGACGAATATCTATACGATTATCTATATAATTATCTATATAATTACATAATTATCCATATATTAATACGATTATGATACCGTAAGCCAAATCGTTATCTAGACGATTATCTAGACGATTATCTAGACGATTATCTAGACGTTTATCTAGACGATTATCTAGACGATTATTAGACGATTATAGACGATTATCTAGACGATTATCTAGACGATTATCTGAAAAAGATTCACTTTGGGCTAAGTTTTATGATTATCTATATGATTATCTATATGATTATCTATTTGATTATGTATATGATTATCTATACGATATCTATACGATTATCTATACGATTATCTATACGATTATCTATACGATTATCTATACGATTATTTAGACGATTATCTAGACGATTATCTAGACGATTATCTAGACGATTATCTAGACGATTATCTAGACGATTATCTAGACGATTATCTAGACGATTATCTAGACGATCGTGTATCTAGACGATTATCTAGACGATCGATTATCTAGACGATCGATTATCTAGACGATTATCTAGACGATCGATTATCTAGACGATCGATTATCTATACGATTATCTATATAATTATCTACATAATTATCTATATAATTATCTACATAATTATCTATATAATTATGATTATCTGTATGTTAATCTATATATTAGTACCGTAAGGAAAATCGTGTCCGCACTCGCTCCGCTTAGCCCTGAAGCTGTGCAGCCAAAAAGAGTTCACAGACCTGAAGGGAAGGTGGAAATCTGGACCGTGGGGGTGTTTTTGTTGGAAAAGATTCACCTCGGGCTAAGTTCTAATTCAAGCGATTTCTTAAGCGAGAGACAAAGCCGCCTCGCCGCCATTTTGAAATCTCCCCACAGAAACTAAAAACGCCACTCAGTTCGCGCAGCCGAAAGCACCATGGGCATTCAAACCCAAATGGTTCTCTTACAGATTACATACAGGAATGTGCAGGGATAATTCTAATTCGAAAGTTTTGAGCTGAGAAAATTTTCATTCAAACCTAAACAAACGTACGCCATTGCCTTTCTTCCCAGCGCACGCGCCAAGTCGAAATTACACATTTACACAAACCAAAGCCATGGTTAATATTCTCTAAGTATATATCCTGACGCTATATCACAAAGCGAAGAACACAAACCAGAAGAGAAGGATGAAAGATATCCATTGGGTGTGGGTTTTTTTTTGGAAAAGGTTCGCCTGGGTCTAAGTTTTAATTCAAGCGAATCGCTACCAAAAAACTAAAAAAAGAACTCAGTTCGCACAGCCGAAAGCACCATAGGCATTCCAAACCTAAATGGTTCTATTACAGGTTACTTACAGTTATGTAAAGGATAATTTCAATTCCAAAGCTTTGAGCTTAGAATAATTTTCATTGACGCTTGAACAAATGTACACAGGCTGGCTTCGCCATCATAAATAATATTCACTCTAAAATATCATCCCGCGTAACGAACAAACTCTTAGAACAAATTGCTTGACAAACGTCTGTGATCCCTGGAATTTAAGGAAAAAAAAACATTCAGGGAACTCAGGAAAATCTCAGGAACCCATCCCCCCCTCCCATTATGATTTCCGTTGTTATTTTTCTTTTTCAGGCCGCTTTTTTAAAGAGAATATCATTACTATAAGTAAAATAAATTTCCCCCTTTATATACTCCGTGAATTTTTCACGGGCATCAGCTAGTACGATTATGATACTGTAAGCCAAATCGTTATCTAGACGATTATCTAGACGATTATCTAGACGATTATCTGGAAAAAATTCACTTTGGGCTAAGTTTTATGATTATCTATATGATTATCTATATGATTATCTATATGATTGTCTATATGATTATCTATTTGATTATCTTTAACAATTATTCGCCGAAGGCGAAGTGAATAGTGGCGAATAGTCCCCGAGACCGGAGGTCGAGGGGACTATTCGCCACTATTCACTGAGCCTGAGGAGAATAATTGTTTTAGTATATACTACACGGGAGCACTCCAAAAAATATCCGTACGACACTAAATGTGCGTCATTCCAAAATGGAGGAATGCTCACCATGATAATTTAACGATATTTTTGATAATATTACTTCAAATTGACCTAAAAACATTCAAAATATCTGAACTATCAAGACTACTAGTCAGGATAAGGGTTAATACATCGTTTTAGTATATTTTTTATAGTATATGCCTCGTTCTATTAAAGATTAATACTATTAAGGTACGTAATCAATAAAACGAGCTGTCCGAACCAGCGAATTCACTCGTAGCGTAGTGGTTAGGGTTTGGTATAGTAACTGGAAAGTTACAGGTTCGAACCCTGATGATTTTTATAATTCTTTTTTCATTTCTGTAGGTGAGCGCTTGTTTAGAAAAAAATTCTAAGTGCCAGTGAGCATTCCTCGATTTAGGCGTGTGTTAAATGTGGCATTGCCGACATTTTGTAGCCTCTTTCTGTATGCGTGACGTTTGTCACGCACGTGACATTACGTCAGACTCACTACAAGCATTCGGCTACTGAGCACATGGTGGAAACTTGCTGCTTTTTTAGAGAAGCAAAAACGCTAGAAAACACTTGTTTTAAAACCTTAATATCGACTACGATAAACGATTTAAGTTTTTAGAAGGTTGCAAGGATGGATTCAAGGGATAAATTCGCATTTTGTGCCTTGGATTTGGATTGTGAAACTGCAGAGTTGCTTCGCTTAAACTTTGCCTTGGTCGCCATTTCACCACCGATGGATGACTATATTTTTCAACCCGCTGGCAGAGAAATTCAAGATTCGTTTGGAATATTCAAACAGAAATTTGGGAAATTAACCTCTTCAAACTCTGGGACAACGAGGAAGACCTTGTTCATAAAAAGAGAGACCACTTTAAATACGTTTGATGTCGGATGGCTCGTGATCAAGCGAATCAACAAGTCGACGGTAAGCTTAACTGAAAATCTCTCTTAAACAGCACTCAATGACTGGCTTCTCCGATTTACTGTCCCTTCCAACCTACAGGTACATGTAAATGTTCGGCAAAGTAGATATGTTTTCGACAAAATTGCCTTAATTAATATGTTGTGAATGTAATTCGTCTCTCAAACGTGCCGTGAACGAATCATCGATCTCTGTGATTCCGAAGAACTGAAAACAAGAACAGCACATTTTCGAAGTTCAAGAAATACATTCTCTCTCTGATTCACCTTGAAAAACTAAAGAGACAGCATAAGTTAATTGAGAAGGTTTTTTCCGTTGCATTTCGAATCAGATAGTTCCTTTAGAAAGTAAAAATATCCGAACCACTTGCACTGGGGCTGCTCAATCTCGGATAATGCTTTCGATCTCGGAATATTGTGGCATTATCCCGAGATAGCGAACCAATCAAAACGCGCGATCTATGGAGGTTCCCGTGTAGTATATACTAAATATGATTATTACATGATTGACACCTTTTCTATTGTTATTCAAGACCCTTTATTTTACTTAAATCCCTATGAATTAATTACATTCTTAAAGAACGGGGAGGGTTTGAAGATTCAGCAGGGAAGATTGGGGCTATTATTGAATAATTAGTCATAAATGACCCGCATTATAAATGCGCGGGTCTTTATGCAGGGCATCTGGGGAAGTGCGGCAGTGCGATTCCGCACTTTTGCCCAAAAATCGCACTTTTCCGCACTTTCACACTTTCTTCGCACTTTTCCGCACTTTTTAAGAAAATTACTGAAAATTGTGTGGAAAAATCCTTCTAAACACGGTAATTTCAAAGATTTGCAGGTCAATACCTAGTTTATTATGTTGATGCTGAAGTATTAAGCGCAAAAACCTTGAAAACTCCACCATTTTCTTCCGATACGATCGCCACCGAATGCAAAAAATACCAGGCGTTCAACAGCAGACCGTTTGAGAATAAGTACGAGATACCATCAATTAGGAGATCTGTAATTGGATGGAAGTTTAGATGGAAATAAGCCAATAGCTGATCTTGTAAGAAATGGGTAAAATACAAATGGCGCACGTTTTTCGGTGACCCCGATTTTTATTTGCTAAATAGGTCAAGTATTTAGGCGAAACAAAATAGTAGGAGAACGAAAAATGTTGGATGTTAGAAGTTCGTTTATTTGTACTTAAACGCCGTAAATATCCTATGAAACTGCCGGAGCCATTTACCCTAGATTAAGATGGTGATGACAAAGCACCAAGTTTACATTTTGGAGAACTTTATTGCAACGAGCAGATTTCGCATGGAATGAAATCGCGTAGTCGCGGTACGGTCACGGTCGCGGCGCGGAACAGCTTTGTGGCGGTACTTTTCACAGTCATACGAAATCTGCTCTATTGTTATGAACAACACATGCGGGAGTTGATTGTATGGAGAAATACTTAGTGATTTTTGGGTTCGAGTTTTAAATGACTGATGCCGCGCAAGCAAGCATGGTGAGCCCTTCTTTTTTTGCATTTTTCCATTGTTCTTGACCTAAATATTGATCATGCGAAGTTTAATAATTTAGCTGTTACATCAGTTTCAATGAAATTACGTTTTAAAATGACAAAACAAATAGAAAATCAACAGAAACGACTGGTTATGATCCCCAAAAGCGCAAACCTTAAAATTAAAGAAAATAATTTACCGCACTTCTTACCGTTTTACCGCACTTTTACCGTTTTACCGCACTTTTTTTCGCACTTTTTTCTAAAAAATCCCGCACTTTTCCGCACTTTTTTGCCGTTTTTTACCGCACTTCCCAGATGCCCTGTATGGAACAATTGATTCTCATAAATGACCCGGCGCATTTATAATGAGAGCAATTATGACTAATTAGACAAATAAAGCCCCACCCTTCCGATGCTGAAACACATTTACAGCTAAATGATAATACTACAAAATTGTTTGCTAGGTTAAATTGAAAATAAATATATATATTTGAACAAAAAATGTAATTACTAGCTTTAACTGAATAGTGTGTCTCTAAATTGCAAATTGGCGATTCTTTCTACTTTTCTACTAAATTTAACTATAATTAATATGGAATAAGTAGATGTTATAGGTAACCTTGCTAGCCGGTTCCATTTCTGCTTGACGCTCAAACAAACTGTGAAAGAAATAGAAATAAAAATAACTTAGAACATTAAGCTCATAACAATACATTTGCACAACACATTTTAAATTTCTTTCGTCAATACATTTTACCAGTTTGTCAAATTCAGGATGGACCTCGTACGTCGCAGCATCAACGGCACACAGGTGTAATACGTTCAAGTTAGTCATGCAATTTAAATTCACCAGACCGGTCTATTTCAACTGTTATAATAAAACGAATTACTATAAATAAGAACTTTAGTTAAACTTACCATGTCGTTCTCAATCGCCAACTACAGGACACTTTGAAATGTATTATCTCTTGAACAGCTTAAAACCACACAGTGAGTGCCGAGTTCTTCACGGGCATAATGCACCCTTTTAGTCTTGAGACCTCAAGCGTTGTTTTTTCCTCCGAAACTCGTTCTCAGTCGCAGACTTAGAACTACTAGTTCAGCACTCAAGCACTGACTCCTACAAAATGACGACCTAAAATCGCGAAAAACAGGAGTTTTGATTTCTTTTGTTGTTTGGTACAAAAAGAAGTACTTCCATTGGTCGTTTAAAAATGAATGCATGAAAGCTAAAGGAACAATAGCCCCACACTTCTGTTTGTAGTATCCCAACCACTCTAGGGATATATTCTTTAATTTAATGAAACGGGGGCTTTAGAATGCAAACAAATCTATTGTGAAAGGCACCTTCTCTGTAGTGAAATTGCCACGTAAAATACACGTTATTGTGAGAAGTTGAAAAGAAAAAAGACATTCAAAACATTTTTTCAACCTTTTGTTCCGATACGACTTAAACCTCAGGGGATATCCCTCTACTGGAAAAAATAAAGATCCCTGGTTGATTTATATGGTTAAAAATCGCTTATTTGACGAAGTATTTTCGATTTTTAATTGAAATGCGCTCCACCCGATAGTAAAATCACCTTAGATCATGTAATAAGTCAGTTAAATACCTCGGTCTTCGGCAATATGACATATAAATACCTCGGGCCTACGGCCCTCGGTATTTATATGTCATATTGCCTCAGCCCTCGGTATTTAACTCTTACTTATACGATTATCTATACGATTATCTATACGGTTATCTATACGATTATCTATACGATTATCTATACGACTATCTATACGATCATCTATACGATTATCTAGACGATTATCTAGACGATTATCTAGTCGATTGTGTATCTATTCGATTATCTAGACGATCGATATCTAGACGAATATCTGTACTATTATCTATATAATTATCTATATAATTACATGATTATCTATACGGTTTTCTATACGATTATCCATACGGTTATCTATACGATTATCTTTACGACTATCTATACGATTATCTAGACGATTATCTAGACGATTATTTGACGATCGTGTATCTATACGATTATCTAGACGATCGATTATCTAGACGATTATCTAGACGATTATCTAGACTATTATCTAGACGATTATCTAGACGATTATCTGAAAAAGATTCACTTTGGCTAAGTTTTATGATTATCTATATGATTATCTATATGATTATCTATTTGATTATCTATTGATTATCTATATGATTATCTATACGACTATCTAGACGATTATCTAGACGATTATCTAGACGATTATCTAGACGATTATCTAGACGATTATCTAGACGATCGTGTATCTATACGATTATCTAGACGATCGATTATCTAGACGACTATCTAGACGATTATCTAGACGATTATCAAGATGTAAGGTGAGAAAAATTTCCATTCAAGTTTCAACAAACGTGCACACTACCTTGCTTCCCTCGGAGCATGTGCTAAGTCATGCTAAGTCGAAATACACATTTACAAAACAAAGCCATGAATAACATTCTCTAAGTATAAATCCTGACGGCTGTATCGCAAAACAAAAGGCGCAATCTCGAAGAGGAGGAAATCCCTCCAGTGGGCGTGTTTCTGTTCGAAAAGATTCACTTTGGGCTAAGTTTTATGATTATCTATATGATTATCTATTTGATTATCTATATCATTATCTATATGATTATCTATACGATTATCTAGACGATTATCTAGACGATTATCTATACGACTATCTAGACGATTATCTAGACGATTATCTAGACGATTATCTAGACGATTATCTAGACGATCGTGTATCTATACGATTATCTAGACGATCGATTATCTAGACGAATATCTATACGATTATCTATAATAATTATCTATATAATTATGATTATCTATATATTAATACGATTATGATACCGTAAGCCAAATCGTTATCTAGACGATTATCTAGACGATTATCAAGATGTGAGCTGAGAAAAATTTGCATTCAAGTTTCAACAAACGTGCACACTAACTTGCTTCCCTCGGAGCATGTGCTAAGTCATGCTAAGTCGAAATAACACATTTACAAAAATAAGCCATGAATAACATTCTCTAAGTATAAATCCTGACGGCTGTATCGCAAAACAAAAGGCACTATCTCGAAGAGAAGGAGGAAATCCCTCCAGTGGGCGTGTTTCTGTTGGAAAAGATTCACTTTGGGCTAAGTTTTATGATTATCTATATGATTATCTGTATGATTATCTATTTGATTATCTATATGATTATCTATATGATTATCTATTATCTATATGATTATCTATTTGATTATCTATATGATTATCTATACGATTATCTATACGATTATCTATACGACTATCTATACGATTATCTATACGATTATCTGTACGATTATCTATACGATTATCTGTACGATTATCTAGACGATTATCTAGACGATCGGTTATCTAGACGATCGATTATCTAGACGATCGATTATCTAGACGATCGATTATCTAGACGATCGACTATCTACACGATTATCTAGACGATTATCTATACTATTATCTATATAATTATCTATATAATTACATGACTATCTATATATTAATACGATTATGATACCGTAAGCCAAATCGTTATCTAGACGATTATCGAGACGATTATCTAGACGTTTATCTAGACGATTATCTAGACGATTATCTAGACGATTATCTAGACGATTATCTAGACGTTTATCTAGACGATTATCTAGACGATTATCTAGACCATTGCCTAGACCATTATCTAGACCATTATCTAGACGATTATCTAGACGAATATCTAGACGATTATCTATATAGTTATGATTATCTATATATTAATACGATTATGATACCGTAAGCCAAATCGTGTCCGCACTCGCTCCGCTCAGCCCTGAAGCTGTGCCGGCAAAAAAATTTCGCAAACCCGAAGGGAAGGTGGAAGTCTGGACCGTGGGCGTGTTTTTCTTGGAAAAGATTCACCTTGGGAAAAGTTCTAATTCAAGCCACTTCGTAAGCGAGGGACAAAGCCGCCATCGCCGCCATGGTGAAAATCTCCCACAGAAACTAAAAAAGAACTCGGTTCGCGCGCAGCCGAAAGCACCAAAGACATCGAAGCCTAAATGGTTCTCTTACAGATTACATACTGGAATGTGCAGGGATAATTCTATCTGGAAAGATGTGAGCTGAGAAAAATTTGCATTCCAATTTCAACAAACGTACACACTACCTTGCTTCCCTCGGAGCATGTGCTAAGTCATGCTAAGTCGAAATAACACATTTACAAAACAAAGCCATGAATAACATTCTCTAAGTATAATCCTGGTACACGCTCTCTCTTTTTCTTTTGAAATGCCTTTGGAATGTAACAGCGACCAGGATACATCGTGCGCATAAAGTTGCCTTGGTTCGTGAAATCTAACACAACTACCGTCATGCAGCGCGAATCGCTCAACGCAGGGAAAGGTTTTTTTTCAAACAAATGTAAAATATTTTTTTTGGGATTTTGACTACAAGTTTCCAACAAATTTACTTGGTGAGGATCAGGTTTCATGATATAAATAATATCCATGGCCCTTACCAGATGCACATGCATCGATTTGTTACATAACTATTGTTCTTGGATTTCTTCGAGTTTCAACAACCCACCCCCCCCCCCCCCACCCCACCCCACCCCCCTATAACTTTTCTAATGGCCCATCCCTAATATTTGTCATGTATTATTCCTATCAGGCAGCTATGTCGTCGATTGCACGGTATCCCTCGTAACAATTGAACGGCAAATAGATTAATCAGGCAGTGTTGTCGTACATTGTCCCAACTGTAAGTCAAACCTTTTACATTGTGTCAGCGGACTGTGTTTGGAGGGTAAACGACAGCGCCGACGACTTGCGAAGTGCATGGCAACTAGTGTGCAACAAGAGAGATGAATGCGACAACGCCGTCATGAATATCGACAATGTCGCCTTCTTCTTTTCCACCGTAACGGCTGTGAAGGAAAAGGAAAAGTCAAAGGGAAAGAAGAAAGGGCGCTCTGCCAATTTGGAAGAAAACAATGAAGAGTTAGCTAATACTAATGAAGGTGACGAGCTGGAAAATGCAACGCTTGAGGTGTCGACGATCGAGAGAACGGTGCAAGATGGGCGACTTCCTTCTATCAACTACTGGATCGCCTTTGAATCCCGAAACAGTGCCCCTGTGAGTCTGGTGTCCGTTAGGAAACAGTTAATGAATTGTGATTTGGAAGTAAATGCAAAAGTAAAAGCTAAGCAAGGTGAAATAATCCAAGCTCTGTACATGTCCTAAAAGACCACAGCTCGTCGTGTATGAAGAGTCTTTTGAACATTTCTCAAAGGTATTGTGTCCAAGAGGTGCTCGATGAATTCGATGACGAATTAGCAGACGCTATCGCAGAAGAAGAAACCGAGAGTATAATCCTTCAGTTTTACCTGAAAAAAAAAAACAAATCTACTATCAAAGTCTAAAGGATGGCTTAAAGCCCTCGAAAAGGCAAAGCTACAAGTAAATCTCAATTTGCCGGAGCATGAAAAGGAAGAATGCAAAGTTCCCCGCGCCCGTACTCTTAACCGATGGAACAACCCAATTAATCAACGATATAGAAGGGATCATGCTAAAGCTAAACTATGCTGTCCATCAGGGAGAGATCTATCGCTTGAAGCCTGGAGCCAAATACACGTACGAGCCTAAATGCTCTGTTGAGCATTTTATTGGGACACTTGAAGGGAACGAAATGTTGAAGCCAAGAATTGTAAAGCATGGTGGTTCGGTGAAGGACAAGCTGGAAAAATCCTCACAGTCAAGTTATTCATCAATTGACAATAGAACACGATCTGATCGAGGTGGATGCCGGCTGGTGCTTGTCCATCAAAGACCAGAAGTTTCTACAAGAGCCAATCCTAGACTGCGAGCTAGGGCGTGCCAGGGCGTGCCAGCCCGAGGTGCCATGTGTCAACGATCATACAAAAGCCCCCGAGCCGCTGTACTTTAGAGAGATACTGGAAAACAGTCTGACCGAGCAACAGATTCCACTGTTCTGCCGCGACTTCCTGGACCTGCTGAAATTTCAGCAAAAAAGGCACAAAGAGAAGGTTAGTGAGAATAATTTTTATTATATCTTCCTTGTGCTGTGCACGCGCCATCCCTTCTCCCCGCAGGGCTTACACATTCAATGAGAAACAGAATTGTCATGAAGTTTTGGATTGAATGTTAAATTTATAAGCTATCCCTAGATGTCAGTTAGGGAACAACTTTCGTGTTTGCGGTAGTCTGTCTACGACTCTGTTTGAAATAATATCGTGAATCTCGCTTCATGAGTCTTACGTGAAGGGATACTGATCACAATGCAATATCATTTTCTATGGAAAGTCTTAATAAAAAGCACTGTTTTTACTATTTTACAGGTTCCATGTCTTATTGGCGCGGCAGACAGTGGAAAAACGAGCCTCTTCGCACCCATCCAAGGCATTGTCCCCCTCTCAAAGATTGCAAGGGTCACAAAGCAAAGAAGCTTCAACAAGGCTATGATAACAGAAAATACCGAGGTAATATTCATTGACGAGGCGCATGCCGGGCTGATGGAGGTTGATGACAGGAAAATTCTCTGCCAGGGCGGCTGGACCGCACACGATGTAAAATTTTCTACGCGCCGTGGATTTATTAATCGATGTCCAATGATTATAACGTGCCAGAGAGATATGGTGTTTTCACCAAGCGACACCGCCGCCATGGAGAGCAGACTCAACAAATACCACTTCAAAGCTCTACCCAACAAAGACCTAAGCGCATTTGATTGCTGAAAGCGCACCCGATAGATGTGGTACTATGGGCGATGTCGAAAGCGGGTGAACTAGAAGTTAACAGCACTGATAGCGTGGCAAGCTCCAGCGAAGGACTAAGTAAGATAGAGGAGTCAGAGCTATACCTGTGCAGCCTGGAAGAGACAGAAGAAGCAATCCAAAACGAATAGAGGAAGACGAAGAAGATGAAGATGTAGACATGCCATCAACCAGTGAAAGTGAGCAAGTGTCATCGCTGGAAGCGCTGGAAGACGAAGTCCGTAGAGCTGCGGCGCGAGAAAAGCCTTACACGATAAGAACCCAAGTTTACAACCGGCTGTTACAGAAAGCAGGTGAAGTTAAAGAGTATAATCGACGCTGGAAAGAGGGGAGATTGCAAGCGCGGCGCTCTCATCTTGTCGAGCTCGGTGTAATCGACGAAAGCGAGACGGATGTAATCAGCGACCCAGACCAACCTTTGTCGGAAGACTTACAACAACGATGTGACGAGGCATTGGAGCAGAGAAAGATAACCGAGAAGCAGAAGAGAGCAGAGTATGAGAAGAAGAAGACTGAAGACGTCTTCAAGGCCGGATGGTTGATAGACAAGAAACAGAAATGGCGCGAGTATCTGCGTTGCTGGGACAGGCACAAGAACCTTCAACAAAAGCAAGCCTCAAAGCGTACATAGAGATATTGAGCAGCAAAATAAAGGAATACCATCGACAGGAGGGGACACTCAAACTAAGCGACGCTTTGCTGAAGAGACGAGAAGTCTGTCAGAAGCTGGGGATCCTTGCTCCGTCTAGTTTCGCGATGGTGACTGATGTGTACTCGCCCCTTCCGACAGATGGCGAACTCGAGGACGAGGGTATTTCCGAACAAACACCAAGTAGCCAAATGTCCAGTCCACGGATGGACTCTACGCCACCTAGAAAGCCGCACTCGCCTTCTGCTGACCTCTTGCAGACACCTAGAACGCCGACGCTCAGTCCCAAACCATGGAGAGTGGCTTGCTTAAGTCCGCCGTTGTCGATCGCATCTCTGCCAAAACGTGCCCGCACAACTCAAGAAGACTTACCTGCACCTCTGGAGGATTACACTTCCTCAAGAATGTGGGAGGACTGACGCCTAGTCAGTGCAAAGCAAAAGGGAAGAAAGCGAAACAAAAAGGAAACAAGGCAAAGCGTGACGTGGGTCAAAGCAGCATCACCAACTTCTTCCAAAGTCAAAAATAGACTTATGTGACCTTATTCTTCTCGTTTTCTCTCTAATAATTCACAATTAAGTGCTAATAGAGTTTAAATTTAAGTGTTAAAAGTTAATGAATGATATAGCTGGATCCATTCTGTACACATTAACTATTTATTGTGTGGATGACAATTTCGAATAATAAATGAATTGTCTATAACTTCGGCTATACTTTATACATGATATACTTTCTTTATTAAATGTCTGTTTTGCACCCTTGGCGTGACTTTGATCGATTTTGCAGCTTTCATTGCGCGCGTTTCACTGTGAAAGGCGTGCAGTGAAAGCTTTTGCGCACGGCCGTAATAATTCAAAGTACATCCGGCATGCACCGGGCTAGCCGGCCCAGCTCGTTGCCATGGTAACTGCTTTAATTATGTATTACTTACATTGGTAATGGCTTAATCAATATTGTCAATCAATAACGTCACTGGCTTTGCCGTTGCCATGACAACCAAAATCAATATTGTGGTACTAAAATCACTAGCTATTTGAAAATCGACATTTGTTAAAGTAGCACATTGAAAGGATGCCGTTACCATGACAACCAAATAAATATTGTTGCTAATCGCGTAAGTTTAATAACGTAACGATGCTCTGTTACCATGACAACCGCTCAAGATTCACAAGCAGTTTCACAGCACATTTCTCGATAAAAATATTGATCTACAAAGATAAGCTAGTGTCTTTGCTGGAGATTGTCTAAAGACCTATTATGTCGAAATGACCCAAGGGGCCTCCAGTTAACTGATTCGAGTACTTTCAACTCTTCTTCTATGATGTCTTCTCTTGATACCGGCGAAGAGATAATGTCCATAAATAAGTTATTTCTGTCAAAATCACCGCTCTCCAGTTTTATAGCTATGAATAAACATGCCAATAGAGTTGACCTTTTCCTGTCCTTGGTTCTGTTAAGGTGTCGCCAGAGCAGACTTTCTGCCAGAAAAGACGCACTTTTTGAAAAATTGAGTGCACAAATCCCTTGTAGAAATTCACCAGCGAACTTGATATCTTGCAAAGCGAGCTCTGGATGTTTGTCCACTAAGCTGTCCATTTTCAGAGTCTGTCTAGCAATGAAAGTGGCAAACGGATTTATAGCTGCGCATATCTCCCACGATGCTCTCTGATCAAAGCATGTACTATGATTGGCCGACAAAAAAGCAGCGTTTACGTTTTACCTTTTGTTATAGCTAGGATATCTTCGCGCTGCCCGACATAGCAAGGAGTTAGATGTCCTTCCCTTTTCGAAACAAAACTCGGAGTCCCTGAGAATAGCTTTCCACTGTCCAAATCCGTACCTTTTTAGTCCAGCTTTTAGGTATTTGTCTTCCTCGGAGTAAACGGTAAACTTTTTCTTCTTAACAGCTATGCCCTTTTACCTTCAGCTGTGGTTTACCAGCAGGACGTGCGGGCGGCGGGACTTCCTTAATTGTTTCCACTTCGTCACTAGAAGAACTGCTCGTTTTCTCGTCTTCGCGCTCTTGCGAGGACGTAGACTTGTCTGATAGCCGCGCGCGAACATCTTTTTCAAGTTCTGATCCCTTGTCACCTTGCAATTCCTTCAGAAACGTGTGCGCTTTCGTTGCGACGTCGCGCGATCTTTGCTTCTGGTAGTGTACCCTGGCAACCACAGAAGTGTGCTTTTGGTCTTCTGAGATGGTGCTTTGCGCAGAACTGCTTAGTTTTAACGAGCTTGCAGTCTCTACTATTTGCCGATAACGCGTAGGATGGACGTATTTGCCGGTTGCGTCAAAGACCAACTTGCTCATGGATTCTCCAAGTTTGCTGTGCTGACCACCATTTCTTGTTACCAATACATAATCGCAACTGGGCTTTAGCAAAGGACGAATGTGAGCGATAAAGCTATCTAGGACTTGCATGCTTGTGTCTGTCAGAAACAGCGAGTCAAAGCCGTATTTACCAGCAGTTTTGAACACTTTCTGGTCGATATATCCACCGTTGGTCTTTGCGTTTTTTAACCATTTCGACCGTCAAGTACTGATAGGTCATTGGCCGAGAGCCTTTCACCTTGATAAACAAATACAGCGCGAAGAATTTAGTAGCGAATGATAAATCCAGAGGCGATGCTGCGCGTGGCTTTTCTTTGCACATTTTAAGCACGTTTCGTAGCGCGGCAAGTAACGCCCAACCGCTTCCAAGAGCTCTTCTAATGTCGCCCAATGCCCTTTGGCCTCTAACGACTCTATGTCGAGGTCACCATTCCACTGAATGCGCATCATTTTAGAAACTGTTCTGCGCACCTTTTTCAAGTAGACCTCTGTCGTATAAAGGCTGCTTATCACCGATTTTGACGCGCCATTTACTTTTCGGAAGTCCGCCATTTCTCCAATTGCGTCGATGTAACTCAGTCGTCTGCATAGCCAAGCTTCCATTCGTCCTGTAGCATGTCAACAAATTTGAAAAGAAGATTAGGAGAGCACAAACCAAAGTCTATTATGTCAAATGTCAATTCCTCTTCGTCTTCGCAGCAAAACTTAAGAAACTTTAAACACCTGCTAATTATTTGCTTGGCTTTGACGCTTGCTTTTGCACCCTCCTCCTGTGCCAGTCAGCCAGGAGTTAAGTTGCTTGGCAATATCACTGGAAAATCAAATGAAGGAATGGTTTTCGAATTGCGCACAGTGTTTTCAGGAGGTTCTTGTTTACCAGTTGGCTCGATCTCCTGGACAGCTTTGCAGTTGGGCTTTTCATCAAAATAATAAAACCACCAATGCTTTTTCTTAACGTGTTTCCTGCATCCTCGCTGGCGGAGAATCCATCGTGTTTGCAATCTTGAACTGGGCAGTAGAAATGGCCATCTGTTTCATCTTCTTCTAAGTTAAGCCTTTTTGGCTTAGGCGAAGCATTTGGGAATTTTGACCAGTTGACCACTTCTTCGCTCTTGCTCATCCTTCGCCGAGACCAAGACTGGAAATGCGCGAAAACTCGAACGGGCTTACCTTATATTCACATTGCTCCCTAGAGAGTAACACATTTTACAAGCCAATCAGAACTGTCTGGGCATAAGCTTTGCCCAAACTTGTCCTTTTGTTTGAGCTTCAAACAATCGAACAAGTTCAGGCAAATCCACTTTAACAAAAGGGCAAGACGACAGGCTTGCGCATGTTCTCATGAACAGACAAACAAGCCTGGGCGTGCTGGTTGTTTATAAGTAGTAAAGCCAACTTACCTTGTTTTGCTTGTAACATCTGCTGTCCGAGCACCCTAACATTATCAGCCTGTGATGTTTGCACTACACTTAATTCTGCAATCACTCGACCCTCAGTTATGCTGAAATCCGTGCTTTTCTCACATAGGAACAAAAGTTCACATTTAGTAGAAAAGGAACTTTCAATGAAAAGGAACATGCCAAGAGCGGTTGTTTCTTTGTAGGACTGTCAGAAACTAATTTAAGCAATAGAGGAACAAAAAGTACAGTTATCGGAACAGGTGTTCCCTTTCACTGCACGAAATAGGAACATTTGGTCCGAATTCCCTTTTCACAGAAATCAATACGGAACTTTTGTTCCATTTCACTTTTAAAAGGAACAAATCGAGTAAAAAGGAACGTATTGAAAAGGAACAGGTAGTTCCTGATTACTCTAATAGGAACCCTGTGTTCCTATTGTTGACCAATTCGTTCACTTTCACACCTCAACAGTTCCTTACTATGAAACGTGTTTGAGGTCTCTTTGCTGCTAAAGGGACTAAATACAAAAATGCGCGGAACACTCGTGTTTCAAAAACAAGGCCGGCTTTCGTGTCGCATCAGCTAAAATTCGATTTTTAAACTCTGAATCCCAAAAGAGGTCCAATTTGGACTTTTATTCAACGAATGACAAAATTAGAAGTCATTTAAGGTCCAAAATTTAGCTGTCATCACTTTTGGGGAATGTACATCACCATAATCATAATCATAATCACAATCACATTTATTTAGGCACGATAAATTTACAGCGGAGCTGATGTGTCGTGTTTAAGAAAATTAACAGAAAAAATATAAAAATACATGTTTATCAAAAAGAGCCTATTTACAATATTTACAGTATGTACACTATTTACACAATTTGAAAATCATTAATTTTTGATTTGAAGACTGGAAGATTATCTGACTCCCTTACTTCATTGGGCTGGCTGTTCCATAATTTTACCCCTTGGTTATCAAATGAAGTAAGAGCCTGTTAATGTTGGCTTTTGGTAGAATCAGGCAGTTTTTTCTTCTGAGATTATGAGGACTTTCATATTCCTAAACAGTTCATTATTCCTGGTGGGGCTTCCTCATAAAAAGCGGAGTGAACCAAGGAAAGTACACGGTGGTAGCGGTAGTTGAACTACCCTATGGCCTACCCTGTATTTTCTTTTTAAAGCTCTGAAAACAGGTAAACTCAAGTATATAATGCCTCCTCAACATAAACAAACACATAAACAACCTGCGAATTTCTAATATGCAACCGCCAAATTTTGTCAACAAATCATCTCGCACATCGGTTTATTGACACCTGTCAATCACAATGAGATGATGTCATCGATCACGTGATTTCCCAAAACTGCTCAAATCCGCGAATTTTAAGAATAAGGCAGTCAACTTTGTCAACACCCCCTCTGACACATCGCCAATTGACACATATCAATCAAAATGTCATATTTCGTTTCAGAGATCCGTATTATGCACAAAAGAGACACGCTAAATGTGCCGAGATCGTCCAGTCTTCTGCCGTAACCAACTGTACAATGGGGCCTGTCTATGCCGCATTTGGAGCCAGCGCCGAGGGGCCTGGGTACCAGTGGCGGTGCTACAACGAGAGCGCTGTGAATGTGCACGGGGTGCATGAAAATAGGATCATGTACAAAGCAGGGTCAAAATGCTACAAGTCAGGGGTCTCTGATATTATACTTACTGTTAACTCACCTTGAAAGGCGCGACTCACACTACCCATAATGCATTGCTATTTGCTTTCCTTGTCCTCCCAGCACACTAATTTTGCGCCGAAAAAAGTTTCCTCCTCAAACCAGAGCTCTGAATCTTGCCGCTGGTCAAAAGATGACGGGCTCTGGGTGCGAGTATTTAAATCATGTTCAGGGCCATATAAACTAAGTATGCCTACCGGAGAATAGGGCTTACAATTAACTTACTAACCCACCACACTGATCAGGGAACCTGGTAATTGAAGCCTCGCTCTGTGAGGATTTCCCGGCCCTCGGGCAAATTTAATAAATTGAATACTCACCAGAGAAAACTCACTTATCCAGGTGAGTTTTCTCTGGGTACGAGATTGGGCTTCCGTCAATCAAACGAGTGAACAGCTCTGGGTGATTTCGTGCAGGCTTTGGAGAGGGTTTATGAATCATTGTCGTTTTGGCTGATTTCGACTGTGTCGAGGCGCGGGCGGGCTAGCTGTGGGCTATTTTAGCGTGGTTACCAAGCCAAAACCAAATGGTGGACAGATCAGGAACTCGGGTCTCTGTGATTCCTGCAAGTTTTCATTCAAAATCTCGCCATTTTCTTGCTACATTTGCCGAAATTCTTGTCAAAAGAGGATCTTCAGTTATTTCCTTATAAGGTAAATGATTCCAAATATGGTTTTGGCCGTGAGGTGTTGAAAAACGACAATTTTCGTACAGGGATTGTTTGACATGTAAACGTAAGCTTGTAAGGACTAGCTGGGCTTTAAAACCAAATTTTCACCATCAAATGTACACGTAACTTTAGAAAGTCCATGCGGCTTTAAAAGGTTTGATGGAGGAATTTTTTCTATACTCGGGGGTCGAGGGCCCTATCATTTGAAGACCCCCCCCCCCCCTCCCCTGGAATTTGAACACACCCTCCCTTTAAATTTCCAGGTTAGACCTAGCCCTTGGAATTTACAGGGGTCCTAGACCCCTCCTCCTAGGAATTTACAGGGTTCAGCTAGACCCCCTCCCCTGGGAATTTCCAGGGCTTAGATTGATCCTTCCCCTCCGGCATTTTCCAGGGTCCTCGACACCCAACCCTCCCACCGGTGCGGATAGAAAATGCAGTGCGGAGGGAAAATGCAATCAGCCAATGAATAATGTAAACAACGCAATGCATTCTGGACAGGATGAGTCAGCCCTGTCCATTTTACACGCAACGCACAATTTTGGTGGGGGGGGGGGCGGATAGTGAAAACATGGGGCGAAAAGTTTCAAATTTCCTCCAGCAAATACAGTAAATATATGGGAAATCTCCCGCGAAAGGGGCCGCGCCCCCTGTGCCCCCCCCCCCCGCCCCGACTTTGCTCCTAAATACACTGCAAGTTGCAGAGTGTTTTTGCCTCGCTGAAATGAGGAAAATCGGTTGCAATGCGACCGAGATATGGCCCGCTGAATACATAATTTTCTTTAACAAATCACTGTATTTTTAGGTCAGTTCATAACGTTTTGAACTGCGTCGAGAAAATTATGTATTCAGCGGGCGATATCTCGGTCTCGTTTCAACCGATTCACCTCAATTTTTGCTTGCAACGTTCTTTGGAGTTATTTAGTCTTTCATTATTCGTGGACTAAAATATGAATTACAAATTTTTCAAATTTGTGACGTCATACTTTGAGGGGACTCTACTATTAGAATAACATGAGGAAAGGCTGATACTACGCAAAATCTTAACAGGACAGTGGCATGATAGAGTCCAAACTGAAAGTACATAAGCAACCGTGGACAGCTGTTTAGACCTTCAACTTCAACACGGTGTAGCTAGAGCAGAGCGGTGTCCGCACTACACCGTTTTCAAACGAAAACGGATACGTTTTGCTCCGGATACGGCTATCGTCCACACTACAACGCCGAAAACGATCACCGAAAACAGATCAATCATCCGAAAACGCTCTCCAGAATGGAGCGATTTGAAAACTGAACTGTTTGAAAACGCTGTTTTCTAGTGTGGACGGGTGAAAACGATGCTATCTGAAAACGATGACTGTGCCAAGACTTCTAGAGGTCGCGGATACTCAAGCCTTAACAATCACAGGGTAGCGCGGTACGGTAGCAAAAGATTCGAACTCCGCAAAATTGATTTACAAACTATTTAATGAACAATAATGATCTAAACCTATTGCGTTACTTATAGTCGGTAGCGAAATGACAATAACAGTAGCAGTAGTAGCGGTTGATATGAGATAGTTGCGGTTTACAATATGTGGATTGCGGATAAAGATGCGGGTTGCAATATGCGGTATGCGATTGCAGTATGCGGTTCAAACTGGCTATGCATCTTCCATAAGGCTTGATGCTGATTTCTGACACGTATATACGTCTAAATATTGCAACTTAATTACAGCATATAGCCGATCTGGGTAGGGCTAAACAAGCTTTGGGCCTAGTTATGATTATACTAAATACTATAACCTAATTTAATACATGGAGTAGTGTTGCATTGAAACCTAAGATTCAGCACTCAATGTGCAACTGATTTCGTGACTAAAATGCCAATGACAATGATAATGGCGATCATAACATCAATAACTAAACAAGTAAGTTTGCGAGATATAGCATTGAACTTCACTAATTTGACATATGCAACACAGGAAATAACTAAAAACAAGAAAAGTGTAAAACTTACGTACTTTGGTTTTTACGCCCGTACCAAAGATAGCGGTAGACGGTGATCCATGTGATCGTAGCGGATAGCAAATAAACAGAACTAACAAGAATACACGTTTTCGTTTGGCTATTTATGCCTCTTGAAATGGGCTGAACGTGTCCCATACTGGTAGCGGTGCGGAAGCGCTGCCTACGGCTAAACATAACGTAGCCAAAAGCAATTTCCTTGCGGCAAATTAAAGACATAAAGAGGCGTAAATACACAAAACGTTATCTAAGTTGATAAAACTAATAGTTCTAAGGAAAGCACGTTCTGACAAAGCAGAATGATTGTCGAGTTTTCAAAACATTACGTAAAGGAAATGAATCGGGGCGTTTCAAAACTAACATTCCGGCCCCTTAAAGGCGACAAATCGAGCCTTTACCCAATTTACTAACAAATTTTTGAAACGAAATATATTTGATAATTGAAAATGTCCATTATTCAATGTCCTTTGCTATAGCTAAAAGTCCATACACTAGATGAACTATTGTTCTTCGTCTTTGGATGCCTCTAGTAATACAATCTTGTCAATAGGACGCACGAGTACTGATGTTCTTGTTCTCACCTTAGCTGAGCGTACTAACCCATCTTTGGTGCTTGGGTAGACTTCTAGCACTCGTCCTAGCGGCCACATTGACCGTGGTGAATGCTCATCTAACAGTAGGACGATGTCGTTGACTGACAGATTCCTCTGCACTTTATTCCACTTTTGGCGTTGCTGTAGAGAAGGCAAATACTCTTTAATCCATCGTTGCCAGAAGAGGTTGCTGAGAAACTGCACTTGGCGCCATCTCCGACTGTACATGTCGTCCTTGGTGAAGACGCCTGGCGGTAGAGAATTACCGGCTCGTAGAAGTAGCAGGTGATTTGGTGTGAGTGCTTCCAGATCCTTAGGATCGTCCGATACCTTTGTTATTGGTCTGCCGTTGATGATTGATTCTACTTCGCACATCAGCGTAGCTAATCCTTCATCATCCATTAGCTGTTCTTTGAGTAGCGCTCTCAGAACTTTCCTGACTGTTCTGATGCATCTCTCCCAGACTCCTCCATGGTGAGATGCTGCCGGTGGGTTGAATATCCACTTAACATTACGCTGAAGTAGATAATCATGAATCTGTTGTTGATTCCAACTGTCGACTGCCTCGCGTAGCTCCCTCTCTCCTCCCACGAAGTTTCCACCATTATCCGATCTGATTTCTTCAGGTGGACCGCGTCTCGCAATAAACCGACGTAACGCATTAATAAAGGACTCCGTGTCCAGGGAGTGAACTATTTCTATGTGCACTGCACGAATTGTTAAACATGTAAATAATACCCCGTAGCGCTTTGCAGTTGTCCGACCCCGTTTAACGTAAAATGGGCCGTAACAATCTACCCCTGTGAATGCGAAAGCTGATTTGAAGGTGTTGTACGATTCTCTGGGAGACTTGCCATCTTCTGTTGCATAACAGGTGCTTGACGCCTTCTGCAGCTGAAGCAAGAATGCAATAACTTGCGAACACTTGATCGCGCTCCAACTATCCAGTATTTCTCTCGAATTAGCGATAGAGTGTATTCTACCCCTGAGTGCCCTGATGCGTGGTGATAGTAGTTAATAATTAACTTAGAAATATGGTGTTTCTTTGGTAGGATAATCGGATGTTTAGCTGAATGTGATATAGGAGCATTTCGTAAACGTCCTCCAACTCTGATGAGGCCGTCTTCTAGCAGAATAGGGTCAAGATTGTGGATATCACTGTGTTGTTTAATCGTACAATTACTGCTTGACGACTTTAACGCGTGCAATTCTTCTTGAAACTTTGATGTTGCACACATTTCAAGATTATAACTTCTGCGTTGTGTAGCTCTGAAACGCTTAGCGGCGCGTCTTTCGTGGTTTTCTGACCTTTAGAGCTCTCGTTTGCTTTGCGCTGACTAACAAGTTGTCGAAGTTTGCTGATGTAACGCAATACTAAAGCCAAAACCTTTCTTAGGCGGGACCACGAGGAGAAGCGCTCGATCACCTTAGTCATGTAATCGTCTTCTTTGGGAGTAGCATTAGTAGCATTTACCTGTGGCGATTTCTTTACTTCAAGGTCTTCGTCGCTGACTTGACCAATTTCTACTGGTCGCTTAGGCCATGCGTTCTCGGGGAGTTTCAAGAAAGTGGGTCCTTGTACCCAACGCACATCATTGATTAAGGCTTCAACTGACATACCTCTGGACGCATCGTCAGCAGGGTTGAGTGTGGTGTCTAAGTACTTCCATTGCGCAGGCGTGGACTGATCGAGTATGGCTGCCACTCGATTGGCTACGAATGTCTGAAATCTCTTATCCTTGTTCTCGATGTATTTCAGAACACAAGTACTGTCAGTCCAAAATGTTGAACCTTCTATTGGGAGGTCTATTTCTTGCCGAATCATACGATCAAGCCTTGTCGCTAAAACTGCAGCGGAAAGTTCCATTCTAGGGATAGTCATAGTTTTCAATGGAGCTAGCCTTGACTTAGCCATAATGAGAGAGCAATGAATTCTGCCATCACAGTTTATAACGCGTAGGTATGAGACTGCGCCGTAACCTACAGTTGACGCATCGCTGAAGTGGTGTAGTTCATAATGGACATCGCTAAAGTCTTTTGGTTTGAAACAACGAGGAATTGCAAATTGTTCTAATTTATTTAGGTCGATTAGCCAAGTTTCCCATTTCTTTTCACTTTCGTCATCTATTTTATCATCCCACCCTAGCGATTTCGTGTGTAAGCCTTGCAGAATGGCCTTAGCTGGCAGAATTGCAGGAGAAACGAATCCCAACGGATCGTACACTGAACTGATAATTGACAATAAACCTCTGCGCGTAGCTGGTCTGATTTTATGAGCAATCTTGAACGTGAACACGTCGTCACCTACCGACCATTGTACTCCAAGTGCTCGTTCAGTAAGGGTCGCATTGTCCAGATCCAGGTCTCTAACCGAGGCTGCCCTAGCTGCTTCTGGTACTGAATTTAATACCGTCTTAGAGTTGGAAATCCACTTGGTCAAGTTAATCCGCCTCGAGCTAGCAAATCTCTAAGTTGGCCGACTAACCTAACTCCATCTTGTTCTGTCTCAACGGAACACAGACAGTCATCTACATAGAAATTGCGCATCACAGTCTTTACTGTTCCTGGATCGAAATCAGACTTGTTGTCTTGAGCGGTTTTCTTTAAAGCATAATTTGCGCAGCTAGGTGATGATGCTCCTCCAAATAAGTGGACTAACATCTTGTATTGCTCTGGTTCTTTTTCCAGATCGCCCTCTGGCCACCATAAATACCTGAGGTACTTAGCATCCTCGTTTGGACGCACACGGACTTGATAAAACATGGACTCTATGTCCGCTAGAATAGCAATTTGCTTGTGTCGAAATCGAGAGAGAACACCTACAAGCAGGTTAGCCAAATCCGGCCCCTGATGCAGGTTACAGTTAAGTGAGTAGCCTCGATACTTACAGCTACAGTCCATTACCACACGAACTTTGTCTGGCTTGGTTTCACTTTTTACATTGTGGTGCGGCAGGAAAAACACATCTGCTTCTTTGAGTTCTTCCTCACTAACCTTGGCTGCGTATTTCTTCACAACGAGATCTTCCATGAACTTGGTGTATTTCTCGTGCACTTGTGGATCTTTCCCCAACTTGTTCTTGAGGTAAGACAGTCGCTGCTCTGCTTGCACTTTGTTGTTGTACAGCACAGGAGGGTAGCATTTCCATGGCAATCCGATTTCATAGTGACCTTCTTTCAGGGTCGCGGTTGACTCCATCATTTCATAAGCAATCAGATCGTTTCTAGACATTGAGGCCCTTGGCTCGTAAACGGAGTCGTTGAATTCGTGGTTGCAAAAATCTGCAAACTGCGCACTTAGCGCTTCATTGCTTTCAATGAAATTAGCCGAAGGAGAACTTTCTCCTTGTCTTCCTAGTGGGCCATTCAGAACCCACCCGAAAATAGTTCGGGTCGCGAAGGGACCGCCATTTTGACTTACTCGCACCTCTCTGGGCTGCAGTATCTCAGGCGCGTCGCTTCCAATGAGCAAGCCTATCTCTGCGTTAATCTTAGGGATTTTGATACCCTTTAAATGTGGCCAGCGGTTGACATCCTCCTGGGTGCCAATAGCATCCACTGAGACTGGCAGACTAGGTCTAGAATAAACTTTAGGTAACTTTGCCGATGTACCATCGCAGAGATCGCTTAGTTCTAGATTAATCAAAGAACACTCAATAGGCTTATTTTTAGCTTGCATAGTAGTCAGAGAGAGACTTGATTTCTCCCCCTTTACCTTAAGCTTTTGTAGCAACTCTTCCGTACAGAATGAAGTGTTTGACCCTGAATCTAAGAAAGCATACGTAAGAACCTTCTTACTACTTCCGCTTGCACTGACTTTTACAGGTACAACAGAAAATCCTACAACGGAAGATAAATTGCCTGTCGTCTCAAACGATTGCGTTTTAGCATAGCTGTTTGTTGCTGCTGGAGGATCAGTGGGTGATGTGCCCGGCTCACTTTCTTCAGTCGAGTGTGCTGTGCTTGCTGTTGCGTGGCTTGAAGGCTGGGCTCTTTCATTTTGTTCCTTTTGGTGCAAAAAGGTGGAGTGTTTCTTAATGCACCCGTCGATGCGGCAAAAGCTTCTCTTAGCGCAGTCCTTCACAAAATGACCTGTTACTAGGCAATTGCGACATAGCTTCTTTGCTTGCACTAACCTATATCGCTCGTTAAGAGTTAATCTCTTAAAGTCATCGCATTGTGAGAGCCAATGCTCTCTATCGCATGAAGGACACTTAGGGCGAGTCTTATTTTCATTGGGTTTTCCCGTTTGCTGTGGTGGTTTCCCTTCAGTACCAAATGAGCCTACACCTTTCCTAGGTTGTTTGACAGGGTTGCTTTTAGCTTGATCAGTTGTGATCTTGCCAAAGATAGGATGGTTTACTACCCTAGCCCTATTTTCCACAAATTTGGTTACATCTTTGATGTCTGGGTCCCTGTTTTCCCGTTGCATGATGGAATCTGTTATGTCGCGCCACTTGTTTTTAAGCGCATAGGGAAGCCGGTCTACTATTTTTCTCAAACTTTCTGGATTTTCTAGCCTGCTTATATATCCTATTTCGGTGAGCGTGTTTTTGCAGCTAGTCAGCTGAATGGATAGTTTCTGTAGAGCAGGTCCATCTTCGTTGCGGATGGGTGGACCATTCAGCACCTTGTCAATGCAGGCTGTAGCTATTTTGTAGGGCTGACCATATCTCTCCTTCAGTAGCCGTCTTGCTTCCTGATATCCCGTGTCTTCGCTCATCGCCAGACAAGATCGGACTAGCTCCTGTACCTGACCCTTGGTGTACTGAAGAAGGTAGTACAGGCGGGAACTCTGGCTAGTTGTCTTTTTCTCTATCACATTCTCAAAGGCTCGGATGAAATCACAGTATTCCCCCGGGTCTCCACTGAAGAATGTAACATCTGGTTGCGGTAGCGTGAGGGACATTATGGCCTCTTGTTGCTGTTGTACCAGTTGTTGCATGAACTGGTCACTGGGTGTTGGCTGTGGTGTGTACACTATTGGGGGTAGGGTGTATCCCGGCCAAGGCGTGGCGTACTGGACTTGGGGCGGATGTGGAACAGCAGGCTGGGGCGTGACGGGTGCTTGCGTGACGGGCTGTGGCGTGACATGTGATGGTGTGACAGGATGTGGCGTGACAGGTTCTGGCGTGACAAACTGCTGCGTCACAGGTTCTCGTTTGACAGGTACTGGCTTGACAGGTGGTGCTGTGTCAGGTTCTGGTTTGAAGCTGATGTCTGGTTGCGGGATCTCAGCCTTGGGGTGGGTAGTTGTCGTACTTGGAAACGCCCATGTAGGTAGCGTCATGGTACTTGGGATTGGACTGAGTTGGACGGGTGAATTAAGCATGCCAATCTCACGCGCCTCTGCTTCGGCGTATGCGCCTTCTTCAGCCTCTGCCTTCGCTCGCTCCATCTCAAGCTCCAGTTCCCGTTTCCTTTGCCGCAGTCTGAGCTCCTCAAATTCTACATCTTGGAGTCGCTTAAGGGTTGCCTGTTCAGCTTCTATCACAGCCTTTTTGGCTGACGCTCTCGCACGAGCCTCGGATAAAAGTGAACTCTTAGATGAAGATGCAGTTTGCGACACTGAGTCGTCCGGTCCTATCGATTCCTTCCCCTCTAGACTTAATCCTTCACCCCCTGCCATCCAAGTATTAACAGTTTTCTTTAGATGTTCTACCTTAGATGCTACTGAATCATAGTAGTTCTGTGATTCGAAAATAGAAAGTTCTCCTTCTAATAGCGCATGAAATGCCATATGGCCTGCGGTAAACTGTTCAAATAGCTTAACAAGTTCTTGCATATTGCATGTAATAATATCAATGTCACCTAACGTACTGTTCGCCATTAGCGTTTTGATTTCTTTCATTTCTTCGTGACGAGCGCCTTCGCATGTCCACGAAACTTCTTAGCATTTGATTCCATCTCTATAGCGGATATTGTTAATTGCTCTAATATCTCTATAAACAGTCAATAAATCGCACAGATAAGTGAAACTCGATGATCGAATAACTGTCAACAAATCAAGTAGAATACGATACGAATAACAAGTCAAGTGTTCCTTGACGTCCAACAAATTGTTTGAATTCCTTCACAACTCAAACGTAGCAAAATGTCTATCCAACGTACACCAAATTTGAACTGATGTGGTTGCCAAGACTTCTAGAGGTCGCGGATACTCAAGCCTTAACAATCACAGGGTAGCGCGGTACGGTAGCAAAGATTCGAACTCCGCAAAATTGATTTACAAACTATTTAATGAACAATAATGATCTAAACCTATTGCGTTACTTATAGTCGGTAGCGAAATGACAATAACAGTAGCAGTAGTAGCGGTTGATATGAGATAGTTGCGGTTTACAATATGTGGATTGCGGATAAAGATGCGGGTTGCAATATGCGGTATGCGATTGCAGTATGCGGTTCAAACTGAAATGTGAATACAACAAGTGTTAACCTAACTAACGAAATAAGTAAAACTAATAACAACTACAAGCATTGAACGTATTGATCAATGAGACGTTTACATGTGTCATCCCGATATTGGAAAAAGGGGCAAAACTAATAAGGCTATGCATCTTCCATAAGGCTTGATGCTGATTTCTGACACGTATATACGTCTAAATATTGCAACTTAATTACAGCATATAGCCGATCTGGGTAGGGCTAAACAAGCTTTGGGCCTAGTTATGATTATACTAAATACTATAACCTAATTTAATACATGGAGTAGTGTTGCATTGAAACCTAAGATTCAGCACTCAATGTGCAACTGATTTCGTGACTAAAATGCCAATGACAATGATAATGGCGATCATAACATCAATAACTAAACAAGTAAGTTTGCGAGATATAGCATTGAACTTCACTAATTTGACATATGCAACACAGGAAATAACTAAAACAAGAAAAGTGTAAAACTTACGTACTTTGGTTTTTACGCCCGTACCAAAGATAGCGGTAGACGGTGATCCATGTGATCGTAGCGGATAGCAAATAAACAGAACTAACAAGAATACACGTTTTCGTTTGGCTATTTATGCCTCTTGAAATGGGCTGAACGTGTCCCATACTGGTAGCGGTGCGGAAGCGCTGCCTACGGCTAAACATAACGTAGCCAAAAGCAATTTCCTTGCGGCAAATTAAAGACATAAAGAGGCGTAAATACACAAAACGTTATCTAAGTTGATAAAACTAATAGTTCTAAGGAAAGCACGTTCTGACAAAGCAGAATGATTGTCGAGTTTTCAAAACATTACGTAAAGGAAATGAATCGGGGCGTTTCAAAACTAACAATGACGTCACCACAGCAAACCCGGCCGACCAAAATTTCGCGGGCCAACAGATCGAAATGTGCATGCATGCGTTGAGCTTATTTGAGTATGCTAAATGCATAAGAGCGTTTTCGTACGGATACGCGCTGTAGTGTGGACGGGCGAAAACGATACGAAGACGATAAGTGTGGACGCAAATCTTTTTGAAAACGGAGCAAAAAGTAACCGTTTTCGCTAGGAAACGGTGTAGTGTGGACTGCGCTGCGCACAGATGACGTCACACGTCAACTTAGACAAACAAATATACTTTTCTCCAATTTTCTCGGTTTTCTCTCTAGAACGATACAAAATGAATTGGTAAACTGGTAGTTCCACTCGTATAGCAGAGCTTCTATATACTTCTACCCTGGCTCGTGTATTTCGAGCGCAGTCCTTCTGAATGGGATTTCAGAGGATTATTTGTCTGCTGAGTCTTATGATCATCTAATTTTAGAATCTGTAAGCAGCGCTATTTGCACGTTTCTATTACACTCCACTCACCTTATTATTAACTCGAGAAGATAAAATATTATATCCAAGCGGCCATGTAATACATATAGATGGATCTCACCGAACTGTCGCACTACCTTTTTGCCGCTTCCACACCCAAAAATGTATGCGACTCGGCCTTCATTCTAGCCTGCGAAAGCCGACGCCACAGAGACTCTCGTAGAGAGGCGTCTGCGCGCTCAAGCCAAACATTCCATACTGATGACGTATTTTGTCCCAGATCTGGTCAGAAGAATTACGCAGCCAGTTTGACTGTTTGATATTGAATTTTTATAGCATACAACGCATTTTATATTTAGGTATTCAAATAAGACGAAAAAAGATGCAACAAAGTTAAAATGGCCACGTAATTCTTCTGACCAGATCTGGGTCAGAATACGTCATCAGTATGGAATGTTTGGCTCGAATTCACCCCTAAAAGGTACCAAACATGGTCTCGCTTAGTTGATTTTGACCCCCAAAAAGTGCCAACAAGACGTATTTTCCCTCGTAATTTTCTCAAGTACTCATTTTACGAGGGAAAATACGTCTCAAATTTAGCTACCAACAAGTGTTTTTTGCTTGGTTTGCTAGAACCGACTTCTAACAGGTACCTAGCTAGAAAAATGCGCAAGATTTCGAATTTTATCCCCTAAAAGGTACCAGAGGCCTGATTTTCATCAAATCCTACGACGAACACCCCCGCCCAAAAAAATAGGGGAGTCCCCCCCCCCCCCCCCCCCGCGCCCCCGCCGAATGGTATACTAAATCATGGCCCTTAAACACAAGGCCGAGAGGACTAATTAGCTGTACAGTAAAAACCCGCATAAAAGAACAAGTGGATTAAGAGCTCAGGCTGTAATTTGGTCAAAAAGATACCTTATACATAAGAACACATGCAGCCTGAAAATGAAAAAAAAAAAGATCGCTGCTAGTTAGATTCGAGGACAATAATCTAGTGTGGTACATCCATATCAATATATGTGCTACACTATTGCACACAGAGTCTACAGCATAACTGTATGGGGAATTCCAGGGTGCATTTAGGAATTGTTAACTAATTGTTGTTACTAAATTACTGTCAACTTCTGCCAATCACATTCTTTATTTTGACTGTTGCTAGTGTATGCAGTAAGCTTTTATCATATTAAGAGACAAATTTTAAGGACACCTTAAGAACATTTTCAGGCTGTTTTTGCAGAAAACACCCAATGTATAAGAACAAACTCAGCCTGAATCCCAAAAACACCTGTTCTGTTATGCGGGTTTTTACTGTATTCACACTAGAGACGAGTTTCCCGTCAGAGACGAGTTTCTCGCCTTGAATATGGTTCCCTATTCTTCTGTGATCACGTGAAAACAATTTTTTGGAGGAGAAAGTTTAGACAGGAAGTGTTTCTGAGCAGAATTGACATAAAGCAGGAACTTTTTCTGACGAGAACTCGTCTCAGACGCGTTTCCAGTCTCTAGTGTGAATACGACTATTGTTTAACATCAAAATCAACTAGATTGTCGCTCACAGAAAATAAATTAAATACTATCTCTCAGCCGTTTTGTAACGTCCGCCAACATTGAAACAATTGTTCTTTCTTGAGATGCACGGGACTTCGTACATATCAAATTTGCGCATTTGCAGTCTTGAAACAGGCCACTTGAGTTGGCTAGGTAAAACACTTTTTGCTGGTTTTCTCGAACAAGTTTCAGTCGCATGATTCCCGTACGGGCGTTTTTTTTCTACTTCAGCCATTTAAGGGACCGGTCGTCGGAGAGGGGGGTGGAGGAGAAAATACCTGTGATCCAAAAAAATTTCAAGAACCCCACCTGATAGCATTGGTTGTTTTCGGGAGCCCCCCCTCTGATAGACTGAAACAATTCAGATTCAAACAGGTCCTGAAGGGGGTCAAAATCCCATTTCTCAGTGTAAAAGTTTCGCAAGATCCCATCCTGAAGTTTTCCCAGTCAAAGTTTTCAAAATCCCAGCATTAAAAAGTGACTTTTAAACATGTGTACAGTGTTTGTATTGCAGTCGTAGGGCAAAATTTTGAAAAGCAGTTCACAAATTTTTAAGCCACTCTTTACAGACATTGATATTTGATTGTTGGTTCAGTTAAAGGCAAATTGAACTTTCTTAACATTTTTCCCATTTCTAGTTCTATTGGCTAAATCCCAGTCCCAGTGACTCCAATCCCATTTCCAAGCCTAACAAAAGGTCTCCCACAATGGCTATCATGGCAAGTCACTAAAACCTCCTACTTCCCCCTCTTTTCTGAAGGCAGTATCTGGGTCTCTTAAAATGATGAGGAGTGTTAAGATTGAGTGAAATGCCGAGCGCGTAGCGCGAGCCGAATTTTTTTTAGACTTTTTGCTGATATAGACAAAATAATTGTTTCTCAAGACCCCCCTTAACTGCCATTTTCGCCCATATCAAGATAGTTCCCTTGAAAAAGTGTCGACATTCTCCAACTTCCTTATAAGGAAATATCTGCATACCATATTGGGAATCCCCGTAAGTTTTTTTTCACTATTTCTATTGGCTTAGAAAGCTTAAACTCGACCAAAACTCAAATATATTCGAGGAAAAATGCTATGTGCATTTTCCACTGTGTTGTTCACGGTCAAGAGCCTGGCAACAAGGTAGACAAGATACCACAGGAAGCCCGGTCAATCCCTAGAAAGGCGACACTACTATCTTGATATGTTTCAAGACCCCCTTGTGTTCGCTTTAAAAATTTTAGGGCCCCCCCATTTTCTCCTCCACCCCCCCTCCGACTTAAATAATGACCGGTCCCTTACGTGCATACTTTCCGATTTTGGGGATGACGTCACCATATCAAGAAAATTCCCTTCAAAATTGTCGACTTTCTTCAACTTCCTTATAAGGAAGTATCTGCATACCATATTTGGAATCCCAGTAAGTTTTTCACTATTTTTATTGACGTAGAATACTTCAAACTCAACCAGAACTCAAATACACTCGAGAAAATATGTTATGTGCATTTTCCGCTGTTTTTCACGGTCAAGAACCTGGAAACAAGGTAGACAAGACACCACAGGAAGCCCGCTCTATCTCTAGAAAGCGACAATTTTATTGATATATGTACGGCTAGCGCTTTTTTCGATTCGATCGAGGCTTAATTTGGTTGGCGGACTCTGAAAAAAAAAATTCTGAACTCAAAGCAAGCTGTACTGGACCTCTAGGTAAATAATTGGAGCAGGCTGAATCTGGGAATAGGATCGGGACCATGTTTTCAACCCGAGTTATGCCGAAACAATGCTTTGTGTGACGGATTCGCTGGTCCTCCCATAATCCTTTGCGCGCATACCGAACACTTGCTAGCGTGACAAACGCGCGTGACAGGGAGCGTAACGATTTCGAGTTGCCATGGTCACTGTTGCTACTTGTATAAATTTCTATCTCTTCCTGACATCTCATTAGCTTTTGGCTCAATTCCAACATTGTGTTTCGCTAGAAAACAGACAGACATGAAGGCCTCTTCTCTTCAGGGGGAAATCCCGCTATTAAAACTAAGCGCTTATAAGTATGCACAAAAGCATTTTCGAGTTGTATTTCTGTATATATTTCTGCATGCGATGCATATTATGCCAAAAGAGAAAGCTGACATTGAATTTTAACCTTTTATCAAATTTTCTTGTTTTCCACAATTTTTGGCAAGCGTTCAAGATCAATTATAGACGAATTGCGTTACAGTAAAACCAGACTGTGCTTATCTCGTCCGTTGATTGGCTAAGATTCTGTCACACGATCACGTCGTCCACTTAGCACGTGTACAGCTCGTGGACAGTTAAACTCCAAGGATCACCTGATGTGACGTCACTCCATTGTTCTTGGTCGAAATAAATTGAGCCGGTGAAAATAACCAGAATCAAGTTGTGCATTCGAATGAATCGCAGAACTTTCGCTATTCTTGTTTTTAGTAAGATTTTAAACTGGAACTCTGGAAGGCTTTACTTATTTATTCAAGGATTTTACTGCTCAAGAAAATTGTGTTTACAGTCAATAACAAGAGAGTGAATTCAAAGTGGCACGATTATCAGTTTGACGTTTGCGTGACAACTGATTTTGAAGGAACGACAGATCGCACGCTCGGTTCTGCCTGCATTCAAGACATCGGATAAAATTTCACAGTGCAAGCAAGCTGGAAGTCTAGAGGAGAAATCACACTTGGAAACTCGCTGCTTACTGTGCTCTCTGGTGAAATCAAGCTCCCAAGAAGTGATTTTACAGCGGCCTGCGGTCCTAGCTGTAGAATCATGTTTGTAACCTGTGCTCTATTATTGTGCTGTTCGCTTGGTGTCTTTATCGAAGCTTCGCCTCCAAAATGTAAAGATGGAAAATTTTTAGACGTCCAGAACCAAATCTACATCGGATGTGAAGAATGTGTAAACGATTGGATGGGATGTAGGGAATGCTGCAAACCTACTGGTAAGAAATTATGCACAAGATTTAGTGACATATAAAAAATTAACGAGAAAGTTCCAACCGCAAAATTTTGTGTGACATAAACCTCTAGCCTCTAGGGAAAACCATTTCGGAGTTTTAACTGCACGATTGCAAGGAAGTAAGATTATACCCCGTCTATTTAAACATACTTTGTAGGATTATAACTTATTATTTCTTTTGCATAGCATTTCGTTTTCATAGCGATGATGACGCGTTGAAGGTATAAACAACTTGGTTGAATTTCAAAAAGAACGAAAGTGATTTAAGTTACAAGAATTAAAATGTTCTCCGCTCTAATAGCTCAGGGAAAACGCAGCAAATAATTCATATTCAAGGCTGCACCTTTTTGATATCGATTTTCGTGTATTTTTATTCCTGTAAATAAGACATTGACAAGGGAGTAAGTTACTGAGTTTTAGGAAAAAATATTTAGACATTGCGTGACTTATTGTTTGTGAAAAATATTCACGAACGTGCCTGATAAGTTTTTTTATTATACATTGTACTCACTATATCGATTCTGATTGGCTAAGAGCGCGCGCTTTACTTTGGGAATCACGCACTTTGAGGGTCTCCAAGAATCAGCATGCTGATTCTTCAAGAATCAGCTAGCTGATTCTTGATACGCGCGCAATGCATCATGGGACTAGAGCGCTTTCTCTATTATAACAAGGCGCTTGTGCAAAATAAATTGCTTGACAGAAATAAAAGTATTTCTACTGAATCAATGTATAATAAAACAATTATTGAATTCGGTTTTTGTGATCTCCAGAATAAACAATATCTCGCCAAGTGGAATCAGGCTCGGCCTCACGGCCTCGCCTGATTCCACCCGTCTCGACATTGTTTATTCTGGAGATCACAAAACCTCATCCAATAATTGCTTATTATCACTTGCGAAACTGACGAGTCTGAAGAATCTTTTGCTTTGATTGAATTGATTGAAAGGCAGCCCTTGCATCTACGCTATTTCCGAGCAAACTTGTTTTCATCTTGCACCCAGCTGGGCAGACTAATGGCAACATGTTATATGGTACGTGATTCGAACGAGAATAGATTAAATTTCGTTCGCGTGGTAAAACAAATTTTGTGATCATTATGTAATAGCAAAGTTAATGACTAGGCGTTAAAAACAAGCTACTGTGGTGAGAGAAGCGAAAGCGAAGTGGAATAGGAGGGAAATATATCCCTCTCACGGAAATATATATTATCTATATTTTTCATGTTCGCAGATGTTGTAAATAGAATCCGTGTGACAGTTGTAGGGGCTTTGCAGGGGGTGAGGCACTGAGATATAAAAAGTTGGGGATAGCCTGGGAGTGTGCCCAATGAGGACCCTTATGGTCCCTACAGGACAGTGCAGGAATGACTGTTGGGTTCCTTAAATAGGGCTGTGGTATTCAAAATTTCACAGCAGTCATTTCTAAAATCTCACAAAGAATGTTGTTTACTGCAGAAATTGTTTTGTCAAAGAGGCATTTAAGTGTATTTTAATTGGAAACATGCAGTCTGCTAACAGCGTGTAGATCTGCTAGAAAATTGGATATTGGGGCATGGATATTTTTTGGAACCATATATTTAGAAAATTGCCTCATAATCATACCTGCCAACCCCGAAAGCTCCAAAACGAGGAGATTATGCTTCAAATACAGTTCAACTGTAGGTGAAAATTGCAAGAAAATTACCTGGGAGATATACAGTAAATATATGGAAAGCTTCAATTTTTTCTCATGAGACTAAGAGTAAAAACCGGGAGCCTCCTGTGAAAACTGGGAGAGTTTGCAGGATGCATAGCTGTCAACTCACCCGCATTAGGCGGGTGTCACAAGATTTTGGAGCCTATCACCTGCATTATGATTGAGACAATTTTAATACATTTATTGTATTTCACCTGCATTGTTGCTCTTTGTACATTTTCTGTATTTACCTGCCACGTGAGGGAGAACCTCAAGATTTTAGACAAAGTTGGGTTGACAGGTATGAGGATGCCAACCTGCTTGTGGGACACAGGAACTGAGGAACATCCAACCAAATTGCATATAGGCCAGAGCAGTGGCAGATCCAGGATTTTAAGAGGGGGGCTCATTTTTGCTGATGAAGTGCAACGTATGAGGAAACATATATCAATCCTTCTCTGTTGTCCATGGCCCTCTCACAAGGCAAAATCGTGGTTGCTACATCATGAATTTAATATACTGGATACATTGGTCACATAAAAGAAAGGAACCACTCTGAAATGACAAAAGGTCTTTAGCGAACCGATCCCCAAAAAATCGGTTCATTTGGGACCCTCCCTTGATCCGCGCCTGCAGAGTATTGCATAGGTATAGTAGCATAGTTTGTGCTATGTATCGGGGGTGGATCTAGGAGAGGGGCTGTAGGGTTTGCAACCCCCCTATGATAGTGATAGATTCAATGAACTCTATAGTTGTTAAAAAGTTTTAAACTCAGTATGGATTATAACCAATCCAATGGTTAAACAAGTAGAGAGCTATACTACCATTTGCGTTCAACCCTGAAGCTTGACAATTTTTTCATGTAGGTTTATGTTTCAAACGTGCACGTTTTGTCAAGAAATAGTCACATTTCTCGCTCACTGATTGGCTGAAAAATAACGGTCAAAACAGCAGCCAATCAGCGAGCGAGAAACATGGCAACTTCTCGACAAAACGTGCACGTTTGAAACGTAAACCTACGTGAAAAAATTGTCAAGCTTCAGGGTTGAACGCAAATGGTAGTAAGCTCTTGGGTGTGCATATCAGCTCAGATTTGTCATGGAATGTCCATGTAGATTATATTGTGAAGAAAGCTAATAAGCGCCTGTACTCGCTCCGTGTTCACAAGAAGGCTGGAGCTCAACCGGCTGATCTGGTTCGCATATATTGCTCCTTGATCCGGTCCATTCTGGAATATGCTGCTCCAGTCTGGGCTGCGCTCCCTGAATATCTAGAAAATATCATTGAGTCCGTACAAAAACGAGCGCCCCACCTTAGAATATGGCTCCACCTTAGAATATAGTGAGAGGCTTAGATATGCAGGGCTTATCCCTCTTGCGGAACGTCATGCAATTATATCAGCAAAATTCGTAGAGAAAGCCAGGGAAATTGAGCCCCTGAGGTATGTTATTCCCAATACCACCGTGGTGTCTCACGGTTATTATCTGCAGTCAGGTCCTCAGAGGGCCCAGAACCCGGGGGGGGGGGGACTCCCCATATTCTCAGACGGGGGTGCTCGTCCTATCCCTTAGGGTATAAAATTGACAGACGTGCTATCTCTTAGGGGTGTTTAAAATCAGCCCTATCCCTTAGGGGAGTCTCAGACCAATCCTTGCCCAGAAATATATTGGTACTGACACCAGAACCAATATTTACAAAGGAAACTTGGTTGAAAACCCTAAAAGACCTAAAATTTGCTTTTATTTGTTTTCACCTGCCAAATTTGCTATCTTTTAGGGGTAAATTCGGCAGTTGCCACGCCAAATTTGCTTTCTTTTAGGGGTAAATTTGCTGTTTGCCACACCCATTTTGCTATCCCTTAGGGTCAAAATCAATTTTCCCGACGAGCACCCCCGTCTAAAATATTGGGAGCCCCCCCCCCCCCCCCCCCGGGGCCCAGAAGTTTCAAGGCCGCAATGATAGACTCAATAACTTTGCCACTGTTCGCTTTTCATAATTACATAATTTATTTGTTAAGTATTTGCAATTCAGCTACCTGTAATGCTGCTTGTGGCTCAATAAACATATTATTATTATTATTAACTTAGTGCCGCAAACCCCCTCTCAAAAAATCCTGGATCCGCCCTTGTGTATATAATTCTATTTCGTTGTATTCACACTCAAGGACTATTAAAATAATACTTTTGTCTGTAGAATTAACTTTTCCATATTTGAAAAAGTATCTCCACCTTGCTATACTAGTGGCACTTAGGAAAACAAAATCCTTTTCATGTTGCATAGCTTCATCACTGCAAAGTCAAGAGAATGTCAAATCACCAGAGGTCTCTGTCTCCCAACAAAATTTTCTTGAAGTGCCTAATTTTTCCTGCATTTCTCCAAGTTTTTATTTGGTATTTTTCATATCATTAGATTTTATTTTGTTAAAATCTTCAGTATTTTACTTTTTTATTGCAGTTGCACCATTGCGACCATCAAGTCCACCTTCACAAGTTCTACCAATATCGTCTCCTGAAGATCCTGATGCTCATGACCAGAGGATTTTACAGACATTCCTTTATGGCTTTGTGCTGTTTATTGTGGCTACAGTACTCTTCGTTTTAGTAATTGTAGTTGTCAAGGTAACACGTGAACGACGTGCACAAGCACAATGCGACCAGGAATCACGTGACAGGAACACCTCAAATGCGACTGATATCTGTGAGGTATATTTTGAATATGATACAAACTCTGCTGCTGAGCATGATGGGAGTTCTGGTTGCCATGACGACAAGAAGGACCTGCCGATATCAGCCACCAATGGTAGTTTTGAGGAGGACTTTGATCATGAACTTCCTTCCAGTAATAAGAAATCCGACATCACTACATTATAGCCATATTTGGCCAGATGTGCACAGGGTACCCACATATGCTCCTTGTCATCCATTTGAGTGAGTTCTGAGTTTTGTCCACAAAATTTAAATGAAACTCATTTATTTACTTTAGAGAGTTTGACAAAGCACCATGAACCTGGCAACAGAAAATAATGCCCTTCAAGAGATGTATCAGTCCATGAAACAATGACACATGAAAACAATGAGATGTCCTCCTTTTGGGAGCTGAGGATAAAATATTTAAAAGTCTCAGTTTAAGCAATCCTGATTTACAACCTGTTTTTTTTTCTCAATTGTTTTGGAGTGGTTTTATTATTTACTACAAAGCAACACAAGAAGCTTCATGGCTGCTTGTGGATGGTATGAAAGCTTCCCCCATGCATAGGCCTTTTTTGAGATACACCGGAAGTCGTCGATTGCAATGCATTGTGGTCTAGCTTCCGTACAAACAAATCACAAACAATGGGCAGTTTATCCGAGTGGAATTCAAAAATAATTCCACTGGGAAAAGCTGTCCATTGTTCCACTGGGATAAACTGCCAATTGTTTGGTGATTTGTTTTACCGAAGCTAGACGATAATGCATTACAATCCACGACCTCCGGTGTATCTCAAATAAAGCCTATTAAATAGATGCATACAGCCCGTACATCATATTGTGCAATTCCAGAAAAAACCATACCCCCACCACAGAGCATACCTGCCAACTCCAGGTTTCCCCTGGACTCTCAAGCCCCCCCCCCCCCCCCCCCCACCCCCCAACCCCTCCTCCTGGGACCCTAGATTCGCCACTGTAACATCACAGTAGTGCTTCTGCCATTGACACAAGCAAAACAAACAAAGAACAGTGTAACAAACAAAGAACAGTGTGTAAGATTCAGGATAACAGCTTCCAGTAGATTATAGTGTTGTTGAGACAAAAGATAGATATTGTTGACCAAATTGGTCAGATAGTTTATATATGAGAAGATATGCTTAGAATATGAGCTCAGCAAACTGAGCTGGATTATTATCAGTTGGACAGTTTGTTGTTGAGCAATGACATAGATTTAGTTTCGAGTACTATAGAGTGTGAGTATTAAAGGTCATTTTAACTATGTGCAGAGTGTTTAGATGTATTGGATTTTAGTCAAACACCCTAGTGGACTATTAGCAATGCTGCTTTCTGATTGGTTGAGCTACTATAGTAGTTGTAAAGTGGCGGCCCTGGGACAATTCCAATTTTGATCAAAATTTGATCAAAATTTGATCAAATTCAATTGATGTAAAAATGGTTTGAGTCAATTTCAATTTGATCAATTTCAATTTGATAAAAAATTGTTTGTGCACGCCCCCTCAAATCCTGTCAAACCCTTTTAAAAAGTTCCCTTTAAAAAATGTGTGCACACCTTTAAAAATTTTCCTGTCAAATCCCCTCAAAAAGTCTCCCTAGCACATATCTCTGACAGTTGTGTAACAAGGTGACTGAAATACCCTCTCTTTCGAGAAATTTAAAAAAATTGAAAAACGGTTTAAAGAGATGAATACTATAATAAAAATGGACAATCAAACAGTGAATGAGCAAAGACCCATTACAGCACCGATTTACGAACAGTGTAAAGAAAAACTACGTGTTGGTACAGACTGTAGTGGTATTGAAGCACCAATTCAAGCACTGCGCCAACTAGGAATTCCATTTAAGCATGTCTTCTCATCAGAGATTGATAAGTACTGTATACAATCAATTAAAGCTAATTATTATCCTGAAATTCTTTTTGGTGATATAACTAAGCGTGATATCTCCTCAGTACCGGATATTGACTTATATGTCTGTGGTTTCCCATGCCAACCTTTTTCTACTGCAGGTTATCGGGAAGGTTTTGATCATAAATCGGGTAACGTATTCTGGGAGTGTTTAAAAGTTATTCAAGAAAAGCAACCTAAGTATTTCATTTTGGAGAACGTACGCGGACTTCTCAATCATGACCAAGGTAATACATGGAAAATAATTTGGGGAGAGTTAATAAAGCTCAAAGAATACACTGTTCAATGGAAACTTCTTAACACTAGAGACTACGGTATTCCACATAATCGACCAAGACTATATATAGTTGGAACAAAAGAAACATTTAACTGGCCGAAACATAAAGTTCTGGAAAATGTTGCAGATTATGTAGATCATTCTGATAATTATGTATATTCAGCGACTGAACGACATCAGAACATTCTGAATCGTCTAGCTGACGGTAAATTTTTCATCGAGTTTGCTTTTGGAGTTTCTGGAACCCGAAAGTATGTCAATGCAGACAAATATGCTTCGTGTATTACGACAAAAGGAAGTATGTGGTGTGTGCCGAAACACCGTTATGCAAATACTACAGAATTACGTCGCTTACAAGGATTTTCTGATGACTTTATCCAAGTAGTTAGTAACACACAAATGAAGAAACAAATTGGTAATACGATGAGTGTTAACATAATTAAAGAGATAATTCTCGAGTTGATGCCACAAAATCCAGTTTCTAACACATCCTCGGACGTAACTCGCAAGAATGATTATAAATGTCTACACGGTAAAATTAAATATATCTGTAGAGATTGTCATGGATCACAAATTTGCCCTCACGACTGTCGTAAATCATATTGTAAAGCATGTAACGGTAGTAGCTTCTGTGAACATAAACGAGCGAGATATATCTGCAAAGACTGCAACGGGAAAGGAATATGTATTCATGGAATCCAGAAATTCTTTTGTAAGTTATGCGGAGGGTCTCAAATATGTGAACACAATAAACAGAAAGCTCAATGTAAAGCGTGTCACACAACACAACAACAGCCACCGAGTGCTGACAGAATGTCTGAGCTGTGTCTGAGCTTGTCTGAAGATGAGCTAGAAATTTAAAAGCACACAAGAACAAGAATTAACTTTGGTGGAAATTTCAGTTGTGATTTCATAACATAAACCATGTTATGAAAAACCATTAAGTTCATCTATTTTTACATACCAATCCACATTATCTCGTAGTCCCAATAATTCTGACTGGGATTTGTGGTTTTCGGTTTCAACCCGAGCGGTTTAACAAAGGCGATTTTACCTTGCCAACCGTAATCTTTGAGTTCGATGCAAAGACGAGCGGGAAGCCATGTTTTAAATTCATTACCACCTTCGTCGTTCAAGACAGCAACTAATTGCTCTCCAAATTTCGTCTCAAGCTTTTCCGTGCTCTCGACTCGGTAAATAATACCCTCAGGCACATCTCTCCACTTTGTAATTGTCTGACGTTGACTCTTACTTTCGTTGAATTGTTCTGCTGTTGGGAACTCCATCTTTTATTATTGAATATGTATCTCCTTAAGTTATTTTTGTGTTGTGATTTCATAATCACATTCGTAACGCAAATTTCCACCAAAGTTTTCATTATAAAAAATAGCAAAACTGGCATCGCCGCAAAGCGATATAATTGCCAGAAACCCCTCGGGTTTTTTCTTTCAACTGCTGCTCTCGTTGCTCTCTTGTCCCGAGGGGTTTTTTGTCTTTGTTCTTGGTCCAGGCCTGGGTCCTTGGCCTCCTTTGGGCTCTGGTGATTCCATCGCGGACTTCACTTGAGATGAGATTTTATTTAACTAAGTTCACACACACTCTCCCCGGGGTTTGTATGGCGGGGGACCATACAAAGGCGCCATATAAAATACTCCCCCAGTATTTTATATGGACAACATATAACGTTCGCTAGAATATATATACGTCGAGGTTTTGAAAAATTTCTCCATGTGGGAGCAAAGTATTCGACATGGTCGAATTGGATTTGGCTGATACGCATGCGCGACCCATCTCATAACCTCTGACGTCACAGCAAGTCTCTCGTCGCGTTATCCGTCTTGTTGCGTGACGGTTATCGAAATAGAAACCACGCTAATCCACCCGCGACAGCTGTCAACACTATTAGATTAGTTTCATGCTGTGGGGTCACAGGTTTTTCAATAATAGGCTTTGTCACGTCTGGTTTTGATTTTTCAATAGGTCTGTGTATATTAGGTTTCGTCTCAGTAGACGCGTGCGGTAACTTTACCTTTGAAGAGCCTAAGTTATGTTTAATTCCAACATGTTTTGATTCTTCATTTAGCGAGTCATTCACTCCAAAACTCATCTCACTGGTCGCTTTCAACAATTTATTATTATAGCCTGTCACACTTTCTGTATTTATAATTAGGTTCGAAGGCAGTAACCAAACGCCCGGAGCTATGGCAAGATCAAGTCTAAGTTTAGCTTCTTGGACGGCTAATTGATACCTTTGAACTGATTCAACTATATTATTTTCTATCACTGAAGATTCAAAAAGGTTGAGAAACTGTTGTTGGGTTTCTTGTGCCGATCCGCTATTTCCTACGATGGTTGACCGAGTACCAACTTGTGAACCTAGGATGCAATAAACAAATGCTTCTACTGAACGGTTTAATCTACCTAGTCCTGCTTTTGTTATGCCGTGATTATTTGTCGGAGTGAACCAAGAATACTGTGATCCACCATGGTCATCATTTCTGATAAAACTAACTAGCTTACCATTATTCCGTGTTCCACCTTCATCAGAGAAAAGATTCAATTTATCAGGCCATTTATCAGCTTCTTTGTCATAACCTCTTATAACATGAACATTCTGATAGCCACCGCTGATGTGCTTGGGTCCAAATCCGGCACCATAATCTAAGAATAAATCCCCAAGTCCAAAATTTCTCCCTCCCTTCCATCGGAAATCGGGATTTGTTAAGCCAAACTCATGACATAATCTTTGATACACCACCTTTTTGTACGGATTATCTGTTTGATCAAATACGGTATCATCTGGTAGTGGAACACCTAACTCGTATAATATCCTCCTCACAGTGAAATAGACATGGAAATTAAAAAAACTTCGCACAACAGGGGGATATTTCTCAGCCTCATGTAGGCTCACCCCACAACCAGATGTAGCACACCAGACTGCAAAGTTGAGTTGTTGCGGCCAATAACTAAAATTAGGACCATTTAACCACCGTCTCGACTGTTTTGCAGACTTGAAAGTTATGGTAGTCTCTTTGAAAATGTCTCTCATCTTTGCTGAGAATTTTTGCTTAGGCGATACATAAATATCCAGATCTGTTAACAAGGACGTGATATCTGAAGCGGAGGTATCAAAGTCTATCGCTGGAATAGGATATTTTTTAGTTGTTAATTTCAAACTATCCGGAAATTGTAATTTAGGAGTCGCTAAACCCAAATCATTGAATAAATCTTTACGGTCATCCACCGGAATGTCTTTAAACTTAGTCACAGCAGCAGCATTAGGATCCTTTGCCCAAATTCCATACCAGAAATTTTTTTATTGTACCACCCGATATACCTAGAGTCAAATAAGCCTTCCGCATACCAGTCTTTATCTTCATGAAATTTTGATAAATCAGCATTTGGATATACCTTTTTAAATTCATCGAGTAACGACATCTTATTTTGTAAGTAGAATAAGATGTTTTTAAATCACCGTCGATCCTTGAAGCAACCAATCTCATAAATCCACCCTACCGGTGTCCTCTCAAATGATAGTTTTACCGTGCGGGAGCGGTGAGTTCCTTTAAAATTTCCGCACGAACCTCTGTTCGTATCTGAGTCAAATCTTCTTTTTTCCCTCCTCCAGCCGAGACTTTTGACGAATATCAACCTTTAGTTTTTCAAACTTTTCCTTTTCTGCTAGGATTAGAGAGAATTCCTGATCAGAAATTGTGTTGTCCCGAAGAGCCTTTGAGACGAGATCCTGTATGGTGTTCACCTTTGCTCTTGCTAATTGTGATGTTTTTTCATGCTTAGATATCTTTCGTGATAATTTGACTCCAACAGTGGTAGAAACAATACCGAACAGAGCCCCAACTCCGCCAATAGGAGCACCTACAGCGGCTCCAAAGCCCGTCAAACTGAGGGCTAATCCACTACCGGATAATATGACAGAGATTCCACCTGTTGACCATACGATCAGTTTCCTCAATCTTGCGTATTTCTTACGTACACGCTCATAATGTGTAAACTCTCTTTCAAGACCTTGTAGAACCTCACACGACTTTTGAAGTCTGAAATTTTCCCCATTTTGAGGCACTTGTGGATAAATACTATTGTAGTCTTCCATTTTTACTAATTAACATGAAATCTTTAAATGAATTCGAATAGGTTCGTTATTAAAGTTGGGCTTTCTTCCCTTTTCATCTAAAAGCAACAAAGTAAAGTAGTTGACTGGATTAATGGTTTGCTGGACTTTTATGCAAGGATGACTTTGAGATGGCACAACAGCCAACAAAGGTGAGGGGGTAACTTCTACATTTTCATCACCAGGAATCCTGTTAGAATATGAAGACTTTGGATCTATGAGATCACAAAACAAACTCAAAGGCTTGTCAGGTATCCATGTTATTGGATAATATAGATTGGGTAATATCTTTTCAGGTACACCAAGCTTTTTTGAGAGTTTTTCAGAAAGCCTAAGATTAATGCTCTTATTGGAATATAGATAATATCCTTTTTGTGTCATTAGAATTGTAAGCTTGGAGCTTTCTTCATCTTTGAGGAAGATTTGTTGAAGTGTTTTCAATGTGTAATTCCCTGGTGGAATAGTAAAAATACCTTTTCCGACACATTTTCTTGAGATGAAAACTTATAAACTTTTTGTGGTTCCTTGAACTTTATCCACGGTTTAGGAATGTGACAATCTAAAAGTTGTATTTCTTTTATTCGCTCCAATGGCGGCTCCAGATAAACTCTTGTTTCCGGAGTTAGCATCGTAATAGATAGAAACGTTGACATGTTTTTACTTAGCGTCTCTTCTTTTTAAATTGTTCAACAAGGTAGAGAACCACCGCCACTATCAGCAGCCAAGCATTTTTGCCTAAAAATCCAATAACCTCCCCCGCTGTTTTGAAGATAAAACTAGCAATAGCACCTACCATTCCAGGTAATATCTCACCAATCTTTTTACCAATTGCTTTCAAGCCGTTGCCAACACCCTTTGCGACACTGGTCAAACCCTTTTTTAGATTAGATACAATCACACCGATAACAACACCTACTGCTGTTATGACAGCAAAGGCAGTGAAACCATATTTCTTAAATACGACCTTGACTCTATCTCTAAGAGACATTCCCTCTTCTATTTCTTCATTTTCTCTTTCCAATCGCTCAATCTCCTCATTTCGTTCTTCAATCTGGTGATCTATAGTACCCCTCTGATTTTCAGGAACTGTTTCACGTCTAGTTTTCAAATCTTTTATTTCCCTTTGATGCTCTGAAATAGCCCCTTCATTAGCTATAACAGCATCTACCTTAAGAGGACCTAGACTCTTAGTTACCGTTGGCGGTAATTTAGCATTAAGTTTATCACCTTCGAACAAGGGCCAGCTCTTAGCATTACTTCTACCGAGTTTGACAACCACCTGATCAAATTCATCTATATCAGCTGTGAAGGGATAATCTTTAGGGTTGCCTACGTTACGAAATTTTTTGCTAATTCTTTCCCACGCCTCTCCAACTCTTTCTTCTCTTGCTTTAAGTCTTTCTTCTCGAGGAATGAGAGGAGTATGTTCGTCCACACCGTGTATGAATGAAGTTTCATCTGTGGTGTGATGATCGTGAGTTGAAGTTGAAGTGGAGGGCATAGGAATCCATTCCCCTTCATCTGGATCAACAGGATCGACTGGATCAAAAGGATTTACTTTATCCGGTATTTCTGGGTCAATGTCCATGATTCTTTATTTTTAGAATAAAGAATCTTTAAATTAGTACCTCTAAAAGAATTTACTAGCCATATAACCCATTGCCAACATACCACCACCTACATATGCCATCTCCCCCATCTTTTGGTTGCTACTAGGTCTATAATAATCAGAGAATTTTGGTTCATCTAGTTGGAAATCATGATGTGTTTGACTATACAATTTCAAAGCTTCATCGGTGTTCGACAAATCCTGTGAAGCCCGGTGTTCAGCATCCTGCTGTTGCGAGTACCAATCAATGAGTTTCTGCCTCTTTTCCTGGTATGAGGTATAATCTTTTTGATATTTTTCTATTGCTTTGTCGTGTCTTACTCTCTCAGCATCTGTATTACCTCCAGAAAGATATTTTGCGAGATATGAGCCACCAACGAACGTTGTCGCATTCAATATAGCTCCACCAATCATCATTGCTATTGTTGCCATTTATTAATCAATATATAAAATCTTTAAAGCGGTTTTGGTAAAATCTTTTGTGTTTCCAGATAATCTTTCAAATACATACTACCGGACAGTACAGCGACCCATTTTGCATAGTTTGTAACACTCGATGAGGGATCGTTGATAAATGATTCTTTCATAGCCTTTTTACCAAGGTATCCAACTCCAGCGGCCAATCCGATAATGACGGCTGAATCGGTAACCGTTTTCACAAGTTTGTTTTCAGTTGACATGATTTTATTATACACAGAGAAAATCTTTAAATTACTTACATCATTCCAATTCTCGGTTCGAGAGGCAAGCCCCTCGAGCTCCCCTTCGAGATAGCACTCGTTGGGACAGGAATTTTTGAGGGCAGTGGTTCTTTGAATGATTCTGGAACATGAGTCGGAACTTGCGATAAATCAACTACTCTGTTTTTGTAGTACCGCATAAACATATCAAATGCCGTAAACCCTATGCCAACTATAGACAGTACAGTTGTAAAAGATAGCTCTGGAATCCAAGCTTGTGATCTAGATTCTTCCGCCGAAGCTCCTTCTGGATTCGGATTCGTCTCCGCTTCACGTTTCATTTCCCTAGCAAGTGCTTCTTTCGCCTTCTTATTATATTCTGCGAGTTTTCTCCCAGCGGCAACCTTTTTGGGGTCTTTCTCTTTAGTTGCTCTCTTCTTTTCAGGAAGAGGCTCCTTTGTAATTTGTTCAACAACTTCTTCAGACATGATTCTTTATTTTCTATAAAGAATCTTTTAAATCATATCATTCATGCTCAGTTATGCTCAAGAGTGTGCACAGTTGTCTGCTCAGTTGTGCTAGGAAGTTCTTGAATTTTGTTGGAAGTCTCCTGTGAAGGTGTTAGTTTAACATGCTTAGCAACCTGAAAGAGACCGCTAGCAAGTGCTACCAATCTTCCACCTTTCAATACCAAGAGACCTGCAAAGTTTGAAAGTTCACGTTTTACCAACTCATCGTTCTGCAAGTCTTTGCAAAGCGCTTCAGCGTCATCTACAGGAACCACGTAGGAGATGATGTGAGACACTGCTTGAAGTGCAGATTCTACTAATCCACCTGTTACCTGCTTGCCTAAGACTGTCTGGTAACGATTATAATATTTTTCAACGTCTTTTGATGAGAGTTTCTTGATATCACCAAGATTCATCTCAACACCTAGAAATTCCTTTGTAGTCCCAAGAGACGCGAGAATAGCCAGTGATTCTCGTTTGACTTCAATATCATTTTCTTTTGGTTCAGCGACCTCTTTTTCTTCGATATAATCTTCAATGCTTGCCATATCTTATTTTATAAGTAGAATAAGATGTTTTTAATCACTGCGTAGTAGGAATCTCTAAATACTTTTGGAATGGATATCGTAAACAGAAACAGAGTCTGGAATATTTTTCAGTTTTAAGCAGTTCCGCAAACTTTTTACGAGTCTCAACGTCTAAATCTCCTCCGTAATCTTCAAACAGTGTTTTTGTGCCGACTTGAGATGGATTATGGAATGTAACCACACAGGCGACGTTGTCACGGAAGGGCTTTGCTATGGACGTTAATTGTTGCGTCAACACCCACACTGATAATCCATCATGTCTCCCTGAGAAGGCTAGATCTATAAACTTGTTCGAGCGTTGCTTTAGATCTTTCGATACAGCACAGTCATCCAAAATAAGTAACGTATTTGTGCCAGAAAAAGTTGTGAGCAATCCTTCAATAACTCGTTAATTTCATCAATGTTACTAGCATCTGGCGATAATACCAAGAAACGTTTATCTCCGTGAGCAAATCTATGATAGGTCTTATTTTTTGCATAAGTCGGACATATGAGAACAATATATTCAAACACATTGCGGAACGGTCCTCGGAGCTGTTCCGTGAGGTATTTTGTTTTTCCACAATTTGTCGGTCCAGTTATAATACAATGAAAAGGGACTTTTTCTCGTAATTCTTCCATACTTTTGTATTATAACAGTTGTTCTTTTTAATACACGATTGAATGCAAGTTGGAATTCATGACCGCCATCAACGCGTCGGCTATCACGAACATGTGGCAGGTAATGGTACCAGACCCTGAAGCTTTTCGTTTCATCTCTAGATGAACTCCATCTCTTGTATTACTGATGTGTAAGCCATTACCATGTATAGAGTCATCATGATATGTTCGTAGGTCTATCCATATTGCAAATTTATCATTATAAAAATCCTTTATTGATATATTATCACTCGATCCAAACCGTTTGACAGCTGCATCATAAAAATCTGAGGCTTCCATACCTTTGCTATATAACCGGTTTGGTACGCCATCGATGTTAATTTTAACACTTGTAATACTTGGATTCACAAAACTTTCACTATCACGTGCCCCATCTGCATGTGGTGTTGTAAACAACATTAGGATGCCTGTCATACTTCTACGAGGGATGTTAATATTCTCATTTAATATGCTATCCGTCCCTTTGGTAATCGTGAACGTCTTATGAAGGTGAATATTTTCATAATAGAATTCCTTCCCAATTTGATAAGTGCTCTTTGCCTCTCTTGCTAGGAAGTCACTTGAAATGCTTTGGTATTCTAGCTCAAGATTGGAAATAGCATATGTAAATGGTTTTGTTTTATCTGAAGTGATTGTAAGATCTTTTGATTCTGGAAGAGTAACCTCAAACATAAACCCTTGAGCAAGTGCCATTGGATAAAATACTCCATGATTGTCTATAATTGGATGCTCAAGAGGGAGTCTATATTTTGTGTTATATACAGCTGATAATGCTACTTCTGCTGCATCTGTATCCACTTTATTATTTGCATCAGCCCTCAGTTTACGCATGTTGAGACTGGAAATTCCTTCTTTGAGCCTAGTTTCTCGTTCCTTTTTAGAAAGATGAAGATCACTATATAGCTTATATAAATCATACCTATTAGTATCCTGCACTGTTTCCCCACCAAAATGTATCTTATATCTTGATTTCAAGCATGCTGCCAAATTGTTGACAAATCTATTATCCACATGCTTACCCGTACCAGTTAGAGCAATGTTAAAGGTCAGCGCTAGGGTATTTGGAACAATAACCAAATTATCAGCCAGTTTCGGAATATTAATATAGAGTCTCTCTCCGGGACTAGCTGAAGAGGGGTTTAATGTAATTCGATTCAGTGACGATTCAGCCTTCAAGCCGAAAGGCTCTCGTAGGACCCTGTTTGGATTAATGTTTTCTGATATAGCTTGTGTCATCTTTTATTTAAAAATAGATGGATTATTCTTTAAATGAGTAACAAAAGCATGTTATCGAAAATATACTATTCTACAGAAGGTTACTGGAAAGGTTATTCAGCCATTCCAAAATTGGCAAGCGCAGCCAAAGTTAGTGAAGCTGAGGCTAAACGGTGGCTTGAGAAACAAGCATTGTGGCAAATTTATTTACCAGCTCCAAAGTATGTTCCCAGGCCACATTGGACTGTGGATAAACCGAATCAGATTCATCAAGCTGATCTATTATTTCTACCTCATGATAAAGTTGGTAGGAAAACGTATAAGTACGCGTTGGTGGTGATTGATATCGCATCTCGATACAAGGATGCCGAAGCATTAACTTCAAAAGAAAGTGGTGAAGTGGCAAAAGCATTAACCAAGATTTATTCTCGAAAATTAAAGTGGCCAAAGACATTAATTGTTGACCCCGGTAAAGAATTCATGGGAGATGTGACGACTATAATGAATAAGCATCAAGTTACTATCCAGCGAAGTGAGGCAGGGAACCATCGAGCCCAGGCTTTCGTGGAGAGAGCAAATAGAACTTTGGGTGAGAAATTGTTTAGTCATCAATATGCACAGGAAATGATTAGTGATGATAGGTCTAGAGTGTGGGTGAAACGTTTGCCTGCTATTCTGAAAGCTCTAAATAGCCGCCCGATAAGAATCACTGGCAAAGAGCCTGAGAAAGCTGTGAAAATGAGAGAGGTTGATATTGAGCCTAAAAAATATAAGCGTGTTGTTGGCCTTGACGAAGTGAGGCTGCCGCCCGGTGTTCGAGTTAGATATTTATATGCTCCTGGTGAGGGTGAGGGTGGTGAACGCAGACGAGCTACGGATCCTACCTATTCAATCAAAATATACAATCTATCTAGGAGTGTGGTGTCACCTAATCAACCTGTGTTGTATTATCTAGAGGGTGGGCCTAGACGTGGATTTACTAGGGAAGAACTTCAGGTTGTACCTAAAGATACTGAGCTACCACCTAATTTTGTGTTGAAATGATTAGACTTTTTCAGGAAATTACATTTATAACAACATAAAACACAATTGGATTTGATATGGCCAATGCTGTTATCTAGTCGTTCAATCGTAGCTAAGTTATCTTGATTATCAACATATTGGAGTTTGACCTTACAATCAGAGTAATAACACTCGGGGTAATCTTCAACTAAGCCTTGTAAAAAACATTTGTCGATAAATCGATCTGCATCATATCGATTGTATTTCTTATCGTTCGCTCTGCTATGCCTGATCCATCCGCTTATTGTTATTTTGGTTGGATTTGTGCATTTTTTGCAATATTGTTTAAAACAACCATGTTTACATATTTGGGAGCCTCCACAATCAAGACAGTGAGTCTTTAGTTTTTCATGCGGGCATTTATTTTTAATTCTTGACTTTCTACCAAGTTCTCTGCACTTAATGCATGTTTTTAACTCGCGACCTTCTTTTAAAAAATCGCTTGGGTATCGATAACTCTTACATTTGCCACACTTTTATTTCGTAATTCTTCCATGTTTATTTAATACTCTATTGATACGTTTTTAAATCGATTTATTTCCAATAGCATACGTGTGAATGCCATCTTTTCTAATGACTCGCTTCGTATCATCGTGAGACAACGCTACTTTATTCACAGTCTCGGTGTAAATTTCATGTTTATGACTGCGAATTACATTCATCTTTCTCATATGATTTTGTTGATTGAATAGACAATCCTTGTAATCATCAAAACTGATGCCTTTCTTCACGACTGCTTTCTTCACACCCTTGCATTTCTTTTCTTCCTCTCCTTCATCCAATTTGTATGCGTAGAGTTTGGCTCGTAGACCAACAAACTCAGATATCTGTTTACCTCCAGCCTCATCTTTGAACATACCGATGATTTTCTTGTTTACTCCAGACTTAATACCCGATGGATGATCTTTGGGATAATTACTAGTATCAAACATGGATTTCACATCTTTGCTGATATCCTTGTAAAAGTCCTTTGTTTCTATCTCGTAGGCAAGACTGTCAGTATCTGTGAACAGCAACTTAGCCCTTTCACCATATTTTGGTTTGATGTAATTGAAGTGAAAATCATACATTAACGTTTTACTTAGGTCTAAAATGGACATGCCTAAGTAAACTGGCTTATTGAAGACCAACTTTGTCTTCTTCATGTGAATAGCAACTAGATTCTCGCAAAAATTGTGCGGTGTTGATAGTTTGGCTTTGATATTAACTTTTTCGCATCTTTTTCATTTGTGACCAATCGAATGTCCACCCTGTTTCTGATGTTTTCCATGGTTTTCCCAAAGACAGAGTTATTCATCAACTTGAAGAAATCTTTTTCAAAGTCGTTGGCTGCTTTCGCCCTAAGGTTGGTATTCAAGTCGATGTAGGGCTTTAGCCATGCAGACTCTTCGAATGTGATACCCCTATGAATCTTGGTGACTTTGAGTCCGAGGCTATTGTAAAGTTTCAACGCCTCGTGGTGAACTACATACTTTACCTTGTCGTTGAGGTTTGGGATCAATTTCTCAACCTTGTCAACCTCAAGTCTCTCTGGAGCTAGTGGATAGTCGTTGTGCAAGTCGTGAAGGCGTTGAGGATACTTCAAGTCAACCTCGAGTATACATGGGAGATTTTTCCAGCCCTCAAGTTCTTGGTCAGTCATCCATCTAAAACCATGAGTAGGGAGTGGTTTACTCATTGCCCATCCATATAGATTGTTTGCGTCAAGATACGTGATATATTTTGTGGATAGGTTGGAGTCATATTCCCCCATGTAGGGGTTGTTGGCTTTACCATATCTAGTAGAGATCATAGAGATACCACCTCGAATGCCTTTCTCGATCATGAGTAGCATGTCAGGATCTGTCAAAAGTTCCAACTCCACTTTCGTTAACTTTAACGCTGCATCCCAGGCTAGTCCAGGTGCTGTGTAATACCATGCTGGGTCTAACCCATAGTTTTCTTGACACACGTTTCGAAAGTTCTCGAAGACGTCGGCTAACAAAAGAACGTCTGACTCAAGGTAAAGGTTGTGATAGTCTCGTATGTTCTTCATCTCAAAGGTTTCCCACACCTTTTGAGCGTGTTGATAGTCCTCCTCTGATATGTCGGTGTCATTGAGTCTAGAGTAGAATTCCTCCTTTGGTGGAAGCTGAGTTACGTTGAATTTGTCAAAACCATCAAACCAATCGTATGGGAAAACACCCTTTCTTAACAATAGTTGTAATTGTTCTCCTTCATAACTTTCAGTGAGATTTTTGAAAGAAGATTGCGGTAGATTAGTTACTAAGCTGTCAAGGCTTGTTGCCATAAATTTAAAGCTGTCGATGAATCTGATGTCCCGCTTAACGTCAATCTGTTTGCCCTCTTTGTTCGTAAAGGTATCTACAACAATCTGCTTTGTGAAACTGATATACTTTTCCTCATTATTAGGTATACAGTTTATTTTACCTTTTGATGTACCAAGGTTCTTGATAAATAGGTGTGAATCATATCCAGATAGGTTGTGAAAGATGACTGGGAAGAACTTTGGAATTTTGTATTGAAGGTTACATTTGTTATGAGCAGCTCCTCTAAACTTGCCTGTAAAATGGCAGTGGTCTAATACCTTGTCTTCCCCTAATTCACCCTCACAGATGTGACAGTGAGTAGCATTTTTATAGTCGATTTTATCTTTCTTACTCATTCTTACCTTCTTAGGGAATTTGAACGTATCGTAAATTTTCTTAATATCTGACTCTAAATTCTCAAGAAACATCTGTGGGATATCTTCGTCTGGAGATTCAGCTGTGTATCGTACAAGCTCGGATGGAAGTATGTTGTCGTCAAAACACTTGATGAGATAGCAGAAGCCAGATGGTTTGTGCTTCTGATATTGCTTAGTAAAGCTTTTACTTTCATCTGGGGAGCATGACGCGATATTTTCTGTAAAGCTTTCAAAGTCAGCATAAACAACGAAGGGCACTCGCATTTTTCTGTTAAAATTCTTAAACGCTAAATAAATAGGGTTTTCGTCTTTATCTTTAGGCATATCATTCTTAACTGGCTCGTTTTTGGAGCAGTATTCGATATGTTTATCTAATGATTGTTTGCGTCGAAATGAGTTCAGGCATCTATAGCAAAAAATAGAGTATGCTGGTATTTATCACATTGAGTAGATACTAATTTCTTAAAATTCTTAACCCAACAGTAGTGATTCATTTCATCGTTTGATATGAGAAGTAAGTTGATTACATGAGCTTCATGTTTCTTACTTATTTTTAGAGGGTAAACATCACCTTCATATCCATATACATTAATTGCATATGGGTTTTGCTTTCGAACTTATCAATCTGTTTTAGTGAGACGGGAAACTCTATTCCAGACCAGTCGAAATTCTCAGAGTTCTCTCTCATTTGTTTATTAAGTCTTTCAGGATGAACATCTTGTGAATATACAGCAGACGTTACTGCCCATTTGAAACACTCGTGATCGTTCTCGTTCTTAACATTGATGATTGCCTTCTTGTTTGCTAATTTTGATGGTAGTGATATATAGGAACTTCCAGAAAGCGGCTCGAATGGATCTATGTGAATATCAAAGTATTCCACCTGATCAAACTGCCATCCAGAGCCTTGGTTTTGAAATTGCTCAATCAATTCCAGTAGACGATTTGTCATTGAATTGAACAAGTCAGAGAAATCGGTTGACTCTGTTATAGTTTCTACAAAAGTATGAAAATATCCTGAATTTTCATCAATCTGACCAGTAGCTGGATTCTCTTTTATGAACTTGCATGTAAAGATAAACTTGACTTTGATAGCCTTCTTTTGTTGGTTAAACAGATTGAGAACTTTTGGTTTGGAATTATTGAGAAATGTTTCGGGATCATACCCACTATGCCCGTCTATCCTATGTGTTTTGAGATACCCCTTCAGCGCTGTTTGCTGTTCTTTTGGAGTAAAGTGATCATGTCTATTAAAAATACGGTTTACTTTTTCCTTCAGGTTGTTAACTCGTTTGCTTGCGTTGTTCTTAATTGGATCTGGGACTTGAGATAATATCCAGTCTGTGAACTTGTTAATCTCTTTCTTTACTGTTTCAACAGCCCTCGAAGTCAGGCTTTTCAATGACCTTGGTGCTGGAATGGGTCTTTGCACTGGTATATTGGTCCTTGGTGTTGGAATGGGTTGGGTGGGTATATTAGTTCTCGGTGCTGGAATGGGTCTTTGCACTGGTATATTAGTCCTTGGTGTTGGAATGGGTCTTTGCACTGGTATATTACCCAAAGCTTCGATGAGTTCAGCTTTACGTAATTTGTAGTAGCCTTTAATGTGTCGCTCTTTGGCGAGGGCTTTCAATTGTTTCACTGTTTGATTGTCCATTTTTATTATAGTATTCATCTCTTTAAACCGTTTTTCAATTTTTTTTAAATTTCTCGAAAGAGAGGGTATTTCAGTCACCTTGTTACACAACTGTCAGAGATATGTGCTAGGGAGACTTTTTTGAGGGGATTTGACAGGAAAATTTTTAAAGGTGTGCACACATTTTTTAAAGGGAACTTTTTAAAAGGGTTTGACAGGATTTGAGGGGGCGTGCACAAACAATTTTTTATCAAATTGAAATTGATCAAATTGAAATTGACTCAAACCATTTTTACATCAAATTGAATTTGATCAAATTTTGATCAAATTTTGATCAAATTGGAATTGTCCCAGGGCCGCCACTTTACAACTACTACTATGGATGTACTCCAACCTCAACTCCAACATGTCGGCCAAATTCCAAAAGTGCAGTTAGCCCAAAATATGAGCTAACATTGTCTAAACTGTTAGCGTGTTGAGTTTCGAAACGGGAAAATTACCTGAAATATTGCGCGAAATCAATGCATAAAGAAGCGTGACTAGTGTTGCGTGACAGAAATTGCAGCGCCGATCTGAGAAGCTAAACCACGAAGGACGGTGGGAAGTTGCCCAACCTCTGTGTCTCAGTTTTTTTTTTTGTTAAGACTATTTTGGATGATTTATATAAATTGCTTTGTTCTATTTATGTTTTTAATAGAACGAAGATAATAGTAATTTAGTATCACCCTACCAGTGGACTATTGCCAATGCTGCATTCTGATTGGTATAATAAACACTACCTTATAATTTTGCCAGTAAATATAGAGATTCAAGCGTGCTGATTGGTCAATAATTGTAATTTATTCAGCAATATTTACTAGTTATATTTACTGCCAGCGATCTTTCGAAAAAAAAGATTTTCCGAAAAACACGAAAGACGTGAGAAGCAACAAGTTTAGGGTGTATGGAAAACGCAGCTGAAAAACGAAGACCTGAGACCCAGGAAAAACGCAGACCCGGAAAAAGCAGACCCAGGAAAAGCGCAGACCCCATACAAACGACGAATGAGTCGATGAGTATGTTTTTGCTTCACCGTCTTGGTTTTTTTCAAATTTGAACGCCTATTTAAGTCACCATCTACTGCTCTATTCTCTCCAACTCTCGTTAAGACCCATGTACGTTTTTTGTTAAATATTCCAGGGAAACGCGAGGGAATATGTAGACGCACAGAATGGAGTTCTTTTACACTTATAGAAAGCTTAGCTCGCGCTTTTAGCTGTCTCAAAGTTGCGAAACATTAATTTATTCCCCCGCTGACGTTTTCCTCCGATATTTACTGGCAAAATTATACTAAAACAATTATTCGCACTCAGGCTCGGACTCGCCGAAGCGGCTCGGTAAATATTCTACGATAATCACTTCGTCTTCGTCCTGAAATACGTCGAATGCCCAAAATTCTACGGTGGCTCTGAAGGGCCATACCACTTTTTCTTAAATTTCTACTTTGTTTTTGCAAAGTTTGTCTTTTTTTTTCAAACTTCTACTTTGTTTTTTCAAGGTGTAACTTTTTCCGGAACGTCAACTTTTTTTCAAGGTGTATCTTTTTTTTTGAAGGTAGACTTTTTCAAGGTGTAACTATTTTTTTCAAGGTGCAACTTTTTTGAAGGTAGACTTTTTTTCAAGGTGTAACTTTTTTTCAAGGTGGACTTTTTTTCAAGGTGTAACTTTTTTTTGAAGGGTAGACTTTTTTTCAAGGTGTAACTTTTTTTTGAAGGGTAGACTTTTTTTGAAGGTGTAACATTTTTTTGAAGGGTAGACTTTTTTCAAGAGTGAGACTTTTTTTCAAGGTGTAACTTTTTTTCAAGGGTAGACTTTTTTTCAAGGTGTAACTTTTTTTTCAAGGGTAGACTTTTTTTCAAGGTGTAACTTTTTTGGAAGGTAGACTTTTTTTCGAGTGAAACGTGATCGCGGGCTCATGAATGGCTGCACGTGCTTTCCAGTGAACATGGCCGCCATGGACAGTTTGACAGAGGTAAGAACAAAGGTTTTCGACTGTTCTATATACTTATTCAATCAGTCAATCCTACAACAAAAGTAGAGAAGTGATATTTTAACCCGAGATCAAACAAGAAAAGCTAACGCTGCTTGTTTGTAGATGTCATTTCCCTCGTCCTCCGTCACCCGACCGAGAAAAGACGAGGGAAATGACATCTACAAACAAGCAGCATTAGCTTTTCTTGTTTGATCTCGGGTTAAAATATCACTTCTCTACTTTTGTTGTAGGATTGACTGATTGAATAAGTATATAGAACAGTCGAAAACCTTTGTTCTTACCTCTGTCAAACTGTCCATGGCGGCCATGTTCACTGGAAAGCACGTGCAGCCATTCATGAGCCAGCGATCACGTTTCACTCGAAAAAAAGTCTACCTTCCAAAAAAAGTTACACCTTGAAAAAAAGTCTACCCTTGAAAAAAAAGTTACACCTTGAAAAAAGTCTACCCTTGAAAAAAAGTTACACCTTGAAAAAAAGTCTCACCCTTGAAAAAGTCTACCCTTCAAAAAAATGTTACACCTTCAAAAAAAGTCTACCCTTCAAAAAAAAGTTACACCTTGAAAAAAAAGTCTACCCTTCAAAAAAAGTTACACCTTGAAAAAAAGTCCACCTTGAAAAAAAGTTACACCTTGAAAAAAAGTCTACCTTCAAAAAAAAAAGTTACACGTTGAAAAAAAGTCTACCTTCAAAAAAAGTTGCACCTTGAAAAAAATAGTTACACCTTGAAAAAGTCTACCTTCAAAAAAAAAGATACACCTTGAAAAAAAGTTGACGTTCCGGAAAAAGTTACACCTTGAAAAAACAAAGTAGAAGTTTGAAAAAAAAAGACAAACTTTGCAAAAACAAAGTAGAAATTTAAGAAAAAGTGGTATGGCCCTTCAGAGCCACCGTAAAATTCCTATACTTTAGAAATAAAGTGAGTATTAATTTATGCATACGTAATGATGTAAACGAGACAATGAATGAGGACCAATTAGCAGTCAGACGTTGGGGAATCCCCCCAATACAGTTTTCCAAGAAAAAGCTGTTTAACGCTGGGTGCATTGCAGATAGGGGAACTTCTTCGATCTGTTGGACCGTGTAGTCTTTAGAGCGCCTTTCTTTCGGTTCAATTTCCAAACAACCATGTCTTTTTTGCAGTTCCTAGTTCTGTTTGGACTTATTCGGTTCGTGACGGCAAATTCTGGTTCTATTTGCCAAGATGGTGGATTTTATGTCATTGCTGACGCCAATTTAAAACATCAAGACTGTTCTATATGTGAGTTCCCCGAATGGGCAACGCAATTTTCGGAGCAGTGCCAGATGTGTTGTGGTAAGTAGATATGGGTTCAGCTTTCCCTTCGTTTCAGCTTTCCCTTCGCTCAGGGTCGTACCACACTTTGCGAGAGCGAAGGGATGGTTGAAAATCAATGCTCGTGATTTATTGAAATTCCAGGGCTTCCCCCGGGGGACTCCAATATTTTTGGGGCGAGGGTGCTCGTCGGGAACTTTCGATTTTAACCCCTAAAAGGTACCTAAATGGCGTCGCTTAGTTGATTTTGACCCCTAAAAGACAACTTATATTAACCTGAATTTCAGACGTATTTTCCCTCGTAAATTATTCTCTCGTATTTTTTTACGAGAGAAAATACGTCTGAAATTCAGGCTGTTACATGATTTGCTAGAACGGACCGCTAAGAGATACCTTATCTGTATAAAACTGCACGTTTTAGAATTTTACCCCCTAAAAGGTACCAGAGGACTGATTTAAAACCCTAAAAGGTACGACGAGCACTCCTGCCCCAAAAATATTCGAGCCAAAAATACTGGGGGAGGACGGGGGGGCTTCCATGTCCACCACGCCGATAGTCTCGGCGTATCAGGGGCACTCAACGATCCCCATGAGAGCTGAAATTTTCGCATCAGACTTTCAAACTTTAATTGTACCGAATATTAAATTAAATTTTCGCATCCCATAATAACTACGGGGCTGTTTTACGAAAACCCAGCGTAAAGCCTAGTTTCCATATAGTCTTATCTGTCGTATCTGTCTCATCAGTCGACCGTACGTGAAACAAAGAATAATTCCAATTTTCATTGTTTCACCGGTCAACTGATGAGACAGATACGACAGATATTAAGACTATATGGAAACCAGGCCTTAAACAGCCCCCCCCCCCCCCCCCGTAGCTACTTCTACATAATGTAACTAGAATACTATGAGACGAATATGATTTCAACAATTTCACAGTGTATCCAGTGCCGTATGGCACGTTTGTCGATTCACCTATAGGTTATCGATCATCAAATCAAACTAAACAATTATAAAATTGTCAAATATGCGTTCTTGTAGCCTATAAATACACACCTACAGAACTTGGGCTGCCTGTGATTAACAGTCATTTGTATACTCAGCAAACAATCATTAACAGTCATTCTCGTACCCAGAGCTCCCCAGCTTGTCTCCTCGCAGGGGAGGCTCTGGTGACATCCATTTGAGGACCTGTGCTGATTGGCTGGAGGCAAGCCTTGGTCACTCTTTGTTTATTGCTGGAGGGCAAACCCAAAACAGACCAATAAGCACTAACAACGACAACGTCGCGACGGAACCAGGCGACTGCACTACACGAAACATGGCAAGAATCTGATTGCCTCATGGTTAAATTCACGTAAATTGACTGGCGGAACAGCAAAGGCAAAAACAAATCGATGTTTTGAAAACATCGCGGATCGGCGACGATTTTAGCTGTAAGTGCAAACGAAACCAAGACAAAAATCCATCCTCCGTCGGTATGAAACACTTGCATAATGAGCGGAAGCCAAAACGTGAAGAGTTCGCAGAATTACGAAAATCGCGTTATAATGACAAAACCAACTTGAACACCTTCATTATTTCGAGAGAAACAAAGATTTTGTGGTAGTGTTCATGCGCATGCGTAAAAAGAAGGTTGCCAGAAAACAACCTCGTTCCCAGGGTCTTCTGGGTCGTTTTCAAAATGGCGGGGGGTAGCTCGGGAGAAGACCTGAGGGAGGCGGAGTCATTTGACCGTTTCGAAGCAAGGGACAACCTCGTTCCCATGTCCTCAAACGATGGTCATGTGACTCAGCCTCCCAGGGTCTTGTGCCACCAACCGCCATCTTGAAAATTACCCACAAGACCCTTGGCACGAAAATTGGTTTCAAGTATTACCCCTCGACGTGATGACAAGGACTCTGCCGTGATTTTAGCTAACAATCGTATCCACGAGAGGATTAAAAACTTCAGCGATGTGATCCATATTGATAACAGTAACCTGAGAGATAGGCTTCTATATTATGATGTGAAACATCTCAATCGTAACAAAGGGGTTCCAGCCTTGGCGCGCAATATTAAAAATGGAATCAGACAATCTCTTGGTCTATCTATACGACGGCCGCTTTTGAAGTTGCCGAGTGTGACCCAACCAGTGTCTACGCGTCCTACTACACGTGCTACACCAACGAAGGAGAACTCCTCAGGTGAAAGTTATGGAAATATCTCTCTTCAGCTGCAAGAACTTTCTAATATGTTTAAACAGGTAGCTAATCAGTTTCTGTTGCCACGCTCACCTTCCGGTGCGAATCAGCAGTTCGCTTTTCATTCTCTCCCAGGCCAAGTTCCACCGGCCCAGTCGGCCCCACCTTCGGTCCCTATTTCGGTTCCCCCTCCGGTCCCCCCTTTTCCACTTCCTCCACCGGGTTATTTCTGTGTTCCTACTGTTGGACCCCCTCAAAGGGTAGGGAGCATGGGCTTTCGTCAGGCTTAAGTTACTATTAACATTCGTTTATTATAGGACTCTTTTCTTTTAATTTGTTATTCTCTTCTTTTCTCTTTTTCTTTCTTTTCATTTCTCTTATTTTCTTCTTTTTTTTTTCCAATGGCTGTATTGGGTTATCCGTTTTTCGGTTGTGATATGTTATCTTCAGGAGTTTTGCGTTTTTGTTGTTGGAATATAGAAGGTGTTTCGTCAAAAATGGTAGATGCAGATTTGACAAGTAAACTTTCGAAGTTTGACTTCATTACTTTAACCGAGACGTGGTTGAGCAATGATGATAAAGACGTGAATTTGGATGGTTTTTATTGTTTTTCAAAATGTCGTATGATGCCAAAAAATGCTCGTCGCAATTCGGGCGGAATTTCCGTTTTAGTTAAGTCATCCTTGCGAAAGGGTGTTAAATTTCTAGATAAGGAGAGCTGTGAGGATTTTGTCTGGTGTAAGCTTGATAGGCATTTCTTTGGTATGCAGCAAGATATCTTTGTCTGTAGTGCTTATATTCCCCCACAAAATTCGACACGAGAAAAAAGGCTTTCCAAGGATCATTTTGAAAACCTTCATAATAGTATTAATAGCTTTGCTAGGAAAGGAGAAATTATCTTGTGCGGCGATTTTAATGCGCGTATGGGGTCTTTGACAGAGATTGTTGATGATGACGGTTTCAATTTTTCTCAGCTCATTTCTGTTACTAATCCCGTGAAACCTCGACTGTCGAGAGATTCACAAGTCAATGTATATGGGAAGTCACTTGTAGATTTATGTGTTGAAAGTGATTTGGTGGTTCTCAACGGTAGGGTAAAAGGAGATTGCCTGGGACAATTTACCTGCTATACATACAACGGTGCTAGTGTAGTTGATTATGTTATGGTTTCGAATCGCCTTTTTCCAAGTATAAAATACTTTACCGTCTCGTCCTTAATGGAGTTCAGTCATCATTGTTTTTTTATCTTTTGTAATGCAAGCGAATGTATCGACATCCTCTCAGTGTGGAATGGAATTGAGTCCTCTACCGTCGTGTTTTCAGTGGAATGATGAAGCAAAACAGGGTTTTGCTGATGCGATTAGTTCACAAGAGGTTAATTCTGAATTGGTTACCTTGTTTTCTGACCAAGATAATATCAAAGATGTAGATCATTTTGTTTCTAAATTCACAGAAATAATTTTGAATGCCTCTGGTAAAGTCCTTTCGAAGCGAAAGATGCCTACAATATCTAAGTCAAGGCGTAAGTTGCCCCAAAAACAGAAGTGGTTTACAGGCGATTGCTATAAAATGAAAAAAGAACTGCGGAGCCTTGGAAAACTTCTAACTCAGTTTCCCACTGATCCTTATCTTCGACATCGCTTCTTTCTGTTAAAGAAGTCTTACAAAAAGTTAATTAAGCGTTCGAAACTCGAGTTTCGTAATTCACTGCTTGAGCAAATAAGTTCTTTTCATGGAAATAACCCTTCTGCTTTTTGGAAATTAGTAAATCGCATAAAATCCTCTAAGACTCAGAGCTCTATAGATGACGTCTCTCCAGTTGAATGGTTTGAGTATTTTAGAGGTTTGAATAAATTAAATTTTTTGGAGGATGACGCTGGAGTTGAAGCACAGATTGTCAAAAATTTCACTTTGTGGACGGCGAGTGTTGATTCGCTAGACCATACTATAACGGTTGAGGAGGTGTGTGATATGGCAAAAAAGCTAAAGAGCAAGAAAGCCAGTGCTTTAGATGGCATTAGTAACGAGATTATAAAGCAATCTGTTTCGTTTTTAGCCCCGTTTTATGCGAAGTTATTCAATATTATCTTTGAACGTGGCACTTTTCCGGCCTCTTGGTCTGGCGGTTTTATCGTACCTTTGCATAAGTCGGGGAGCAGAGTTGACCCTGGGAACTATAGAGGTATTTCTATTACCAGTTGTTTAGGCAAATTTTTTACGCTTATTCTTAATGAACGTTTCACCTTTTTCTTGAGTTCGAATGCGATAATGAATCCTTTTCAGATAGGATTCAAGAAACACTGCCGAACATCTGATCATATTTTGGTCCTCAAAACAATCCTTGATTATTATAGATCAAAGCGTTCCCCTGTTTATGCTTGTTTTATAGACTTCAGAAAAGCATATGATAGTGTGTGGAGGGAAGGTCTGTTTTTTAAGTTAATCAACTCCGGATGCAGTCGCAAGTTTGTACGGTTGTTACTTTCAATGTACTCTGATGTTCAGTCTGCTGTGAGGACCCGTCGTGGTTTAACTCCTTTCTTTCGGTCTGAAATTGGTGTAAAGCAAGGGTGCAATCTTAGCCCGTCTTTATTCAATCTTTTTATAAATGATATCCCCGAGCTGTTTACTGCGCGAGAATGCGGCTCAGTTCAACTGAGCGATACAAGACTCAGTTGTCTACTTTATGCTGATGATCTGGTTCTTCTTTCAGATTCATCTTCTGGTTTACAGGAAAATCTGAAACAGTTAGAGGCTTATACTATAAAATGGAAGTTGCAGGTGAATTTAAAGAAATCAAAGATCTTAGTTTTCACTTTCGGTGCCAGGCGTTTAAAGTTCTCTACCTGTAAGTGGTTTTTTCGAGGTGATGAGCTTGAACAAGTCGACCATTACACCTATTTAGGGATTGTCTTCCATTTTTCTGGCGGTTTCAAAGTAACCCAGAAGTCTCTATATAATAAAGCCTTAAGGGCTTATCATGGTATTTTGAAATGTTTCTCTTCTGTTGACAATGTCTCAGTAAAGGTTCTCCTGAAGCTCTTTTCTTCCCTTGTGGTACCGGTGGTACTATATGGTTGTGAAGTCTGGGGTGGTGAAGTTCTTGGGAAAATCAAGGATTTCGATTCTTTTAGAAGTAAATTTTTTACAGTTATGACTCTGATGGAAAAGTTGCATTTAAAATTCTGCAAGCGTGTCTTGGGTGTCCATTCAAAATCTTCAAATATAGCAGTTTACGGAGAGTTAGGCCGCGCCCCACTTATTACCCAAATGGTTCCCTTGGTAATCAAGTACTGGTTACGTTTGAAACATCCCTTTTATCTTGATTCTCTAGTTGGAAAAGCTGCTTCATTGAATATAAGTAACAACTACAAGCCCGTAATTTTTGTAAATTATGCTCTCAAACTTTGTGGTTTACGGAATGCTTCTGAGATAACGGTTGATTATAAGGATTTAGGCAATTTTGCAAGGAATATTAAGATGAAACTCACAAAACTTTGGTCAATATATTGGAAATCTAAATTATACAGCAGTTCCTCCGATGATCCGCAAAGCCAAGGAAAGTTGAGAACCTATAGAATAGTCAAACCTACATTTTCTTACGAAAAATATTTAGATCTAATACCCAATCTTAATGACCGACAGGCTGTAACACGGCTGCGTATTTCCGCCCACAGACTTCCGGTGGAACGAGGCCGATATAGCAATATTGCATATACTGATAGATTGTGTACTATTTGTGACAACTCATGCATTGGTGATGAATTTCATTACATAATGGAATGTGATCACAGTATGTTCAGTCGTTTAAGATTTGATTTCCTAACAAGCCTGTACCGAATTAACAGAGCCTTTAGATATTTTGATAAAAGGTCATTATTTCTCTATATTTTAGCAATGAAAGATGATTTGGCCCTTAAATTGTCTGCAAGATATTTTAGTGAATTGCTTAACAAAGTCAATTTGTTGGACGTCTCTGAATAAGTTTTATTATTATTATTGTAAATTATTAACATGTATGATTAACCGATGTATCTAGTTATTGGATATAAGGTCAATAAATATTATTATTATTATTATTATTATCATGGACATGGACCCCCCCATTGATGACATTCTGTCCTATATATACCTTGCGGTATCTAACAGATAACTATTATATACCTTGCGGTAACAGATAACATATCAAGATAGTTCCCGTTGAAATGTGTCGTTTTCTAAAATTTCCTTATATGGAAGTTTTGACTTACCATATTTGGAAGTATAGAAGCTTTCCTAGCTTATTTCTTGCCCTAAATTGTCAAAAAGTTCGCTAAAACTTGCAGGTTTTGGAGAGAATCGCTGTTCTTGTAGGCCGCCATCTTTATTTTGGCCCCAGGAGCCCGGAAATTCAACCACAGGTAGCCCGCGTCACGCACGGGTTGGCACTGACATTTATCTTGATATGCTATTATATACCTTGCGGTAACCAGGTACGCCCTTGTTTCTTGCTCTTGATGCGTTCGTTCCTGACGCCCTTGTTTCTTGCTCTTGGTGCGTTCGTTCCTGACGCCCTTGTTTCTTTCTCTTGACAACAGGCGCGTCCACTCACATTGCGACCAGGAATCACGTGACAGGAATACGCCAAACGCTTGTGGCATTTCTAGAATGTAGCTTGCAGATGGTAAAAACTCTACTGCTGGGTCTGAAGGACTTGGTTACCATGGCAATGAGACGAATCTGCCAATCAAAACCACCCAAGTCATGGCCTGTAATAAAAACTTACTTAAAGTGATAAGTCATGCCTGGCCCGCCGTGTGTATGGGTACCCTGTGTAGCACTGTATCGAGGCTGCTACTCGCCGTATCAGATGTGGGTGTGCTTTGTTCACACCTTCAAGAAATGAAACTCATATAAATCCACAGGGATCCCAAGAATGGATCCCACAGGGATCCCAAGATCCGGTAGAAATAATTTAATATACATCTATATATTACATCCGCAGCAATGAAAAACACCATTTTCGAAAGTACGAGAAGATGATTATTAGAGAAGAGTCAAAACCGATTTTGTCAGGGTCGAAGTGGGTGGCGGGTCGCCAAGTTCCACACCCTACTGAATGACATTTTCCTGGAGTTCGAATTCTTGAATGAGAAGCATGCCGGCTTTTTCAGTCAGTAAGACGGAGCCATTTTAGTGAACACGGAAAAGTATAATTTGGTGGATATTTCGCTGATGAGATCCTCAAGAGTGCTCAGCCGTTTCCGTCATTAGGCAACTGAAGCTAGTGTCATAAGGCAAAACCTATTATATTGTAACTGGAAATGATATTGAAAAGATAATTGTAAAAAGAGTTCAATGGGACGTGTATGGCTATGCTTTTTGATATACCTTTTTAGAACCTTTTCTTTCAAATAAAAAAGGATCCAAATATGATTATTATCAAGGTTTTTTTTTAATTACTAGCCACTATGGCATCAACGATTATTTTTTATTGAATTAGTAAAATGTATTAAAGCATGCCATATTGAAAGACCGGCGACATTCGGTGGTTTTAGCCTCTTTTACCGTGACATATGGTGTATATATATGTTATTTACCGGCTTTAGGTTGGTCCGTATATTTGGCCGAGGGCTGGAAAATGTTTACCGAGGCCGGAGGACGAGGTCTACACTTTCTAGGTATGGTTTAACCGTGACTAGGTCAATTCGTTACCGTGCCCTCTTGGGAAAAATAACTCATTTTACAAAATCTAGATTTTTTTACGGAGTTCATCCCTTTCCAGTGCATCAATGTTCTAGAAATCCGTGTCAGGGATATTGGAAATATCTAATGGTAAAATGTTATAAAGAACAAAAGCAATGTATATTCCCGTGCGTGGAAACTATCGAAACTTCAACGGATCGGAAAGGCATCTCACTAAAACGTCTTTCAAATGCAGTATCCGCAAAATTATGCCATTATAACGAAAAATACCATGAAGGTTAAGGTTTTCCGTAACCTAGGAATGTTTAGGCAAATATAGAGCCCGTATCCTGGAGCACTACAATTGCGGGCAGGTGGTTTTGTGATTGTACAGCGTTCGACTTCTTCAGCCGCAGAACCATGACAAACTCGCTTCGTAATTCAGTGTTTCTCCAGCAGTAAAGAACAGGATCGAAGAGAGAATTTAAAGGAAGCACACCTAAAGCAATTGGAAGTATTGTGTGGATCAAATACATCGGAACAACGTCTGCAAATATTTTGAAAACAAGAACTACTATCATCGTAGGAAAAAAACTGATGACTAGTAAGCCTATGAGAGCAACGACAGTTTTGATGGCTTTCCAGTCCCGTTGGTATTTGATCTGATTTTCATGCGTTACTTGCTGTTGCTCGACTTGTTTTTTGTGCCTTTGTGAGTGGCAAAGAATATGTCCGTAGCATAAGACCATGAAGAGAACCACTAGGGACAAGTAAACAATCGAACCTACTAGAAACGTTGTTCCACTGACCACGCGTATTGCAAAAAGAATACCTATACTTATCGCGGCAGCGTAGCTGACTACACACGCGACTATCAGGCGCTTGGTGTTTATCAGACTGTTGTACTTATAAGGCTGTGTTATGGCGATGTAGCGTTCAAATGTTATAACAGCCAAGATACTCCATGATGCCAACACAATAAAGATTAAAAAAACACAGGGGCAGTCTCGATCGTACAAGATGTCTCTCCTACAAGATGACTCGCTTCCTTAGAAATGTAGAGAGGCTGTACGACTGCGCCGTTTAGCAAGTCAGTTGCCGCTAAGAAGACAAGTGCAATGTTGGATTCCTTCTCTCTGAGAGAGGGCTTGCTCAGAATGATTTTAATGGCGATGGCGTTTAGTCCCACGATTAGCGGTGATGTGATAATAGAAATGACAATCAAAGTGATCGAGGATGCTGTAGTTGAATAAGTTTTGTACGAGTGATGCCATGTAAAATCGCCTTGAAAAATACACTTCGTTAAATGGCTGCTACTGTTGCGAGCAAACACTCCTTGCTCTAAGCTCTCATTCATTTTAAGTTATTATTAGCGTCACTTCAAAACTCCGCTCAATACTAGTTATACTCGCCTGTTGGTCAATTCCTAGTAATGGTTAGTCACCGTGCCAATTGGATTTCGCTGCGGAGTTCAACTTGAAAGAAAACTTCGCCAGCAAAGCAAGAGGTTCAAGCCCAAGTTGCAATCAGAGTCTGTGACGCTCAAATTTATAGCTTTTTTTAGATTCTGTGTGACGCTAGAACACATAGGTGTGTCTCTTGAACCTTTCGCCTTCTCTTCCGATTCGTTATAAGCTGGACACACGAAGAGCGCACCCCTTTACTCGATTTCCATCGGGTGATTTAGAGAATGTAGAGCAAAACTCACGATCGATTGAATTCTGTAAATCCAGTATGAGCCTTTGCTTGTAGATGGATATTTGGAGATTTCTACACGTAATTCGTCTTCTTGTATCGAACGAAAACAATAAAAAAAGGAGTGGCTTTCAAGGGATCATTTAATGTACGGATGGCAGCAAATTTTAGATTTAATGACTTCCTGAGATACTATTCCCCCATTTGACTACAAAAGCTCCTAACAAACTAAAAAATAAATTTTCAATGAGGCTGCCAGCTGACGTGTGACGTCCGTGCATAAGAAGATCGACTTGAAAGAGCAACGTTAATTCAAATGGGTGTGTGTATTCAGCAGGAAGAAGTCATCGGCATAATCTGCGGATAACTCTGTACACATATGCATGCCTTTATCTCGCACTCGATTCTTAAACATTAAACATTTTGTCATATAAATGCTCGTCAAAGTTGCGGCTCGCCCAGCCGGGTAACCCCGCTGCCCGGGCAGTTTTCCCCATGTAAACAAGACCTTAGTAACAGTACTCTGCAGGGGCGGCCGGCGGAGCACCCTAAAAAGTGATGAAAATATACATTTTGATGAAAATATGTCACAATGTAATCTTAACCCCTACGTTCTCTGAGCTTAATGTCAAACAGGAACAGAAAGGACACGCATCTGTTCTTCTGTTCCTTTTCTTCTTTACGTGTAAATACAAAATTATATCCAACGCATTCAAAATACTGCGCGCGGCGCGCATTGTAATCAAGAACTAAAACGTATGAGCACATTACCAGATTACCCCTGATCTAATCGACCTTCACTGGTTTTCCGTATCACTACAAAATCTCCTAACAAACTAAAAAATAACACTTTCTACGAGGCTGCAAGCTGAGGTGGGACGTTCCGTGCACTTGTGGTGAAACATTTTAACCGACTTGAAGAGCGGTAATGGGTTTTTTCAAGAGGTCATTATGTCCTTACGTTAACTTCTTCAACACAATCAATGAATCCTAATACAAACGTTCAGCAAGGCCGTAGCTAGACATTTTTGACTGGGGGGGGGGGGGGGGGGGGGGCAGGCCTTGGTCACTCTTTGTATTTGCAGGAGGGGCAAGCAGGTTTTTCCCCACATGTTGACACTAAAAAATTTACTTCGCTGGGGGACAGGTGCCCCCTCTGACCCTATGCTAGCTACGGCCCTGTTCAGGCGGTGTTATACGTTTTAACTTAAACGCGTCAACAAAATTTCCCTATACTATATATATATATTGGTTCAGAAATGGATTAAGAAAATCCTGTTGCTGTATGAATAGGTACAAACAAATTTTCTTATGCTATACTTTTTTGGTGGAGTTAGAAAAGAGTGAAGCAGAGTGAAGTAGTTAAACAAATAAACAACCAAAGTAGCTTAAAATATATACCTCTCCCTTATACACCTCTCCTTTATATATAATACAATTTAATAATATATAATAATAATATATAATACAATTTAATAACAACGACATGTGTGTATATTGTTTTAAACTATACAATGAAAAAGCTAAGCTATACAGTGCAAAGCCCGATACGAAAAACCACCTGAAAAAACCCAGCCCAGGCAACCGGGGAAAAACAGTGGAAACGTATTCTCCTTGGGACTTCGATTTCCCATCGAATGCAATGCAATGTGTAAACTTGGTAGTCTGAAGAGTTGAAAACGCGGATTCAAATACTCATTAATTATTCATGACCTAATCAGCCAACCAGAGCTCTCATTTTGTACCACGTGCAGTACCTTGAAATCCCAGGAAGATACTGCAAGTGGGACTTGAAAACTTTTCAAGGTCCAAGGACCTTTGAACTATGAATATTCATAATTTCAAGGTCCTCACCCTCGAAAAGTTTTTCTACTAGTCAGTCTTTGCGCCGTGCAAAGGCAGACCGTAGGAACCACTCCGTGAGAAGACAAAAGTCTCCTCTCTCGAAGAAGTTATTACAAAGAATTTTGGTTCGAGATTATATGCTTGTGCGCCGCCAACCTCCATGTTGGACAGGCTTTATGGAAACACTCTTGACCTTTTCACTTCTGCGCATGACTAGTGACGCAATCCAAGTTCATAATATTCATAATTTCAAAGCCCACGCCATCGAAATGTTTTTGTACTAGTCAGTCCGCGCCGTACAATGGCGTCTCCTCTATCGGAGAAGTAAAATACAAAGGATCTTGTTGCAGACTATATGAATGTGCGCCGCCAACCTCTATGTGGGACAGGCTTTTTGGAAACACTCTAAATCTTTTCACTTCTGCGCATGACTAGTGACGCAATCCAAGTTCATAATTTCAAGGTCCTCTCCCCGTCGAATTTGTTTGTACTAGTCAGTCTACGCCGTACAAAGGCAGACTGTAGGAACGTTCCGTGAGAAGACACAGGTCTCCTCTCTCGGAAATCTAGAATAGAAAGGATCTTGTTCCAGACTATATGCATGCAGTGCATGTGCGCCGCCAACTTTCATGTGGGACAGGCTTTGTGGAAACAATCTTGACCTTTTCATTTGTGCGCATGACTAGTGACGTAATTCAAGTTTCACAAGTAAAATATGATTATATTGATCAATCCTGTTTGGGTAGGGTATAGAGGGGTTGGTGATTTAAGATTATGTCACAGGCTGAGTATTTCAAATGACCAAGGAATTAAAAATAAATAAATGGTGATGTTTCAACATTGATCGTTTTCCCTCTTCGTTGGCTAATTAGGTCATGAATAATTATTGAGTATTTAAAGTAATTCAAAAGCCTCCTATTCGGACTTGACGGGATTTCAAAGCCCACGCAATTAGTTCCAGTCCGAGGCGTGCTGTATAAAATCACTTTTATACAGCACGCAATTTGCATAACAACAACAATTCACAAAAGAACTAAACAACATACTGGTCGTGCAAAGCTATGAACCGAAATGAAAGAGCTTCTCAATTCCATAAATTGCAATGAGAAGCACTTTAACGTTTAACGTTTTCGCCATCCCCAGCCCCTATTTGACCTATAGTAGAAGGACTTTTCTTGTGTTGCGCACGAAACGCGCCCGAATTTTGATAAACGCATTTCATCAAGCCTCAGAGAAAGGGAAGAGAAAATTCCGTTTTATTGTTTATAGTAAACAAAGCCTGCAGGTTTTATTATTCATGTCGCAAATTACGAAATTGTTATTATTCATTTGTGTGAACCGGTCCACATGACGAATTTCTATACTTGTAACTTGTCGAACTCACGCTTACGTAAGGGGTCTTCTTTCGAACATAGTGACTTCTTGCAAGGCCTTTCACTGCATGGCATTTTTTCGGAGAGTTTTGTTTTTCCTCGGCAAGATACACTTGTTCTTCGTTGCAGTGTCTTCGTTGCGCGAGTTCTCGCCGAAATTTTTATTGAAGTGAAACGAAGTAGACTTCAGACATCTTTTTAACGAGAGTCCAAGCAATGCCTTGGTAGGATTTTTTTTGTAGCTTGAATCTCTGCAAGATTTTTATTTTTGAAGGATTGGCCTTGCACGAATTTTGTTGGGGGGATTGCCACCCCCCCCCCCCCCCCCCAACTTCTAATGGTCCACCCCTAATTGATTTTGAGTCTAGTCAGGGAAACCATTCTGATACTTCTTCACGCAGGTCCACGCCGTGAACTCAGATTGTATATTAAAAGTGTTAGAGACTTTTATTTCGTGTTTTGCTGGCAATACAATGAACTCTAAATTTTTGTATACTGCACTCGGCTAACGCCTCGTGCAGTACTGTTCATTGTATTGCCAGCGCATTTTTCTACTTCACTTCTCTCGATACATAATAAAAATTTCGGCGCGCTTCGCGCGCATAAACAATATCATCTAATATAGTCTTTGGAAACTCGGGCAATGAAGACACTACCTTCACACCGTTCACATGAACAACTGTATCTTGGCGAGGAACAACAAACTCTACCAAAAATGCCCTGCAGTGATAGGCCTGGCGGGCAGTCACTATCTTCGAACTTGAAGAGTAAGCGTGAGTTCGACGTTACAGGCATAGAAATTTGTCATTTGGGCGGCGCTTCACGCAAATGAATAATAATAATTTCGTCATTTCGGCGCGCAATTGCGCGCATGAATAATAAAACCTGCAGGCTTTGTTTACTATACATAAAAACAGAATGTTCATCTACACTTTCTCTGAGCTTGATGAAATGCGTTTATCAAAATTCTGGCGCGCTTCGCGCGCAACAAAAGAAAAAAGGCGATCCCATCTTTCTGTAAATTGTCTTCTACTAGGTCAAATAGGGATCTGGGGGTATCACGAAAACGTTTAACCGCTCTGAGGGGGGGTCACGTCAATCACTGTACTTACAGAGGGAGGATCATTTTGACCTTGTATTATTACCCAAAATCCTTGTATTACCCCCCCCCCCCCCCCCCCCCCAGGCGATAAATAATGACCGGTCCCTAACAGGAATTTTGCAAAAATTACCACGAAGGTAGTCCGTCCGTAACCTTAATTCAAGTCCACGCTTTTTTCTGAGTTTGTTTTGCATTTTATAGTGAACAGGTATGTGTTGAAATCACCCAGAGTTGTTCACTCATTTGATCAGTTTGATTGACGGAAGCTAAACCGAGGTTTGGTAGTCCGTGTAGAGTTCGCAGAATTCTGAAAATCACAGTATGAAGTTCTGCTTCACTATTTATGCTTGCGCATCTCCAGCATTCTCACGTGCTTCCTGCACTACACGTGCGGGCAAGTGGTTTTGTGGTTGTACAGTGTTCGACTTCTTCAGCCGCAGAATCTTGACAAACTCGCTTCGTAATTCAGTGTTTCTCCAGCAGTAAAGAACAGGATCGAAGAGAGAATTTAAAGGAAAAACACTTTGAGCAATTGTAAGTACAGTGTGGATTAAATACATCGGAATAACATCTGGAAATATTTTGAAAACAAGAGCTAATATTATAGCAGGAAAAAAACTGATGACTAGTAAGCCTATGAGAGCAGCGACAGTTTTGGTGGCTTTCCAGTCCCGTTGGTATTTGATCTGATTTTCATGCGTTACTTGCTGTTGCTCGACTTGTTTTTTGTGCCTTTGTGAGTGACGAAGAATATGCCCGTAGCATAAGACCATGAAGAGAACCACTAGGGATAAGTAAACAATCGCACCTACTAAGAGAACCGTTCCATTGACCACGCGTATTGCAAAAAGAATACCGATAATTATCGCGGCAGCGTAGCTGACTGCACACGCGACTATCAGCCGCTTGATGTTTATCAGACTGTTGTACTTATAAGGCTGTGTTATGGTGATGTAGCGTTCAAATGTTATAACAGCCAAGATACTCCATGATGCTAACGCAATAAAGATTGTAAAAAGCACGGGGGCGGTCTCGATCGTACAAGAAGTCTCTCCTCCTACAAGATGACGAGCTTCCTTAGCAATAAATAGAGGCTGTACGACTGCGCCGTTTAGTGAGTCATTTGCTGCTAAGAAGACAAGTGCAATGTTGGATTCCTTCTCTCTGAGAGAGGGCTTGCTCAGAGTGATTTTAATGGCGATGGCGTTTAGTCCCACGATTAGCGGTAACGTGATAATAGAAATGACAATCAAAGTGATCGAGGATGCTGTAGTTGAAGAAGTTTTGTACGAGTGATGCCATGTAAAATCGCCTTGAAAAATACACTTCGTTAAATGGCTGCTACTGTTGCGAAGAAACACTCCTTGCTCTAAGCTTTCATTCATTTTACGTTAATATTGTTTAGTGTCTTTTTAAAATTCCGTTCACTAGTAGTACGCCTGTTGTTCAATTTCTAGTAATGGTTGCAAGTCCCTCGCCAGTTGAATTTCGTTGTGGAGTTCAACTTGAAATAAGTTCCCCAGCAACAAGAGGTTCAAGTTCAGTCGCAATCATAGTCTGTAACGCTCAAAGTTTTAGCCTGTTTCAGAATCTATGTGATGCTAAAACACATAGGTGTGTCTTGAACCTGGACACACGAAGAGCGCACCCCTTTACTCGAGATTTCCATCGGGTGATTTAGAGAGTAGAGCACTCACGATTGGATTCTGTAAATCCAGTATGAGCCTTTGCTTGTAGATGTATATTTGGAGACTTCTACACGTACGTAATTCGTCTTCTTGTATCGAACGAAAACATTAAAAAAGGAGTGGCTTTCAAGGGCTCATTTATTGTACGGATGACAGCAAAATTTAGATTTAATGACTTCCTGAGATAATATTCCTCCAAATGACTACAAAAGCTCCTAACAAACTAAAAAATAACTTTTCCACGGCGCTGCAACCTGACGTGGGACGTTCCGTGCACTTGTCGACTTGAAAGAGCGGTAATTCGGCTTTGAAGAGGTCCTTATGTCCTTATTTGCAGCTGTAGTTGTAGATTTTCTTGGGCTTGATTTTCTCCAGTTTGGCGTTTCGATACGTTAAATGGGAACAATCGCCGAGCAGTAAAATAACATGTCAAACTTTCTTAAGAATAACAATAAACTTATCGTGAGCTTTTCATTGTATTTTTCAAAGCTTAATTTTGCTTTTTTTATTTTGTGAAATCATTGGGGCAAAACGCTCATAATTCCACATGTTTTCTCTAAATTCAGCTTTACGCCACTCGCTCAGAATTTCCATTTTAGTACAAAATTTTCTTGACTTTATTGATATTCAGAACGTATTTATTCTCTAGCTAGGCTGAGTAGACAGATTCTCTATATTGCTTATGCAAAGTGAGCCCACTTCAGCATTTTTGTACATGTCGTCATATAAAGGAGCAGACGCTGAAATTCAGAGCATAACTAGACTGCCTATTTTGGTTTCGCTAAGGGAAATTTGGAAGAACCACTTAATTGGCCGCTCTTGGAAATTGTGAGTGCATAATCAACATGCATCGTATTTAGCACTGCGAGTGAATGAGTTCTGTGAACTTTTGGTCTGAATATCACATGAACTTAAGGTGACTCTGTACAGTCGCAATTTGTAATAACTGTCGCAATTTGTAATACCTGTCGCAATTTGTAATAAAGTTGTCGTACTTTGTAATACCTGTCGCAATTTGTAATAAAGTCGTCGCAATTTGTAACAAAAAAGCTGTCGCAATTTGTAATACACCTCCGTCGCAATTTGTAATAAACAAAGCTGTCGCCATTTGTAATACACCTCCGTCGCAATTTGTAATAAGCAACTATCAAATCTCCTAGGTTTGAGCTGCAAATGAAATAGCAAAGTCAAATTCAACTGAATAGGGCCGCTGCCATTTAAAAGTGATTTTTGTATTTCTGCAAGGTTTCATTCATGGAAAATGGAAAACTTTGCAGATAAGTCACAGAAATGCCGCGTAATGCTGGAATGGCAACTTCTCTATTTCGGTTTTCCATACTCTTTCCTCGGAGGTTTTACCTGCACATCTGTGAGAGTTGTGCACGAGAACCACTGGGTTTTGACTTTATAGCGAGTTTCGAAGCCCTATTTTTATTGATCCACATACCGTAACACAATATCAATATTTATAGCTCTGTGGCACCTTCTTGATTTGCGGATGGGACCTACAACGTTGGCTGTAGAGCAACTTGCGTATCTAATGCGCAGTGATCTGGCAATAATGTTTGTATAATACCACGTAAATGGTGCATGACGAATATTATTATGAAACTGGTTGCTTGTCATCCTTTCTTTTATCCGGAAGCTGTGACACCAATTGTAATTCTTGTTAAAAAATTCATGAATAATTAATAAGAACAACACAATGGAAACACAATAAGATTCACGGGACCGTAGCGTGTTGTAATTCTGATACAACCACTATACTGGTTGTAACTAATTTGCATAGCAACTTTCATGAAACATATCTTGAAGTTTCTCTGCCAAATTCACAAGATTTCTAAAACAGCGGACATTAGAAGCGATGCATTTTTTAATAAGTAGTTCACAACATTCGCATCCGTGTTGTATCAGATCTACATCACTCGCGCTACGCGCTCGTGTTGTAAATCTGATACAACACGGCTGCTCATGTTGTAAACATTACATAGCTATTTATTACAAATTGCGACAGCTCTGTTTATTACAAATTGCGACGGAGGTGTATTACAAACTGCGACAGCTTTTTTATTACAAATTGCGACAACTTTATTACAAACTGCGACAGCTTTTTTATTACAAATTGCGACAACTTTATTACAAATTGCGACAGGTATTACAAATTGTGATAACTTTATTACAAATTGCGACAGGTATTACAAATTGCGATAATTATTACAAATTGCGACTGTACAGACTCCACGAAAAGTCCAAGCGCATTTTCTGTAATAGAAATTCGGTCATAACGTTTATAATATTCCTGTTACGAATATCAAACTTGGAGGACAGTAGCAGGCATCTTTTAGCAATACCTTAACATACTTCGATCTTTATTTGCGTTAATATTTTTAGTAATATCTCAGCTACAGTGGACCCCCTTGTTCCACTTTAGACATCTCTGAAAAAAAAATTTGCTATCACTTTTGCACGAAATTTCAAAATTGATTCAATTTAATTGCCCCATGTAATTAGAAAATCTTGGTCAATTCCTCGGAACCAAAGTTGAGATTTTATAGGAGCAATAATTTGATGACTTAAGCTTTCTTTTTACTCATGCTTAACATTAAAGTCCTATAGCATCATCAAAAAACACCGACGAATATTATTACACTGCATGTTTTATTATTCAAATTAAGTAAGAATAATTAATTAAAAGTATAACATTGTCGGTCTCTGTACACTGCTTTAAAACGGCCACCGGCGTCATAAGAAAACGCAAAGCCGATGTTCCTCCTTCTAAAATCGTCACGAAAAACTTAAAAGGCCGCCCATCCAGTGCTGCGAAGCATAGATGCAAAACATGTTGTGTCTGGGAGGCGACCGGCCGACTAGATAGTACTGCAGACAACCATATGTGTTAGTGTCGGGATCTATGAGGCATGTTCCTGTAGGAGAAGCAGAACAATTCATCAATACATCCATAGGCTACACAGGCTTCTGATTTGTGTGAAGAAAAACGGCAAAATACAGAGAATGTATGGACATGTAAATCACGAGAAAAATCACGAATAAAAAAATGTTCTGCAATAATATCTAGTTGTAATTCTTTGTACTGTTCGTTCGCTCCCTATACAATAAAATTCAACTGGTTGAAAAACTGGCCACCAAGATGGGTTCGACTTCAGAATATATCCTACAATGCCCGTCAAATGAAATGAGAGTTGATGAGAGTGCATGGGAGTATGCGATCAAACGTGAGCTCATCACAGGATGATCTGTCTCATAATTTCCATAATATCTCCTGCAAAAATTATAATGAATGAAGTTGAAATGGAGTTACAAAGTTTAGCCTTTGAGCATATGTAATAATATAATTTTTGCAGGAGATATTATGGAAATATGAGACAGATCATCCTAAAATTAAGCGGAAGGCAAGGTAAACGCTCTGGAGTCTCCCGCAAAATGTGCATGAGTTTACATATTTGCTGCCCTTATTTTTAAGGGTTTGTAAAACCCTAGATCCCTTACATCTAAGAATGATTTCTATAGACGAGCAGCTCATCTTATATGTGGCACAAAGTAAGAACAGAAACAACGAAAATGTTTTACATGGCAAGATTTTAGATCACAAAGCTTACAAAGCAAAACGAGTGATTTTAGAAAACGAATGTCATGCAATCGACACCCTTGACCTTGTTCGATGAAACCTCCATTTTGATGTGTTTTCAAGTCAGTTAAAACATTGTCACACAAGTAAAGTATTTAGCAAATGAGTAAACAGAATCGCTAACCAAGTTCCGAGAAAGACAGGAAAGACTACAAGAAGCGCATGAACCTGAGGTAGTGGCCATGACGTGTCGTGAATACTTCAAATCCCGAGAAATATTAATGGAAGGAGACGAATGCATAAGGTCGATCACCTACATATCGAAGCACTAAGACCCTTAATGTAAATGCAGCCTCATAACATGGTATATGGGCTCAGGACTCAATGCCCAAATTATGGCCGGGATCAGGGCTCAGGGGGGTAGGCTCAGGGCTCAAGAGGCCTAGATCGGGGATCATACGCTACAACTTCGAATCATGGCTCAATCCTAAAATTTCTCCTTTTTTCATAATCTAACTACGATTTCTTCCTCCTGTCACGTAAAGTCTGCTGCCCGGATTTAGTCGATAGGGGATGTTTTGCTTGTTTTGTTTTTCCTCTGTTTCATATTCATTTTTCTAGTTCATTAAACAGAGTACAGTAAAAAAATTTCGCGCGCTCCGCGCGCATGAGGAAGACTTCAATATAATATGGTTTTTGGGAACCTACGCAACACGAGAACAATGCGTCCGTGCCATTTCAATAGAATGCCTATGTTACAAGAACATCTGTATCTTGGCAAGGGACCCAGAAAAAGGGTAACAGCCAGGCCTGGCAGATAATCACTATGTTTTTTGCTAAAAAAACTGACCCCTTTTTACGTAAGCGTGAGTTTGACGTTACAACATAGAAATTGATCATTCGGGCCATGCTTCATGCACATGAACAATAATTTTGTCACTTACGGCGCGAATGAAGAATAAACCTTACAGGCTTCATCTACCTTTTCTCCAAGGCTTCTGATATGCGTTTTTAAAAATCAGGGCGGGCTTCGCGCGCAACAACGAAAAATAAGATCCTCTCTTTCTGTAAAATGTCTTCTAGTTCAAAAAGGGGGCAGAGGAAATCACAAAAACGTTCAACAGCTCTGAGGGGATCACGTAAGTAATGATATTACTTATAGAGGGGTGAAAAAAAATTCGAGCAAGCAAACGGCGTCCGAAAAAAAATTCGTGCCGTGTTTGCAGTAGGAAAAAAATTCTTAACGAGAAAAAAAATTGTCCCTCCCCTCTCAAATATCTAATGCTCCGTCTCTAATATGCATGTAATATGAGTCGGAATTCATGCCATCAAATTACAATTATCCCTTCCGAGTACTTTGGTCTATGATTAAATTTGGACTTTTTGGAGCAATTTGCATAAAACAATGGATGGGCTCAAAATTTTGGCACGGGCTCAGGGATCAAACATTTCGGGAAAATCGGGCTCAGGGATCAAAATTTCGCGAAAAAATAGGGCTCAATGTGTCCTAGATATACCATGTTACGAGGCTGTAAATGGCTTACCTGATTTGGAGATCGGTGAAGAAACTCTGATAAAACAGCTCTTTTCCTTCAGCTCTCGAACGTCTTGTTTGGTATGGGAATGGCGCCAATGCCGAAATTCGATACCGAAGTCACTTCGACTGCGATTTGTTACGAAATTATAAATATAATCGAAAACAGAAAACGCTGGCCTCTAACATCACTCGCAGGTTAGTAGAGAGATAAGTTGGCCAGTTGTTGCAATCTGACCATAAAATAGGCGCCAGAAAGTTGGAAAATGGATCGCTTCCTGCTTCAAGATGGCGCTGCATCAGATAGAGGCTCAGAACAAGGTATTTCCATATATGGCTTTGTGCCGTAGACTGATTGATATTACTCCAGTTTCATGGTCATTTTTTGGCTCTATCTTGTTCTGAAATTTTCGCTCGTACAATTTTCTTCAAACTTGAATGACAAAAAACGAAGGTCGAATCCGAAGTTTCAGAAAAAAACGCGCGAATATTTTTCGCACAAGAGGGACTTTTGTAAAACTAGCACTGTTAGAATATCGGCTCGCACAAGCAAATGCGGCTCTTAAAATACATTCAAACAAATAGTTAGAAGCACCAATAGTCGAGGTTTAACATATCCAGAGCTCAAAAATATCCGACAATTTTTGACGCGACGCGAGCGAGTTAAAAAATGTCCTGAAAAACGCGTATATTTTGTGGGAGTGCTGAATGACATTTTCCTGGAATTGAATTCTTGAATGAGAACAATGCCGGCTTTTTCAGAAGGAGCAATTTTAGTGAACTCGGAAAAGTATAATTTGGTGGATATTTCGCTGATGAGATCCTCAAGAGTGCTCAGGCGTTTCCGTCATTAGGATAAACTCCTTGTGTCATCAGGCAAAACCTATTTCATTGTAACTTTGCGTTGAGGAAATTATCGTATTGAAGAGATCATTATTGTAAAAAGAGTTCAATGGGACGTGCTGTTACTGTCAGTTCAGTTCAGTTTATTAAATTTTGATATATTATTTACAAACATTACTAGCCCGCAAATAGCAGATTGCTAATCGAGGTAGGCAGTAATTACGAAAAAGATACACGGAAAACAAATAGGACTTTGAGATACATGGGTAATATGCAAGGAAAAAAGGTATATAATACATACATACATAACATGTATGATTAACCGATGTATCTAGTTATTGGATATAAGGTCAATAAATATTATTATTTACATACAACTTTATTTTATGACGCTAGCTAGCCATAACGTTTTGCAAAAAAAAACTGATTTCAATATGGGGCGTGAGTAATCTGTGTATATACAAATATCATTTACATAAAATCTAGGTTTAAAAAGAGTAAGGTCATTAGCATGTCTAATACTTATAGGATCAGCATATATGAGCTATATATGAGCTAAGCAACTAATAGATAATAGATGATAAAGTTCAACTAGTAGATAATATAATAAATGAAGTCCAGTAAAAATGGCCGTGTGGTATTAGTAGTTTTTATATTTTGATGAATCTATTTGTCAAGGTGGCGATGTCAACATAAGCATCCTCCTGTGACAAAACATGTATCAGTTGCCCATGCAATTCTTCTTTAAATTTATTTCTTGGTAATTGTGGGGCCATATGTATGGCTAGATGCTTTTTAATAACTTTTTAGAACCTTTTCTTTCAAACAAAAAAGGATCCAAATATGATTATTATCGGAGTGTGTCACGATTTTAGGGTCATTTTAGGCAGCTTACATACAGACAAATTCATAAGAAATGAGCAAAATAATCGTCTAGGTTTGTTAAATAACCTTTCAACTGCTAGATAAGCACGGAATTAGAGTATTTTCGTCCCGGGGGGGGGGGGATGGGGGGGGATGACTCCCATGTTTTTTGACCGGGGATGATCGTCGTATCGTTTAGGGGTTAAAATCACGGGGCCTTGGTCTCTTTTAGGGGTGATCTTAATCTTCAATAAAATTAGGGAGATTGGTATCTTTTAGGGCCGAAATATGTGTCCAAATTGTTTTCTCTCATGATGGTGCTTCTAAAAACCGTGTAAGAAAGAGAGATTACTCGATGAGAAGACGATAAATTAGAAACAAACACGGAAATTTCATGATGGGTATCTTTTACCTGTTACCTGTCTCCTTCGCGCCTACTTTGCACATAAGGCCTCATCTTTTAGTGTATCTTTTAGGGTAAGAAATTTTTTGAGCCACGCCATGGCCCGCCATGTTTGGATCTTTTAGGGGTGAAACTGAAAATTTCCGACGATCATCCCCGGTCAAAAAATATGGGAGTCCCCCCCCCCCCCCCCCCCCCCCCCCCGGGATTTTCGTGAACTATAGAGCGGATGGAATTGGATTGCGAAATGGTATTTTTGACTTCGTATCAGGCTGAACTGTTTTCAAACTTAGAAATCTGATAGCTTTTCATTGTAAGGCTAAGTTGAAGCAGAGTATAGGATTCTGAATTGTTTATCACCGGATCTAGTTTTATAGAATTTTGTTAAAACAACCGTTACATAGCCCCTTTAAGGTTAGGGGACACTTTTCGGATAATTTTTTTTGTTTAAATGGCATAATTTGACGAAAACTAGTCCTATGTGACATGTGATACCGCATTTTAAAGCGTATGTCGTGAGGTAAACTATGGTATATATATATACCGTTTCCGGGAAACGTTGTCACCCAAAAGCCTATAAGCTTGAAGCGCAGAGGATAATGGGGGGCATTTAAACTGCTACTGTTTGATCTGAATTCAGACAGTTTTCGCACCACAGGTAAAATCATTCAATTTCAGTACACTTCTAACCAAGTTTCTTTCTAATATTTTACGGAAATTCCAATAAATATCCACCCACACTCCCTAGCGCACCAAGCTTTGTTGCTTTTTCAAGTGTCAAACGTATCTCGGAAACGTTATATGTTATTACCGGCTTTAGGTCGGTCCGTATAGGGAAAAACTGTGACCGTGGGTTGGAAAATGTTTACCGAGGCTGGAGTTCAAGTTCCACATTTTCTAGGTATGGTTTGCCCTCTAGGGACAAAAAAGTATCTCATTTTACAAAATCTAGATTTTTTACGGAGGTCATCCCTTTTCCAGTGCATCAATGTTTTAGAAATCCGTGTCAGGGATATTGGAAATATCTAAAGCCAATGGTAATATAAAATGTTTTATAATATAGCTACGATATTACACGCGCTCTGATTGGTCCAAATCTATGCTCTATTATACCAATAAAGTAATGGTTCTCTCCCGCTATATCATAAAAGCATTGCAGCACATCTTTCTATGACTTTATCGGCGAATAGAGCACTTGTGATGTTGGGAGAGACACTCGAAACATTTTATAAAATCACTCGCCGACGCGTGCTCTATTGCGCCGATAAAGTCATAGAAAGTTGTGCTCTTATGCTTAAATAAAGAACAAAAGCAATGCATATTCCCGTCTGTGGAAACTATCGAAACTTCATCGGATCGGATAAGCAACTCACTAAAACGTCTGTGTTTTACCAAGTTCCTATGTCTTTCGCTTTTAATGCGGTATCCCTTGTAAAGAACTCTTTTTTCGCAAAATCGCAAAATTATTATTTTAACGAAAAATACCATGAAGGTTGTCCGTAACCTGGACTGTTTAGGAATGTTTAGGCAAAAATAAAGCACCCTTAACCTTAAGATTATCTTGAAAATTAAACTCCCGCATTCCGCACTACAATTGCGGGCAAGTTTTGTGGTTGTACAGTGTTCGACTTCTTCAGCCGCAGAACCTTGACAAACTCGCTTCGTAATTCAGAGTTTCTCCAGCAGTAAAGAACAGGATCGAAGAGAGAATTTAAAGGACCCACAATAAAAGTAATTGGAAGTACTGTGTGGATCAAATACATCGGAATAGCGTCTGAAAATAGTTTGAAAACAAGATGTATTATCATAGTGGGAAAAAAACTGATTACTAGTAAGCCTATCAGAGCAGCGACAGTTTTGATGGCTTTCCAGTCACGTTGGTATTTGACCTGATTTTCATGCGTTACTTGCTGTTGCTCGACTTGGTTTTTGTGCCTTCGTGAGTGGCGAAGAATATGTCCGTAGCAGAAGATCATGAAGAGAATCACTAGGGAAAAGTAAACAATCGCACCTACTAAAAAAAATGTTTCAATGGCCACGCCTGTTAAAAAATAAATAACGCTACTTATCGAGGTAGCGTAGCCGACTGCACACGCGACTATCAGGCGCTTGGTGTTTATCAGACTGTTGTACTTATAAGGCTGTGTAATGGCGATGTAGCGTTCAAATGTTATTACAGCTAAGATACTCCATGATGCCAACGCAATAAAGATTAAAAAAAACACAGGGGCAGTCTCGATCGTACAATACGTCTCTCCTCCTACAAGATGACTCGCTTCCTTAGCAATGTAGAGAGGCTGTACGACTGCGCCGTTTAGCAAGTCAGTTGCCGCTAAGAAGACAAGTGCAATGTTGGATCCCTTTTCTCTGAGAGAGGGCTTGCTCAGAATGATTTTAATGGCGATGGCGTTTAGTCCCACGATTAGTGGTGATGTGATAATAAAAATGACAATCAAAGTGATCGAGGATGCTGTAATTGAAGAAGTTTTGTACGAGTGATGCCATGTTAAATCGCCTTCAAAAACACACTTCGTTAAATGGCTACTATTGTTGCGAAAAAAAACTCCTTGCTCTAAGCTTTCATTCATTTTAAGAGTTACAATTAGTGTCTCTTCAAAATTCCGCTCACTAGTAGTACGCCCGTTGTTCAATTTCTGGTCATGGTTGCAAGTCCCGTGCCAGTTGGATTTCGTTGTGGAGTTCAACTTGGAACAAAACTTCCCCAGCAAAGCAAGAGGTTCAAGCCCAAGTTGCAATCAGAGCCTGTGACGCTCAAATTAATAGCTTTTTTCAGATTCTGTGTGACGCTAGAACACATAGGTGTGTCTCTTGAACCTTTCGCCTTCTCTTCCGATTCGTTATAAGCTGGACACACGAAGAGCGCACCCCTTTACTCGATTTCCATCGGGTGATTTAGAGAATTTAGAGCAAAACTCACGATCGATTGAATTCTGTAAATCCCGTATGAGCCTTTGCTTGTAGATTGATATTTGGAGATTTCTACACGTAATTCGTCTTCTTGTATAGAACGAAAACAATAAAAAAGGAGTGGCTTTCAAGGGCTCATTAAATGTACGGATGGCAGCAAAATTTAGATTTAAATGACTTCCTGAGATACTATTCCCCCATTTGACTCCAAAAGCTCCTAACAAACTAAGAAATAAATTTTCTATGAGGCTGCCAGCTGACGTGTGACGTCCGTGCATAAAGAAGATCGACTTGAAAGAGCAACGTTAATTCAAATGGGTGTGTGTATTCAGCAGGAAGAAGTCATCAGCATAATCTGCGGATAACTCTGTACACATATGCATGCCTTTATCTCGCACTCGATTCTTAAACATTAAACATTTTGTCATATAAATGCTCGTCAAAGTTGCGGCTCGCCCAGCCGGGTAACCCCGCTGCCCGGGCAGTTTTCCCCATGTAACAAGACCTTAGTAACAGTACTCTGCAGGGGCGGCCGGCGGAGCACCTTAAAAAGCGGGGGTGCCGAAGAGGCAAAAAATGAAGTGGACACGTGATTTGGTTTTTCATGTTTTCACCTCATATACATTTTGATGAAAATATGTCACAATGTAATCTTAACCCCTACGTTCTCTGAGCTTAATGTCAAAACAGGAACAGAAAGGACACGCTTCTGTTCTTCTGTTCCTTTTCTTCTTTACGTGTAAATACAAAAATTATATCCAACGCATTCAAAATACTGCGCGAGGCGCGCATTGTAATCAAGAACTAAAACGTATGACCACATTTTACCAGATTACCCCTGATCTAATCGACCTTCACTGGTTTTCCGTATCACTACAAAATCTCCTAACAAACTAAAAAAATAACACTTTCTACGAGGCTGCCAGCTGAGGTGGGACGTTCCGTGCACTTGTGGAGAAACATTTTAACCGACTTGAAGAGCGGTAATGGGTTTTTTCAAGAGGTCATTATGTCCTTACGTTAACTTCTTCAACACAATCAATGAATCCTAATACAAACGTTAAGGCGGTGTTATACGTTTTTACATTGTTCGGCTATACATGTATTTCTTAGTCAGTATTTGCAGCTGTTGTTGTAGATTTTCTTGCTTGATTTCCTCAACAGAATAGTCTAGGTGATAAGCAGACGAGTGTTGGATGGAAAATATTGTTTTATCAGATGTGTTTTAAGATTGCGCTTAAAAGAAGAAAAGGACGTAATACATCGGAGCTGTAAAGGCAAAGAATTCCAAAAATTTGGAGCACATACGGAGAACGCCCTGTCGCCATAAGTAGATATATTAGTCCTAGGCACTTGCAGTAGCTGAAGATTAGCAGACCGAAGAGACCTGGGAGGGCGATAGAAATCTAAAAGCTCAGATATATAAGATGGAGCGAGATTATGTTTCATCTGTCTCAATAACTTACTACCATTTATTGATTTCGGTGTCCACACACAATTTATTTTTGTATGTGACTGCACAGGCTTATGCAAACCTTGACTGGTTGGGAGAATTCTTGAGCAGGTGCTACACTTACAGCCGATTGCGTTTGAGCGTTTTACCCTAACAGTTCGCACGTTATGTTTGAACGTTTGAAAGTTGCGTTTCTAGGATGAAACGAGACGTTTCTATGGCGAACCAAAGAGTTCTGCCCTCTCTTATTGGTCAGCGAAAAATAAAATGGCGGTTGCCCTTGGGAACGTTTCACTTTTTGTCTCACAACGCAACTCTCAAACGTTCAAACGTAACGTGCGAACTGTTAGGGGTAGAACGGTCAAACGCAATCGGCTCGTACCTGTGGCTTGTGTTTGCACTGATCTGCTCTCAACTTCTCCCAACCACATCTCGGTTTGCATAACCCCATGCAGTCATGGGAACTGTGTTTTATTATCCTTGATGCCTCGAAATGGCGGCCAGAGTCAAAGAAGGCCACATAGAGAAAAATAAAACACTCCTTGACACTAATGCACCAGTCAATTGACATCACGGCCCCCCGACCCCCGGGACAGGGCCGGGGATTAACGCGGTCAGGCCGGGGATTTAACACGTATTTAACAGCATTAATCTACGGGGGCAGGGAATTTAACACGGACCTTTCATAGCGGGGATATTCAGCGGGAGAATAACGCGGGATTAACGCTGAACCGGAAGCTCGATCATCCTTTAATAAAAATTGCGAGAGCCTGGAATCAAGTGTACCGCCATGTTGGAAATGTCCCAGAAGGCATTGGGACATCAGTTTTACGCACGTGTTTTGTCCCAAGCAAAATGTCTCAATGAAGGGTAAGAACATCTTCCTCTATACCACTTTCTTTCCAATTTTTTAGCTGTTTCGATATCTATTTAACAACGAAAGTGACCCGGAACAACGACCATGTCCCTGGTGACCGGGAAAATAAGAAACATTTAACACTAAGTGAATGTTAAATTCCCGGCCCTGTCCCGGGGGTCGGGGTCCGTGATGTCAATTGACTGGTGCATAAACAAATACATGAAAATTCCTTCAAATGGTCCAATCAATTGCACATGTTGCAAGAGTTTGCCATTAGAAGCTCATACGGTTCCGATGAAAAAACGTTTGCTTTCTTCCTGCATCGGCCCTCGAAAGCAGTCGTAAACAAACGTATCGAGTCACAACTTAGTTTGCTGCTCGGGCGCCATGTTGCTTTTCTGAGAGTCTATACTGATTCTGAGAGTCTATACTCTGAGAGTCTATACAGACCCAAATTCTCCCCTCAAAACCGAGAATCTAATCACAATATACACACTAGATCATAAAGTAAGTATTCTTTATTTGTTTCTATAGATTTTTAAGACATTTTTCACAAACAATTCGGCTGTTTTTCAAACTTTTTTCAGTAGCCTGTGAGGCCTATGGTTTGAACAAAACCAAACGGTGTTGTGTTCGATACATATCGTTTTAGTCGTCGATAAATCTGCTGTGAAAATGATCTCCAGTGAATAGCATGCTTTGAAATCTGTGATAGCTTTCAAGATTCATAACGTCGTTTATACTTACCGATATTCTCTAAAATTCCACGAACACGGCGCTTCACGTCATTGAACGAGCAAAACACGCTTCGTTCCACATGGCTGGTCGACTTTTGCAAGTAATCAAACGGGTATCATGTGGCATGTTGCCGACGGCCAGTTGAAAAATTCCATCGCCTCACGTTCTATTATCGTACTGCGCATGCGCGAGAATCAATGGGTGATGGTCATTCTCGTACCCAGAGCTCCCCGGCTCGTCTGCTCACCAGGGGAGGCTCTGGTGACATCTATTTGAGGACCTTTGCTGATTGGCTGGTTTTGAACGTTGGTGCATGCGCAGAAAGATCTTTCTCTCAACGGCTCTGTATAAAATCTCGCGCATGCGTCAGTGGCTGTCACCAGAGCCTCCCCCGCGAGGAGACGAGCCGGGGAGCTCTGGGTAAGAGAATGGGTGATGGTGAGCTCGTGAGTACGGTACATTTGCAAACTGTCGTACAAAATAAATTTTAGTTAATGAGACAACCAGGAATGCACAGCCAGTAATATTATATTCTGGTCAAAGAAACAGTTTATTGGTGTTTAAACCATTTCTAGGATCAAAACAATGAACAAAGGGACGAGTCTAGTTAAACGGAAATTGCTCTGTTACCTGAGGACAAAGCCCCATTCATGACCTGTTCTTTAAAGGTCACTCTTGCTGACATATTGATATAGTGGTTTATATTGTCGGCCAAGCATAAGCCAGGACTGAGGCTAAAGATAGACCACTCACTCTTCACTTCACTTCACTTATTTTAATGATGCAACCTCAAAAACATATACATGCATCTCGGGTGGCCAGCGGTATTTACATCAGCAATAAGTCCCAGCGGAACTGCTCGTCACCGCCACTGGCGATATTTACAGCAGTTTGAGAAAGAAAGTTCCAGTTTATAATAGTGCGAGGAATAAAAGCTATACTTATGTATATTTGTGCTAGGGAAAGAGGAATAAAGTAGGAACTGTGCATGTGTCTAGTACTGCGACTTGGTTTAATTAAGCTAGCCAATGGAAGCAAAGTTCTATTGCTTAGTCCTTTGTTAAGGTGGATCGACCCAGTAATTTTGCACCCATACCAACCAATTTTGAACCTCTCATATAAAAACAGATTGATTTCTATTGCGCAGCCAATATAACACACATACTGCAAATAGACTGAAATACATGTCAGTGCAAAAGTTGGGGAGATCGGGGTTAGTATGACGTGACAATCGGGCCACGCCTACTTTTACTCTCATCCCAGTTTTAGGCTGTAACGACATTTTTTTTTTATTAATGCTCTACGGTACCTCGACATTGACTGATTGCCTACGTGTAACCGAAGTTTGACTAAATTCTACAAGCCCTGCTGGAAAATATACTTATCCTATAAGCCCAATCTTTTGTTTAACTTTTCTTTGTTCTTGTTTAACAAAAGAAATGAAGAAATTCGGCTCATCTCCAGTGTAGAACTCACCAGCTGCGTCACAAAGATTTCTTTGTTTTATAACAAAGGTTGAACAACTCATGATTAAGTAGTAAGTCCTCAGGGAATGTTTCTTACACTGGAGATGACCCAGAAATGCAATGGAATGACGACTACCTACCGACGACCGACGACCGGTTAGCGCAGTGGTAGAGCGCCGGGCTTATTTGCGGGAGGTTGGGAGTTCAAACCCCGGCCGGGCCAACACTCAGGGTCTTTTCTATAATTGAGGAGAAGGTGCTGCCTTTGCTCTAATATCTGCAAATGGTTAGACCTTCGCGTCTTCTCGGATAAGGACGTTAAACCGTAGGTCCCGTCTCTCACATGCACTACACTAACCTGAACCAGAGGGACGTTAAAGAACCACGGGGACGTCGGAAGTTGCCCATCCTCAGTGCAGGGCTTACAACTAACTAACCCATCACACTGACCAAGGGAACCTCGTAATTGGAGCCTCGCTCTGTGAGGATTTCCCGGCCCTCGGGCAAAATCTAATAAACCACTACGAATGTCATTACAAGACTATGTATCTTGGCCAGGAGAAACAAACTCCCCCTCAGAAAAACGCCTGCGTAAATAGGCCTCTGTGCAGTCTCAGTTCGAAAGAAGACGCCTTATTATTATAGGTAAGCGTGAGTTCTACGTTACGAGCCGATAAAGATTCGTCATTTGGGCCACGCTTCACGCATACCAAGAATAATAAATTCGTCATTTACGGGCTTTGTTTACTGTACACAACAAATGGAATGTTTCCTCTAACTGTTCTCAGAGACTTCATAAAATGCGTTTATCAAAGTCAGCCGCTCTTCGCGCGCAACAAAACAGACATTTATGCAAAATGCCTTCCATTAGTGCCTATATCACTTTAGTTATTTTATTTAAAATACTCCGACCCTGTAAATGTGTTGGCGGCTGCAGTCTAAATTTGCCGGGCGCTGGTCTTACCATAATTTAAGTGCCTCTGTAATCGCATCGCGAACAAAGTAAAAAAAAGCTCATGTCTTCCGTAATAGGCTGTCCTGGGTCACTCTTGCTGTTTGCCGGAAAAAAACAAAGGCAGTACTCATGTAAAAGTGTCTCAATGGACTAGCCCCTTTTTACTCATCGCTGCACGAGCTATAACTTGCGTAAACCAAGAGCATAAGATTTCTCTCACAAAATCCACGTACCGAGTTCCTCAAGCGCAGCATGTTACGCCACAAAATGTAATAACTCGCACAAAATGTAATACTAACACAAAATGTAATAACTTTGCCACAAAATGTAATACTAACACAAATGTAATAACTTTTGCCACAAAATGTAATAATTTTTGCCACAAAATGTAATACTTCAAATTAACACAAAATGTAATAACGTTTGCCACAAAATGTAATACCTAAAATAATATCATTACCACGGACATCATTCAATCGCTGTGAACTAAACGGGACTAAATAATCGTGGAATTCCCCCGAGTATTCTTTCTTTGTTTTTTCAGCTACTCGCCGAAGGATATGAGAATACTAAGCAAGCAGCCCAAACAATTAGCAATTAATGAATTCCGCTGAGTATGATGTAGAGAATTATTCAGATCGAGAGGGTGTTATCCATTACGGCCGATGTTGATAACCCCTCGAGATCTGAATAATTCTCCAGATCATCATGCGAAGCAGAATTCATTAATTGTTTTATTATTAATTCAAACTTTAATTTTTTTTAATATTCATTCAAATTGAATTTCACCGCTTTACGTCTTTGAGATAACAGGCAGTTTGCCAGCCTACCTACAAGCACGTAACGTCACGCGTTCAATAATTGTTCAACTTATCCAATCTTTGACGTCATCGATGGAAAAAGTCGCGCGCCTATAAAAACATCAAGAATTCACTGGTGGCGCTCAACCAATCAGAAGCGAGAAAATATGTTGAATAAATAATAAAGAAAGATTATTCAAATGAATACCACGTGATCTGAAATGGGCACAACGAATTACGAATTTGGTCCAATTCAAATGATCATCTCGCGAAAATTCAAGTATCGCCAAACAATACAGATCGATAGACAGAAAGACCTAACAGAGGAATCCTAACAGGCTCAGGCAGCTTACTCCATAATTTTGGTCTGAGATACCGAGACTTACCGAATTAAAAGTGGCAACTCAGGCGCCATTTTGACAAATACCACGCTATAAACACGCTACCAGCTGTATTGGAGGCCCCGAATTCCACTCAATTTTCAATTATTTGGCATTTGACCTCGGAAACATTAAAGTTAGATGATGTATCTTTCCTACCAACTGAGCTATAACTTTCGAATTTGCTTTTTTCCCGTTCTCTTTTAACCTTTTCTAAAAATTAAACCGCAAAACGGATGTTCAGTACGATCTGCTGGACAGTTTGGAGTCACGCCACTCTTCCGACTTCTTGCCGACGGCCCGAAACCTTGAAAGTGTAGCGATAAGTCCCAAGAGGGCTGGGCGAGAATTTTTTTCTTTTGCGCGCGAACGTCCCCAAAGGATTCTTCCCTGAGCCGTCACACCACGCCGATCACGATCAAAGGTTTCGGGCCGTCGGCAAGAAGTCGGAAGAGTGGCGTGACTCCAAACTGTCCAGCAGATCGTACTGAACATCCGTTTTGCCGGTTTAATTTTTAGAAAAGGTTAAAAAAGAACGGGGAAAAAGCAAATTCGAAAGTTATATCTCAGTTGGTAGGAAAGATACATCGTCTGACTTTAATGGTTCCGAGGTCAAATGCCAAATAATTGAAAATTGAGTGGAATTCGGGGCCTCGAATACAGCTGGTAGCGTGTTTATAGCGTGGTATTTGTCAAAATGGCGCCTGAGTTGCCAGCCTTCCAAATCTTTATAGACACCGGGAGCAAATGTGAAAATGTCACTATTTTAACTTAAAGTGGCATAAAGGGAAGGAAGAAAGACTCAAATGAAGGTATGTGATATCAATATCTTTATTTTCTCAGATTAACGATATAAAATTCATTCTTACAGTTCCCACATATTTAATACACAGATTGTAAGTTTGGGCTGCTTGTGGCGTAACAAGCATTTGTTATAGTGGCGTCAAATCATGGAAAGATCTGGAGGGTCTTACGACTAGGGGAAGGTCCCATTTTTTTTGGTATGTTCAAGGGGAGGGTTCTAATTTTTTTTAGCCTTGCGTAAAAAAAGGTAGCTCCCCACCCGCTAAATAATGACACGTCCCTTAGTGCAAACGATAAAATTTGTCGCGCCGAATACACAACAATAGATCGTTTGTTAGTTGAAAGTGTAAGGAGTCGGTATAATTGGGGGTAACGTAATCAACGCGACGTAATCTGAAGTTCTGCTTCATTAGTCACGCTTGCGCATCTCCAGCATTCTCACGTGCATCTCCAGCATTCTCACGTGCCTCATGTACTACAAGTGCGGGCAAGTTTTGTGGTTGTACAGTGTTCGACTTCTTCAGTCGTAGAACCTTGACAAATTCACTTCGTAATTCGGTGTTTCTCCAGCAGTAAAGAACAGGATCGAAGAGAGAATTTAAAGGAACCAGACCTTTAGCAATTGGAAGTACTGAGTGGATCAAATATATGGGAATAACGTCTGTGAATATTTTGAAAACAAGAACTAATATTATAGCAGGAAAAAAACTGATGACTAGTAAGCCTATGAGAGCAGCGACAGTTTTGATGGCTTTTCAGTCCCGTTGGTATTTGATCTGATTTCATGCGTTACTTGCTGTTGCTCGACTTGTTTTTTGTGCCTTTGTGAGTGGCGAAGAATATGTCCGTAGCATAAGACCATGAAGAGAACCACTAGGGACAAGTAAACAATCGCACCTACTAAAAGAACCGTTCCACTGACCACGCGTATTGCAAAAAGAATACCGATACTTATCGCGGCAGCGCAGCTGACTGCACACGCGACTATCAGGCGCTTGGTGTTTATCAGACTGTTGTACTTATAAGGCTGTGTTATGGCGATGTAGCGTTCAAATGTTATAACAGCTAAGATACTCCATGATGCTAACATAATAAAGATTGTAAAAAGCACGGAGACGGTCTCGATTGTACAAGAAGTCTCTCCTCTTGCAAGACGACTCGCTTCCTTAGCAATAAATAGAGGCTTTACGACTGCGCCGTTTAGCAAGTCATTTGCTGCTAAGAAGACAAGTGCAATGTTGGATTCCTTCTCTCTAAGAGAAGGCTTGCTCAGAATGATTTTAATGACGATAGCGTTTAGTCCCACGATTAGCGGTAACGTGATAATAGAAATGACAATCAAAGTGATCGAGGATGCTGTAGTTGAAGAAGTTTTGTACGAGTGATGCCATGTAAAATCGCCTTGAAAAATACACTTCGTTAAATGGCTGCTACTGTTGCGAAGAAACACCCCTTCTAAGCTTTCATTCATTTTAAGTTAATATTATTTAGTGTCTCTCTTTAAAATTCCGCTCACTAGTAGTACGCCTGTTGTTCAATTTCTTAGTAATGGTTCAAAAGTCCCGCGCCTGTTGGATTTCGCTGAGGAGTTCAATTGGAACACAACTTCCCCAGCAAAGCAAGAGGTTCAAGCCCGAGCTACAATCAGAGTCTGTGACGCTCAACGTTATAGCTTTTCTCAGAATCTGTGTGATTCGCTAGAACACATAACTTATCCGCCTTCTGTCCCGATTTGTTATCTAGACACACGAAGAGCGCATCCCTTTACTCGATTGCCATCGTGTGATTTAGAGAATTTAGAGCAAAATTCACGATTGAATTCTGTAAATCCATGTATGACCCTTTGCTTGTAGATGGATATTTGGAGATTTCTAAGCGCACTTCGTCTTCTTATATCGAACGAAAACAATAAATGGATGGAAAGGATTGAACTTCCTGAGATACTATTCCCCCATTTGACAACAAAAGCTCCTAACAAACTAAAAATAACCCACCTTTTCTACGACGCTGCCAGCTGACGTGGGACGTTCCGTGCACTAGTGGAGAAACATTTATAAAGATTTTTAACGCGGAAATTGATTTTCAGACATAATCTCTAGTAAATCACCCCATTTGCCTAGAAAGCGACAACATTCAGATATTCCTTTCTGTGGAGACGACAAAGGGTTCTTATCGCATGTAATGTTTTTTCCTAGAAGTGCACGGTAACGAATTCTGTATTCATTTGCATTGCGCGCGCTTGTTTTCATCGAAAAAAAAATCAAATTCAAGAGTTGGGAAAAAATGACCGCTTTTAGGTCCGTTTAGAAAAAAACTATGACCTCGGCCTGTAAAGTGTTGAAAGCTACCGTTGCGAAAAAACACTCCTTGCTCTAAACGTCGGGACATCGGAAAATATACCCTAAAAAATACCAGGACATAAAAAATCAACCACCTAAAAAATACCTTATAAAACAAAAAGGCCCCTAAAAAATACCAACAATAAACCTTTTTTGTTATTGTTTCTCATCTCAAAACAAGCTTATTTTAGAGCTATACATGAATAAAGAAAGAGAGAAAACGTTTTGCTTGGTTTGTGACCCTTTCATTCATTTGCGTACCCCTAAAAAAATACCATTTATTAGTGAAAGCCACAATGTTTCTTTCATACCCCCTAAAAATACCTGAGAGTCGATTTTGACCCCTAAAAAATACGACGAGCACCCCTATCAAGTCGACATGTGAAGAACCCCCCGGGGAAAATTTCCCCAGCAAAGCAAGAGGTTTAAGTTCAGTCGCAATCAGAGTCTGTAACGCTCAAAGTTTTAGCCTGTTTTAGAATCTATGTGACGACACTAGAACATATAGGATTCGCCTGCTGTCCCGATTCGTTATCTGGACACACGAAGAGCGCACCCCTTTACCACGTTAAAGGGGAATTGAATTCTGTAAATCCAGTTTGAGCCTTTGCTTGTAGATGGATATATGGAGATTTCTACACGTAATTCGTCTTCTTATATCGAACGAAAAACAATAACAATGGAGTGGCTAACGAGGATGCATTAACGACGTGACTTCCTGAGATAATATTCCCCCAAATGACTACAAAAGCTCCTAACAAGCTATAAAAAAAAACTTTTCTACGACGCCGCCAGCTGACGTGGGACGTTCTAGTCCAGTTAACTTACAACACAACCTGCAACAAATTGCAACACGGTTTTCTTCTTAATATTGTTCCTAACACCGTCTAGAATCAAAGGAAAAAAATCGGCAAAATTCGGACCACGCGAAAGGTCAAAATTACAGAGTTCTTTCGGCAGCTTTTCGCGCTATTGTTATTCATGAGTTTGTCGGCACTTGTGCCTTCCGAGCCAGAAGTGATTCTATAGTGTATACAACAGAAATACTTCATTCTCTCTTACCCAGGAGCCATGGTTTGATTCACAGACTTGATTTATATGTCGCTAGCCAGTTATAAATAAATATCTAGCACTTGAGCATTTCAGTTTCGAATTTTTTCGCGATTTTCCGCTTTCAATATAGACTTTGTACGGGATTTGAAAATTTTAATTCCGTAAACATCAGAAAATGTTCTCCCAGGCAATTTTCATTGCCAAAGATTTACTTAATACCGTGAAATGAAAAATTCATATTTCTTATTATTATTTAGTATTTATATATATGTAAATAGTCTAATTCAAATTATTTTTAATATATTGTAAAAAATTGCTTAATTCAGCCCTAAGGCTGCAATGTAGTTTTTTTAATAAACCATCTATCCATCTATCTATTTGAAATGATCATTCTTGGAAGTTAGAATCATTCTGGGTTTTGCCGGCCTGGTGCTACACTCAATAAAAATCATTCTAATACAAACAGTGTAAAAAGGACAACAACAACCAAAGGTTGAGATTTATGTTAAACGCCGTGGGTGTTTGCTGACGTTTCGAGCGTTAGCCCTTCGTCGGAGCAAAGAGTGTGTAAAAAGGAGTTATTAATAAGTGCTGCGAACAACAAAGGATAAAACAAGCTGTAGAAAGAGATCGGTAATTTTGATGACACTCCCATTCAACTTGTCTTCCAATTTTTAATTATCCTCTCGAACTTTCGAAAATGTAGTCATTTTCATTGCAGCGGATGTAATCATATCACGAGTTTCGCAGTGTAGACTAATCGCCGAGGGGGTTTTCATGCACACCCCAGAACATTTAATGGGGCATACATTTTGGAATAAGGATGATGGGGGAAAGATATACGGGTTCTTTTAAAAACATGGACGGGTGACGAGAGGGTGACAGTGCAAATATTAACTCCTGATTTATTGCTCCAGAAATAAGCCGCTGGTGGGGGATGGCTAGAATGAGAAAGGCGGACGTTCGAAAGAAGAGCCATGATTAAGTACACCGAGTGGTCGGATAGCCCACCCCGGAAGAGCAGAGTCTTGCAAATAAGTGTTTTATTTATTTTATTTCGTCCGCTAAATTGAGTCGGGACGGGGTAAAATGCAAAGAGATTCTGAAAGAGATGTTGCGGAGAGAAATGACTGCGAATAAGCGTTTTCAGAGAGACATGAAGTCAGCAGATTTGGTACCCTGTGTAGATATCGACCCAGCTCATGTCACGAATGGAGGGCTCATTTGGTACCCTGTGTAGGGTCATAACTTCCTTTGCATTGATGTGTAAATTACCCAGCTGTTCAGCAAAAGGAAAGTTGAGCTTCGGGAAAAATCCCAACTCTTGCAAACTTTATTAATGTTTTCATATATATCACCAAATTATAGAAAAGGAAAAATAGCGGAAACTTTAGGGAAAATGCCTACCAATCTATCTAAGGGAATCCTTATTAAACTAAGTTATATGTTCCTGATGAAATTATCCTAAAAGAAACAACAACCATTAAAAATTTAAGAAAAGTAATTAATACACTTATTACAAGGTTTGGATGGAGGGTGGGGGGGGGGGGGGGGGGTAAGGGGGAGGGTCTGGATGTCAGTTGTCGGTTAAAATTCTTGAAACGTTTTCGGTAGTCGGTTAAAATTTGCGGTCTTTGTCGGTAAAACTAAGTTTTAAATAATAAACCTCGTAAAGTTAAACTATGAAACTATGAGGTCTAGCACTGAAAAATGTGTATTTATTATTACTGGAGTGCTGCCAGTGCACACGCATGATTAACTGCAAGCCTGCCTTTCTATACTTCATTTGGTTTGTTTACCGAATGGCTTTCTTTCCTTATTGGCTAGAGATTTCAAATGCGCCCTAATTATTAAGTGTATTCCTTGATGTATAAGCCGTTATCTTGTTTATGTTTTATGGTCAATGAGGGATTTTGGAGCGGATTGGATAGCTTTTTACAGGTTAACTCGGTGCCGGTGGTAAGACCATTTGTTATTTCTGATAAAATGATGGAAATAATTTTGAACTGCTTTTGTGAGACGTCGTGCAAGCTAAATCAATTGCCACACCAATGCAAATTTAGCATTTACTTGACTTGAGGAAAGCGAAAAAAAAAATAGGACCATACTTCCAGACAAAGAGCTGAAGCGTCGTATGGCGACCGTACGGTTCTTACGCCCACGCCAGAGATTTCGGCCCTGACAGTCGCTATCCTGGTGTTGAATTGCTCAGTAGCTAGATACCTGTGGGTGAGAGTACGCCCGGCCACCAGACCATATAAGGACGCCCCTTGTACCGTTAGTGAACAATCAACAATTATTATGCATCACCGACGTATTTATAGGCCTTAAGAGTGTGTTAGAGATCCATATGGGACACGTTGTTGATTTATTTTAAGCTAGTAGTAGTTTATCTCACGATAATTCAGAAATGTTTTTCACAGGTTTCGTTTAGTATGTTTTTTACTCATATTTCAATAGTAGGCATTACATTGACACGGGAATGACACGGGACCGAGTTTCTTTTTAATTGTCCTTTTGCGCATGCGCACACACGTCATCTTGTCTAATTTTATTTCCCGTGAACAGACGACCATTAATCCCCTAAAAGATCATCTAAGGATGCCCAGAGTGTCAGCTTTATACTTATTTAAATTCAGTAGTCTCTGGTAATTTGAAGGTCGGGATGTGTTACGGGATTCGCCTAGTCTACTCCCAGGCGCTGTAAAGTCCAAAACATGCACTCGCTATTTTCCCAGAATAAACTTTGTATTCAATAACCCGGCTGGAATAATTTGCAAAAATGTCGGTAACCGGTAAACACATTTTTGTCGTTAATCTGTATTTTTCATTTCTCTACGCAACAATCACATCTCTTTGCATTTAGCGGACTGACGAACGAACGTTCCCTTATAAGATCTTCTACTCTCCAAGCTCAGTGGACACTCGGTGGACGTAATGGCACTTCGTTCGGACGTCCGTCTTTCTCGGTCTAGCCACCCCCTACTTATTTGCTCCATTCCTGCTCCTGGAGCATCAGGGGTTTTAAAATATGTTTGTACTGTCACACTCTCGTCACCCTTCCATGTTTTTGAACCCGCATATCATCCTTATTCCAAAAATGTATGCCCCATTAAATTTTCTGGGGTAATTCTGGGATGTGCATTCGAGTACACTGTGAATCTCGTGTTTGATATAAAGAGGATATTACGCGGTGGCGCGAAGATATGAGTTTATTTTAGAGTGGCAAGAACAATATTTTACGAATGTTTTTGACACGAGAAAATAAAACTCATATCTTCAAGCCACCTTGTAATTTTCTTATTATTATATAGACAAACCAGAAAAAGTATTCCAAATTGATTTCCAAGTATGAGTTCTACACGAGTGGTGTATTTCCCAGAACACTCGTGTCTATATAATAAATAATTACATCCCGCAGCATGAAAATGACTACATTTTCGAAAGTTCGAGAGGATAATTTCGCTTTTTATTACAAATGTCTGATATACACAGGGCGAATTATCGGGTCCATTGTAATAAGCGCTTAGGGACGTGTCATTATTTAGCGGGGGGGGGGGGGGGGAGGGCTCCTATTTTTGTGGGGAGGGTCCTAATTTTTTCCGTGTGTCTAAAGGGAGGGTCCAAATTTTTTTCACTCCTGTTTAGGGGAGGGTCATAATTTTTTTCAGCAACATTTGGACGATGAAGAGGGTAAAAAAAAGCGATAGTGGTTATTTCAGCAACTTCTCCATAAAAATTTCACTAATATACTCTCACTACCGTTGGCAAGAACAAGTTATCTTGACGAGGAAAATCAAACTCTCCCAAAATTTCCCTGCAAATGATAGGCCTGGAGGGCATGTCACTATATGTTTGAAAGAAGATCCCTTAGGTAAGCGTGAGTTTTCGACGTTACAAGCATAGACATTCGTCCGTTGGGCCGCGCTTCGCGCATATGAATATTAATAACTTCGTCATTTGCGGAGCGCAGTTGTGCGCATGAATAATATAACCTAACCTATATAGTTGAGGTAGTGTACTTCCTGAGCTCCTGACAGGCTTTATTTACTATGCCGTACACAAAACATGTTCATCTACCCTTTCTCTGAGGCTTGATGAAATGCGATGAACAAACAAAAAAACGATGAACAAACGAACAAACGTTCACAACGTTTATCAAAAAAGGATATGCGAGCCCGTCTTTCTGTAAAATGTCTACAGTACTAGGTCAAACACTTGTACTTAGAGGGAGGATCACTGTATTTTACTTGTGTGTTATAAACATCCTCACGTAAATAATCGAGGCGATGAATAATAACCGCGGTTCCTTATGCACCAGTCAATTGACACCCCTGCCCCCACCCCCGGGACAGGGCGGGAAAATCACGCGGTCAGGCCGGGAATTTAACACATTAATCTACGGAAGGGCACGGAATTTAACACGCACCTTCTATAGGGGGGATATTCAGCGGGGCATTAACGGGGAAATAACGCTGAACCAGAAGTTCGATTATCGTGCGAAAATATATTGGTTTAAGGGCCGAGGTCGGAGGATTTTGGGAGGGATCACTTCATTTAATTGGGCGAGTGAAAGGGGAGGATCTCTCGAAATCTGAAGCCTTAAAAGAGAGATTCCAGCAACGTTTTATTTTACTCATTATGTTGAAAATTTCGGCGCGCTTCGCGCGCATAAGGAATGACATCCCCAATGCGTGCGAATGTCGCTACAAGCATGTGTATCTTGGCAAGGACAAATGAAAACCCCAAAAAGCCCTCCAGTGATACGCCTGGTTGGCAATGTTCGAAAGAAGTGAGTTCGACGTTACAAGCTGCATAGAAATTCGTGTTTGGGCTGCGCTTCACGCACATGAATAATAATAATTTGTAGCGCGTGAAGAATAAAACCAACAGGCTTTTTTACTACACGCAGAAAATAAAACGTTTATCTTTTTTCTGGAGGCTTGATGAAATGTGTTTATCAAAATAAAAGCGCGTTTCGCCATTTGCAAAAAGTGTCCCCGGGGGCCTGGAGCTTTAACAACGACCATGTCCCTGGTGACCGGGAAAATAGTAACATTTAACACTTAGCGAATGTTAAATCGGGGGGCTGTGATGTCAATAGACTGTTGCATGACAGAAGTCACTTGGACAATAGTCTATCTAACAGGTTTTTCAGAAATAAATTGCATGGGGGAGGGTCCCAATTTTTTTACCTAGGAGTGGGGGACGGTCACATTTTTTTTCTTATGTTCAAGGGGAGGGTCCTAATTTTTTTTAGCCTTGTTTGAAAAAAATGGGAGCCCTCCCCCCCCGGTAAATAATGACACGTCCCTTATCCAACAGAAAAATCGAGAACAAATCCTATACAACAGATAACTTTTATCCATGGATAACTTTATCCAACCTTTCAGGAACTGGGCCGAGGTATATTTAAATTAATTACCGGCTATTAGATCCGTAAAGGGATAATCTGTGACCGAGGGCTGGAGGCCGAGGTCAACACTTTCCAGGCCTAGGTCATAGTTTTTCTCTAAACGGACCGACCTAGGCGGTCAATTTTCGATGAAAACAAGCGCGCGCAATGCAAATGAATGCAGAATTCATTACCGTGCACTTCTAGGAAAAAAACATTACATGCGATTAGAACCCTTTGTGGTCTCCACATAAAGGAATATCTGAATGTTGTCGCTTTCTAGGCAAATGGGGTGATTTACTAGAGATTATGTCTGAAAATCAATTTCCGCGTTAAAAATCTTTATAAAATGTTTCTCCACAAGTGCACGGAACGTCCCACGTCAGCTGGCAGCGTCGTAGAAAAGGTGGGTTATTCATTAGTATGTTAGGAGCTTTTGTAGTCAAATGGGGGAATAGTATCTCAGGAAGTTCAATCCTTTCCATCCATTTATTGTTTTTGTTCGATATAAGAAGACGAATTGCGCGTAGAAATCTCCAAATATCCATCTACAAGCAAAGGGTCATACATGGATTTACACAATTCAATCGTGAATTTTGCTCTACATTCTCTAAATCATCCGATGAAAATGGATTCTTCCTGTGATTCGGTGTGGTCCTAGTCTGGCAAATAGTGACTGACTGGAGCCTCTTTAACGTGGTAAAAGGGGTGCTCTCTTCGTGTGTCCAGTTTATTACGATACGGGACCTTTGTGTTCTAGCGTCACACAGAATCTGAAAAAGCTATAACTTTGAGCGTCACAGACTCTGATTGCAACTTTGAACCTCTTGCTTTGCTGGCGAAGGTTTGTTTCAAGTTGAACTCCGCAGCGAAATCCAACTGGCACGGGACTTGCAACCATTACAGGAATTGAACAACAGGCGTACTACTAGTGAGCGGAATTTTAAAGAGACACTACTATAACTTAAAATGAATGAAAGCTTAGAGCAAGGAGTGTTTTTTCGCAGCAGTAGCAGCCATTTAACGAAGTGTATTTTCAAGGTGATTTTACATGGCATCACTCGTACGAAACTTCTTCAACTATAGCATCCTCGATCACTTTGATTGTCATTTCTATTATCACATCACCGCTAATCGTGGGACTAAACGCCATCGCCATTAAAATCATTCTGAGCAAGCCCTCTCTCAGAGAGAAGGAATCCAACATTGCACTAGTCTTCTTAGCGGCAACTGACTCACTAAACGGCGCAGTCGTACAGCCTCTATTTATTGCTAAGGAAGCTCGTCATCTTGTAGGAGGAGAGACTTCTTGTACGATCGAGACCGCCCCCGTGCTTTTTGCAATCTTTTTTGCGTTAGCATCATGGAGTATTTTAGCTGTTATAACATTTGAACGCTACATCGCCATAACACAGCCTTATAAGTACAACAGTCTGATTAACACCAAGCGCCTGATAAACGCGTGTGTAGTCAGCTATGCTCCAGCGATAATTACCGGTATTCTTTTTGCAACACGCGTGGTCAATGGAACAGTTCTCTTAATAGGTTTGAATGTTTACTTGTCCCTAGTGGTTCTCTTCATGGTCTTATGCTACGGACATATTCTTCGCCACTCACAAAGGCACAAGAAACAAGTCAAGCAACAGCAAGTAACGCATAAAAAAATCAGATCAAATACCAACGGGACTGGAAAGCCATCAAAACTGTCGCTGCTCTCATAGGCTTAGTAGTCATCAGTTTTTTTCCTACGATAATATTAGTTTTGCTTTCAAAATATTTTCAGACGTTGCTCCGACGTACTTGATCCACACAGTACTTCCAATTACCCAAGGTCTGATTCCTTTAAATTCTCTCTTCGATCCTGTTCTTTACTGCTGGAGAAACACTGAATTACGAAGTGAGTTTGTCAAGGTTCTGAAGCTGAAGAAGTCGAACTCTGTACAACCACTAAATTTGCCCGCACGTGTAGTGCAGGAGGCACGTGAGAATGCTGGAGATGCGCAAGCATAAATAATGAAGCAGAACTTCAGATTTAGTCGCGTCGATTAGATACTTTGAAACTCAGCTCCTGTAAGGCCTGGCTTTCAAAAATCACTGACTTAAAAAAGTCTATCTTCGTCAATTTTAACAATTCATAGATAAGACATCGTTCAGCTTGTAAGTGGCCAAGAAATAAGTATATTTTGAGTCTTGTCTCCATGGCTACGTGGAATGTGACCTTTGAACTCTGTGTTTTAATCATTTTCCAAAAACTACCTTTGAAAATGTAGAAAGACTGGAGTTACTAAAGATGTTTAAATGTAAGATGATTAAAGTCGGAGCAAGTATTACAGATCCAACTGGAAATCGTGACTATTTCAACGGGAACCATATTTAAGGTTACTGAGAACCTTCGCACACCTCCTCGGAAAAAAATCATATAACTGCTTAGTTTAACCAAAACATGTCAACCTATATATCGTTGGAAAGCTTATAGAATAGACTAGCGGGCTATGGCAAAAAAAAATATATTTTTTTATAAATATGTTTTTAAAGGTTTTATTAAAAATGTGGGTGTGACATTTTCAAGAGCTATCGCCGCCGAACTGCTTGACCTTGATTCCTAAGTAACACATTGTTTTAATCCTTAAAGGTGTTTCAAAAACTTGTCTGCGTTTTATAAAATTTTGTTTAATTCAAAAGTTATGGAACTTTTAAATTTCCATGGTCAAGTTTTATAGAATTTTTTCATTGTGCCAGTCATGATCAAGGGGAGGGTCCTAATTTTTTTGGAGCCTTCCTTAAAATTAAAATGGTAACCCTCCCCTCCGCTAAATAATCACACGTCCCTTTGGGGATGCTTGTCGGGAAATTGTTTTTAACGCTCAGGAATGGCATTTTTGGTGTGGTCAGCAGTGAAACCCCTAATAGATAGCAAAATCCCAATGTTATTACGGCGGAAGCTGAAAATTTTACTGATTCTGTTTTCGCTGAATTGCTAGATAACTTCATTTGCATTGATGTGTAGATAGAGATCTGTAATCTTTTTATAAAGAACTTGGTCAACCATTAACTTCGAAATGCCACGTTTTCAGTTGATTTTTTCCGATTTCGTTAACAAGTGAGCTAAAAAGTTTGTTTACTCTGCTCGGTTGATTTACCCTTGGGGAATCTAGAGGTCTATTCATAGGCTCGTAGCGAAATAACAAGCGCATGCTGTTCGGCTGCAAATGGCTTTGGGAAAAATCCGAACCATTGCAAACATATATTAACTATTTAAATTATTGGATGTCGCGTTTAAAATTCTTGAAAATTGTCGGTATTCGTCGGTTAAAATTTGAAGTCTTTGTCGGTAATCGGTTAATCTATAGTTAATAATTAACCTCGTAAAGTTCAACTCGGTGCCGGTGGTAAGGTCATTTGTTATTTGTGATATAATGATGGAAATAAGTTTGATCTACTTTTGTGAGACGTCGTGCAATTATTACAAATCAATTGCCTCACCAATGCAAATTTAGCATTTACTGGCTTGAGGGAAAAAAATAGGACCATACTTCCAGACAAATAGCTGAAACGTCGTATGGCGACCGTACGGTTCTTACGCCCACGCCAGAGATTTCGGCCCTGACAGTCGCTATCCTGGTGTTGAATTGCTCAGTAGCTAGATACCTATGGGTGAGAGAACGCCCGGCCACCAGACCATATAAGGACGCCCCTTGTACCGTTAGTGAACAATCAACTAATTATCATGCATCACCAACATATTTATAGGTCTGAAGAGAGTGTTAGAGATCCATGTGGGGCACGTTGTTGATTTTCTTTTTAGCTAGTAGTAGTTTATCTCACGATAATGCAGAAATGTTTTTCACAGGTTTCGTTTAGTATGTTTTTTTACCAATATTTCAATAGAAGGCATTACATTGACACGGGAATGACACGGGACCGAGTTTCTTTTAATTATCCTTTTGCGCATGCGCACACACGTCATCTTGTCTAATTTTATTTCCCGTGAACAGACGACCATTAATCCCCTAAAAGATCATCTAAGGATGCCCAGAGTGTCAGCTTTATACTTATTGAAATTCAGTAGTCTTGGTAATTTGAAGGTCGGGATGTGTTACGGGATTCGCCTAGTCTAAGTCCCAGGCGCTGAAAAGTCCAAAACATGCACTCGCTATTTTCTCAAAATAAACGTTTTATTCAATAACCCGGCTGGAATAATTTGCCAAAATGTCGGTAATCGGTAAACACTTTTTTGTCGTTAATCGGTATTTTCATTTCTCTCCGCAACAATCACACCTCTTTGCATTTAGCGGACTGACGAACGTTCCCTTCTACTCTCCAAGCTCAGTGCAACACCTCTATGGTGGGCTTGTTTTTGACACGAGAAAATAAAACTCATATCTTCAAGCCACCGTGTATTTTATTATATAGACAAACCAGAAAAAATAGCATTCCAAATTGATTTCCAAGCACTTTTGTTTGACCGATATCCTCACTAGTGAGGATATGGAAAATATGTCACTTATGCCCGGATGTAGCTTCGTATGAGATCTACGAGTGGCGTATTTCCCAGAACACTCGTGTCTATATAATAAACAATTACATCCCGCAGCATGAAAATGACTACATTTTTGAAAGTTCGAGAGGATAATTTCACTTTTATTACAATGTCTGATATACACGGGGCGAATGATTGGGTCCATTGTACTATATTCAAGGAGTATGTACATCATGCAAATTTGACAAGCATTTTGCAATTTACAATCTATAAAAGATCGACAATGATGCAATGGCGGAATGACATTTTCCTGGAATTCTTCAATGACTACCATGCTTTTTAGTAAGAGCCATTTTTTGACAAAAAAAGTATACGATTATTGTGGCATCCTGAACATGGAATTGAAAAGGGATAATTTCGTGAATTTGGTGGACACCGCTAATGAGATCCTCAATGTTCTGCTTTGGGTTATCAAGCAAAATCTATTAACTGCGCGTCGAGTAAATGATCTTATTGACGAGATATTAAATTGGAAAGACAAGTTGAATGGGAGTGCCATTACTGCATGGGTAACGTCATGCTTTTTAATACCTTTTTAGGACCTTTTCTTTAAACAAAAAGGTATCCAACTTTAATTGAATTGAACTTAAACCGGTTTTAGCCTAATTCCACTTTCTAGGTTTCGTTAAAATGGCCTGACGACAAATAGTATTATTATTCAGCCATGCCACTATCTCGGTTCTGATTGGCTAAGAGTACGCAGCGAAACCTTGTTGGCGCGCAGTGCCTGACGTCATGCTACAGACATTAGGATTGATGCACTCTAATGACGTCATAACGCAAGCCAATAGGTTTGGCCGCCATCTTGGTTTTCATTTCCGAATTGAAAGCCGGTTTTACGAATATTCTCGTTGAATCTGTTATGATTTTTGCCAAGAGATCATTGCTCAGGAAGGATATCTAAACATCAACTATGGCTATTTGAATTGAATACGAAAATGAAATATCAATGGACGTAAGATGAAGTTGAAAAACCGTGTCGCCGTGCACGGCCTCATCGCTGACTTCGTTTAGCTAGGTAAGAATTCTTGGTTGCTGAATAATAAAACAATTATTGAATTCGGTTTTCGCATGATAGTGAGATTTGTCAACGCCTCGAGTTAGTGTTATCCGCCTCAGCTTCGCTTCGGCAGATAACACAAACCTCGGCGTTGCCAAATCTCACTATCATGCTCAACCTCATCCATAAGTGTTAATTATCTTGACAAGTGATACATTTGTAAGAGTATATGTGCACGGGCAAAATTAACAGGTGCCGGTTCCTAGAATGTCAGATAAGAGTTATCGGTAGATAAGCGCTTATCCAACAGATCAATTAAGACCAAATCATATACAACAGATAACTTTTATCCATGGATAACTTGATCCAACCTTTCAGGAACTGGGCCAGGTATATTTAAATTAATTACCGGCTAAGGAGTCCGTTAAGGGAAACTCTAACGTGGGCTGGAGGCCGAAGTCAACACTTTACAGGCCGAGGTCATAGTTTTTTTCTAAACGGATTTAAGGCGGTCATTTTTTCCCCAATTCTTTGATTTGATTTTTTTTTTTCGATGAAAACAAGCGCGCGCAATGCAAATGAATGCAGAATTCGTTACCGTGTACTTCTAGGAAAAAAACATTACAAGCGATAAGAACCCTTTGTCGTCTCTACATAAAGGAATATCTGAATGTTGTCGCTTTCTAGGCAAATGGGGTGATTTACTAGAGATTATGTCTGAAAATCAATTTCCGCGTTAAAAATCTTTATAAAATGTTTCTCCACAAGTGCACGGAACGTCCCACGTCAGCTGGCAGCGTCATAGAAAAGTTATTTTTTAGTTTGTAAGGAGCTTTTGCAGTCAAATGACGGAATACTTCCCATCCATTTATTGTTTTCGTTCGATATAAGAAGACGAATTGCGTGTACAAATCTTCAAATATCCATAAGCAAAGGGTCATAGTGGATTTACAGAATTCAATCGCGAATTTTCTTCTACATTCTCTAAATCATCCGATGAAAATGGATTCTTCCTGTGATTCGGTGTGTTCCTAGTCTGGCAAATAGTCACTGACTGGAGGCTCTTTAACGTGGTAAAACGGGTGCGCTCTTCGTGTGCCCAGTTTATTACGATACGGGACAGAACAGGTGAATAATTTCCAAGACACAGACCTATGTGTTCTAGCGAATCACACAGATTCTGAGAAAAGCTATAACGTTGAGAGTCACAGACTCTGATTGCAGCTTGGGCTTGAACCTCTTGCTTTCCTCAGCGAAATCCAACTGGCGCGGGACTTGCAACCATTACTAGGAATTGAACAACGGGCGTACTACTAGTGAGCGGAATTTTAAAGAGACACTAAACAATATTAACTTAAAATGAATGAAAGCTTAGAGCAAGGGGTGTTTCTTCGCAACAGTAGCAGCAATTTAACGAAGTGTATTTTTGAAGGCGATTTTACATGGCATCACTCGTACAAAACTTCTTCAACTACAGCATCCTCGATCACTTTGATTGTCATTTCTATTATCACGTTACCCCTAATCGTGGGACTAAACGCTATCGTCATTAAAATCATTCTGAGCAAGCCCTCTCTCAGAGAGAAGGAATCCAACATTGCACTTGTCTTCTTAGCAGCAAATGACTTGCTAAACGGCGCAGTCGTACAGCCTCTATTAATTGCTAAGGAAGCGAGTCATCTTGCAGGAGGATGGACGTCTTGTTCGATAGAGTCTGCCCCCGTGCTTTTTACAATCTTTATTATATTAGCCGCATGGAGTATCTTAGCTGTTATAACATTTGAACGCTACATCGCCATAACACAGCCTTATAAGTACAACAGTCTGATAAACAGCAAGCGCCTGATAAACGCGTGTGCAGTCAGCTACACTGTCGCATTAATTATCGGTATTCTTTTTGCTATACGCGTGGTCAATGGAACAGTTCTCTTAGTAGGTTCGATTGTTTACTTATCCCTAGTGGTTCTCTTCATGGTCTTATGCTACGGGCATATTCTTCGCCACTCACAAAGGCACAAAAAACAAGTCGAGCAACAGCAAGTAAATCATGAAAATCGGATCAAATACCAACGGGAATGGAAAGCCATCAAAACTGTCGCTGCTCTCATAGCCTTACTAGTCATCAGTTTTTCCCTACGATAATATTAGCTCTTGTTTTCAAAATATTTCGAGATGTTATTCCGATGTATTTAATCCACACAGTACTTCCAATTGCTAAAAGTCTGGTTCCGTTAAATTCTCTCTTCGATCCTGTTCTTTACTGCTGGAGAAACACTGAATTACGAAGTGAGTTTGTCAAGATTCTGCGGCTGAAGAAGTCGAACACTGTACAACCACTAAACATGCCCGCACGTGTAGTGCAGGAGGCACGTGAGAATGCTGGAGATGCGCAAGCATAATAATGAAGCAGAACTTCAGATTTAGTCGCGTCGATTAGATTACTTTGAAACGCAGCTCCTGTAAGGCCTTGCTTTCAAAAATCACTGACTTAAAAAAGTCTATCTTCATCAATTTTAACAATTCATAGATAAGACATCGTTCAGCTTGTAAGTGGCCAAGAAATAAGTATGTTTGAGTCTTGTCTCCATGGCTACGTGGAATGTGACCTTTGAACTCTGTGTTTTAATCATTTTCCAAAAACTACCTTGGAAAATGTAGAAAGACTGGAGTTACTAAAGATGTTTAAATGTAAGGTGATTAAAGTCGGTGCAAGTATATTACAGATCCAAACTGGAAATCGTGACTATTTCAACGGGAACCATATTTAAGAAGTTTTTTTGAAATAAGACATCTAGTTTTTCCCTGTTTTCAGAGGCAGTTTTGAAAATCTTAAAACACAGAGTTCAAAGGTCACATTCCATGTTGCCATGGAGACAACACTCAATGCGCTGACATGAGTGTTTTACTGGGAAATACGCCACTCGTAGATCTCATACGAAGCTACATCCGGGACCTGAGTGACATATTTTCCATATCCTCACTAGTGAGGATATCGGTCAAAACAAAAGTGCTTGGAAATCAACTTGGAACAATTTTTTCTGGTTTGTCTATATTAATAAAAAGAAAATTCTGACACGGTGGCTTGAAGATATGAGTTTATTTTCTCGTGTCAAAAACAATATTTTACTTAAAGGTCACATTCCATGTTGCCATGGAGACAACACTCAATGCGCTGACATGAGTGTTTTACTGGGAAATACGCCACTCGTAGATCTCATACGAAGCTACATCCGGGACCTGAGTGACATATTTTCCATATCCTCACTAGTGAGGATATCGGTCAAAACAAAAGTGCTTGGAAATCAACTTGGAACAATTTTTTCTGGTGTCTATATTAATAAAAAGAAAATTCTGACACGGTGGCTTGAAGATATGAGTTTTATTTTCTCGTGTCAAAAAACAATATTTTACTCATTCGTGTAAATCCTCTATGTATTCGACGCGACAATTTGTCGTTTCTAAGCTTTTGCTAAAGGTTATTATAAGTAGTAGAGGTATGTTTTTATTTTTATTGTTGTTCCTGTTGTTGTTGTTATTACTACTACCATTTTCGAGCTACCGTGAACAGCAAAATTTTTTCCGAGTTTTACACGCTTCAAACGTGCACGTTTTGTCGCTCTCTGATTGGCTCGCTCTCTGATTGGCTGAAAAATAACAGTCAAAACAGCAGCCAATCAGCGTGCGAGAAACGCGACATCTTATCGACAAAACGTGCACATTTGAAGCGTCTAGCTTGGGAAAAAGCATAGAAATTCATCGGGCCGCATTTTACGCACATGAATAATAAGAATTCCATTTCTTATTTGTGATATAATGATGGAAATAATTTTGATCTACTTTTGTGAGACAACGTGCAAGTGTTATAAATCAATTGCAACACCAATCCAAATTTAGCATTTACTTGACTTGAGGGAAAAAATAGGACCATACTTCCAGACAAAGAGCTGAAGCGTCGTATGGCGACCGTACGGTTCTTACGCCCACGCCAGAGATTTCGGCCCTGACAGTCGCTATCCTGGTGTTGAATTGCTCAGTAGCTAGATACCTATGGGTGAGAGAACGCCCGGCCACCAGACCAAATAAGGACGCCCCTTGTACTGTTAGTGAACAATCAACAATTATTATGCATCACCGACGTATTTATAGGCCTGAAGAGTGTGTTAGAGATCCATATGGGACACGTTGTTGATTTTATTTTAAGCTAGTAGTAGTTTATCTCACGATAATTCAGAAATGTTTTTCACAGGTTTCGTTTAGTATGTTTTTTTACTCATATTTCAATAGTAGGCATTACATTGACACGGGAATGACACGGGACCGAGTTTCTTTCTAATTATCCTTTTGCGCATGCGCACACACGTCATCTTGTCTAATTTTATTTCCCGTGAACAGACGACCATTAATCCCCTAAAAGATCATCTAAGGATGCACAAAGTGTCAGCTTTATACTTATTGAAATTCAGTAATCTCTGGTAATTTGAAGGTCGGGAAGTGTTACGGGATTCGCCTAGTCTACTCCCAGGCGCTGTAAAGTCCAAAACATGCACTCGCTATTTTCCCAGAATAAACTTTGTATTCAATAACCCGGCTGGAATAATTTGCAAAAATGTCGGTAACCGGTAAACACTTTTTGTCGTTAATCGGTATTTTTCATTTCTCTCCGCAACAATCACATCTCTTTGCATTTAGCGCACTGACGAACGTTCCCTTGTACTCTCCACTCAGTGCAACACCTCTATGGTGGGCTTAATTGTTTTTGACACGAGAAAATAAAACTCATATCTTCAAGCCACCGTGTACTATTTTTGATTATATAGACAAACCAGAAAAAATAGTATTCCAAATTGATTTCCAAGCACTTTTGTTTTGACCGATATCCTCACTACTGAGGATATGGAAAATATGTCACTTATGCCCCGGATGTAGCTTCGTATGAGATCTACGAGTGGCGTATTTCCCAGAACACTCGTGTCTATATAATAAACAATTACATCCCGCAGCATGAAAATGACTACATTTTCGAAAGTTCGAGAGGATAATTTTATTACAATGTCTGATATACACGGGGCGAATTATTGGGTCCATTGTGCTATATTCAAGGAGTAGTATATCATGCAAATTTGACAAGCATTTTGCAATTTACAATCAAAGATCGACAATGATGCAATGGCGGAATGACATTTTCCTGGAATTCTTCAATGACTACCATGCTTTTTTAGTAAGAGCCATTTTTGACAAAAAAAGTATACGATTATTGTGGCATCCTGAACATGGAATTGAAAAGGGATAATTTCGTGAATCATTTGTGGACACTTCGCTAATGAGATCCTCAATGTTCTGCTCTGGTTATCAAGCAAAATCTATTAACTGCGCGTCGAGTAAATGATCTTATTGAAGAGATATTAAATTGGAAAGACAAGTTGAATGGGAGTGCCATTACTGCATGGGTAACGTCATGCTTTTTAATACCTTTTTAGGACCTTTTCTTTTAAACAAAAAGGTATCCAACTTTAATTGAATTGAACTTAAAGCGGTTTTAGCCTAATTCCACTTTCTAGGTTTCGTTAAAATGGCCTGACGACAAATAGTATTATCTTGACAAGTTATACATTTGTAAGAGTATATTGTGCACGGGCAAAATTAACAGGTGCCGGTTCCTAGAATGTCAGATAAGAGTTATCAGTAGATAAACGCTTATCCAACAGATCAATCCAGACCAAATCCTATACAACAGATAACTTTTATCCATGGATAACTTTATCCCACCTTTCAGGAACTGGGCCCAGGTATATTTAAATTAATTATCGGGAAAATCCAAGCTGGAGGCCGAAGTCAACACTTTCCAGCCGAGGTCATAGTTTTTCTCTAAACAGACCGACCTAGGTGGTCAATTTTTTCCCCAACTCTTGAATTTGATTTTTTTTTTTCGATGAAAACAAGCGCGCGCAATGCAAATGATTGCAGAATTCTTTACCGTGCACTTCTAGGAAAAAACATCACATGCGATAAGAACCCTTTGTCGTCTCCACATAAAGGAATATCTGAATGTTGTCGCTTTCTAGGCAAATGGGGTGATTTACTAGAGATTATGTCTGAAAATCAATTTCCGCGTTAAAAATCTTTATAAAATGTTTCTCAACAAGTGCACGGAACGCCCCACGTCAGCTGGCAGCGTCGTAGAAAAGGTGGGTTATTCATTAGTTTGTTAGGAGCTTTTGTAGTCAAATGGGGAAATAGTATCTCAGGAAGTTCAATCCTTTCCATCAATTTATTGTTTTCGTTCCATATAAGAAGACGAATTGCGAGTAGAAATCTCCAAATATCCATAAGCAAAAGGTCATAGTCGACAAACAGAATTCAATCGTGAGTTTTGCTCTACATTCTCTAAATCTTCCGATGAAAATGGATTCTTCCTGTGATTCGGTGTGGTCCTAGTCTGGCAAATAGTGACTGACTGGAGCCTCTTTAACGTGGTAAAGGATACGGGACAGAACAGGCGAATAAGACCCAAGACACACACCTATGTGTCCAGTGTTCTAGCGTCACACATAATCTGAAAAAGCTATAACGTTGAGCGTCACAGACTCTGATTGCAACTTTGAACCTCTTGCGTTGCTGTCGAAGGTTTGTTTCAAGTCGAACTCCGCAGCGAAATCCAACTGGCACGGGACTTGCAACCATTACTAGGAATTGACCAACAGGCGTACTACTAGTGAGCGGAATTTTAAAGAGACACTACTATAACTTAAAATGAATGAAAGCTTAGAGCAAGGAGTGTTTTTTCGCAACAGTAGCAGCCATTTAACGAAGTGTATTTTTCATGGTGATTTAACATGGCATCACTCGTACAAAACTTCTTCAACTACAGCATCCTCGGTCACTTTGATTGTCCTTTCTATAATCACATCACCGCTAATCGTTGGCCTAAACGCCATCGCCATTAAAATCATCCTGAGCAAGCCCTCCCTTAGAGAGAAGGAATCCAATATTGCACTTGTCTTCTTAGCGGCAACTGACTTACTAAACGGCGCAGTCGTACAACCTCTCTACATTGCTAAGGAAGCGAGTCATCTTGTAGGAGGAGAGACGTCTTGTTCGATCGAGACAGCCCCCGTGTTTTTTATAATCTGTGTGTTGTTAGCATCATGGAGTATCTTAGCTGTTATAACATTTGAACGCTACATCACCATAACACAGCCTTATAAGTACAACAGTCTGATAAACACCAAGCGCCTGATAGTCGCGTGTGCAGTCGGCTACGCTGCCGCGATTAGTATAGGTATTCTTTTTGCAATACGCGTGGTCAGTGGAACGGTTCTCTTAGTAGGTTTGATTGTTTACTTATCCCTAGTGGTTCTCTTCATGGTCTTCTGCTACGGACATATTCTTCGCCACTCACGAAGGCACAAAAAACAAGTTGAGCAACAGCAAGTAACGCATGAAAATCAGATGAAATACCAACGGGACTGGAAAGCCATCAAAACTGTCGCTGCTCTCATAGGCTTACTAGTCATCAGTTTTTTTCCTACGATAATAGTAGTTCTTGTTTTCAAATATATACAGACGTTGTTTCGATGTATTTGATCCACACAGTAATTCCAATTGCTTTAGGTGTTTTTCCTTTAATTCTCTCTTCGATCCTGTTCTTTACTGCTGGAGAAACACTGAATTACGAAGTGAGTTTGTCAAGGTTCTGCAGCTGAAGAAGTCGAACACTGTACAACCACTAAACATGCCCGCACGTGTAGTGCAGGAGGCACGTGAGAATGCGGGAGATGCGCAAGCTAATAATGAAGCAGAACTTCAGATTTAGTCGCGTCGATTAGATTACTTTGAAACTCAGCTCCTGTAAGGCCTGGCTCTCAAAAATCACTGATCTAAAAAAAGTCTATCTTCATCAATTTTAACAATTCATAGATAAGACATCGTTCAGCTTGTAAGTGGCCAGGAAATAAGTATGTTTTGAGTCTTGTCTCCATGGCTACGTGGAATGTGACCTTTGAACTCTGTGTTTTAATCATTTTCCAGAAACTACCTTTGAAAATGTAGAAAGACTGGAGTTACTAAAGATGTTTAAATGTAAGATGATTAAAGTCGGAGCAAGTATTACAGATCCAACTGGAAATCGTGACTATTTCAACGGGAACCATATTTAAGGTTACTGAGAACCTTCGCACACCTCCTCGGAAAAAAAAATCATATAACTGCTTAGTTTAACCAAAACATATCAACCTTTAGTATAAACCACTAATGGTCTATTACAAATCCTGCATTCTGATTGGCTGAGCTACTAATGGTCTATTAGTGATAGACCGTGCCTGGCAAAACCACCACCTTTCTTTGCAAAAAAACTTGATTTTTTCAACATAAAATAATGGAATTCATTGCCAAAACCGACCAACTAGTTGGTTTATACTAAAACAATTAGACCTCTCGTCCTCATGTGCTATGATATCAATAGACCATTCGGCCTTCGGCCTCATGGTCTATTCATCATAGCACATTCGGCCTTGAGGTCTAACTATTGTTAAATATATCGTTGGACAGCTTATAGAATAGACTAGCGGGCTATGGCAAAAATATTTTTTTGGTAAATATAATGTTTTTTAAAGGTTTTCATGAGCTATCGCTGCCGAACTGCTTGACCTTGACTCCTAAGTAACACATTGTTTTAATCCTTAAAGGTGTTTCCCAAAAACCGTGTCTGCGTTTTTTAAAATTGTGTTTAGTTCAAAAATTATGGAACTTTTAAATTTCCACGGTCAAATTTTATAAAAAAATTTCATTGTGCCAGTCACAATTTTTTGTTATGTTCAAGGGGAGGGTCCTAATTTTTTAGCCTTCCTTAAAAAAATGGTAACCCTCCCCTCCGCTAAATAATGACCCTCCCCTCTGCTAAATAATGACACGTCCCTTAGGGGATGCTTGTCGGGAAATTGTTTTTAACGCTCAGAAATGGCATATTTGGTGTGGTCAGCAGTGAATTTTACCCTTAATAGATAGCAAAATCCCAATGTTATTACGGCGGAAGCTGAAAAATTTACTGATTCTGCTTTCGCTGAATTTCTAGATAACTTCATTTGCATTGATGTGTAAATAGGCCTTTTGCAGTTAGTCTGTCCCGTGGTGGAGAGCAAACAAAATTCAAACGTATCTGATCTGTAATCTTTTTATCTGATCATAAAGAACTTGGTCAACAATTAACTTCGAAATGCCACGTTATCAGTTGATTTTTTTCCGATTTCGTTAACAAGTGAGCTAAAAAGTTTGTTTACCCTCTAGACATGCTCAGTTGATTTACACTTGGGGAATCTAGAGGTCTATTCGTAGGCTCGTAGCGAAATAACAAGCGCATGCTGTTCGGCTGCAAATGGCCTATTGTAACCACCCAAATGAAAGTAGAGCTTTGGGAAAAATCCCAACCCTTGCAAACTTATATTAACTTTTTGAATTATTGGATGTCGCGTTTAAAATTCTTGAAAATTGTCAGTAGTCGTCGGTTAAAATTTGAGGTCTTTGTCGGTAATCGGTAAATCTAAAGTTAATAATTAACCTCGTAAAGTTCAACTCGGTGCCGGTGGTAAGGTCATTTGTTATTTGTGATATAATGATGGAAATAATTTTGATCTACTTTTGTGAGACGTCGTGCAATTATTATAAATCAATTGCCACATCAATGCAAATTTAGCATTTACTTGGCTTGAGGGAAAAAAATAGGACCATACTTCCAGACAATAGCTGAAACGTCGTATGGCGACCGTACGGTTCTTACGCCCACGCCAGAGATTTCGGCCCTGACAGTCGCTATCCTGGTGTTGAATTGCTCAGTAGCTAGATACCTATGGGTGAGAGTACGCCCGGCCACCAGACCATATAAGGACGCCCCTTGTACCGTTAGTGAACAATCAACTAATTATTATGCATCACCGACGTATATAGGCCTGGAGAGTGTGTTAGAGATCCATATGGGACACGTTGTTGATTTTCTTTTTAGCTAGTAGTAGTTTATCTCACGATAATGTAGAAATGTTTTTCACAGGTTTCGTTTAGTATGTTGTTTACTCATATTTCAATAGTAGGCATTACATTGACACGGGAACGACACGGGACCGAGTTTCTTTTTAATTGTCCTTTTGCGCATGCGCACACACCTCATCTTGTCTAATTTTATTTCCCGCGAACAGACGACCATTAATCCCTTAAAAGATCATCTAAGGATGCACGAAGTGTCAGTTATACCTATTGAAATTCAGTAGTCTCTGGTAATTTGAAGGTCGGGATGTGTTACGGGATTCGCCTGGTCTATTCCCAGGCGCTGAAAAGTCCAAAGCATGCACTCGCTATTTTCTCAAAATAAATTATTTATATAAATTTATTCAATAACCCGGCTGGAATAATTTGCAAAAATGTCGGTAACCGGTAAACACTTTTTTTTGCCATTAATCGGTATTTTTCATTTCTCTCCGCAACAATCACATCTCTTTGCATTTAGCGGACTGACGAACGTTCCCTTCTACTCTCCAAGCTCAGTGCAACACCTCTATGGTGGGCTTGTTTTTGACACGAGAAAATAAAACTCATATCTTCAAGCCACCGTGTAATTTTCTTTTTTATTATATAGACAAACCAGAAAAAATAGTATTCCAAATTGATATCCAAGCACTTTTGTTTTGACCGATATCCTCACTAGTGAGGATATGGAAAATATGTCACTTATGCCCCAGATGTAGCTTCGTATGAGATCTACGAGTAGCGTATTTCCCAGTAAAACACTCGTGTCTATATAATAATAATTACATCCCGGCCGCAGCATGAAAGTGACTACATTTTCGAAAGTTCGAGAGGATAATTTCACTTTTTATTACAATGTCTGATATACACAGGGCGAATTATCGGGTCCATTGTGCTATATTCAAGGAGTATATCATGCAAATTTGACAAGCATTTTGCAATTTACAATCTATAAAAGATCTACAATGATGCAATGGCGGGATGACGTTTCCTGGAATTCTTCAATGACTACCATGCTTTTTTAGTAAGAGCCTTTTTTTTTTGACAAAAAAAGTATTCGATTATTGTGGCATCCTGAACATGGAATTGAAAAGGGATAATTTCGTGAATTTGGTGGACACTTCGCTAATGAGATCCTCAATGTTCTGCTTTCTGTCATCAAGCAAAACTGAGCGTCGAGGAAATGATCTTATTGAAGAGATAATAAATTGGAAGACAAGTTGAATGGGAGTGCCATTACTGCATGGGTAACGTCATGCTTTTTAATACCTTTTAGGACCTTTTCTTTTAACAAAAAGGTATCCAACTTTAATTGAATTGCACTTACAGCGGTTTTAGCCTAATTCCACTTTCTAGGTTCCGTTAAAATGGCTTGATTTCACGACAAATAGTATTATCTTGACAAGTGATACATTTGTAAGAGTATATTGTGCACGGGCAAATTAACAGGTGCCGGTTCCTAGAATGTCAGATAAGAGTTATCGGTAGATAAGCGCGTTTATCCAACAGATAAATCGAGAGCAAATCCTATACAACAGATAACTTTTTATCCATGGATAACTTTATCCAACCTTTCAGGAACTGGGCCCAGGTATATTTAAATTAATTACCGGCTATTAGATCCGTAAAGGGATAATCTGTGACCGAGGGCTGGAGGCCGAAGTCAACACTTTCCAGGCCTAGGTCATAGTTTTTCTCTAAACGGACCGACCTAGGCGGTCAATTTTTTCCCCAACTCTTGAATTTGATTTTTTTTCGATGAAAACAAGCGCGCGCAATGCAAATGAATGCAGAATTCGTTACCGTGCACTTCTAGGAAAAAAACATTACATGCGATAAGAACCCTTTGTCGTCTCCACATAAAGGAATATCTGAATGTTGTCGCTTTCTAGGCAAATGGGGTGATTTACTAGAGATTATGTCTGAAAATCAATTTCCGCGTTAAAAATCTTTATAAAATGTTTCTCCACAAGTGCACGGAACGCCCCACTTCAGCTGGCAGCGTCGTAGAAAAGTTATTTTTTAGTTTGTAGGAGCGTTTGTAGTCAAGTGACGGAATACTTCCCATCCATTTATTGTTTTCGTTCGATATAAGAAGACGAATTGCGCGTAGAAATCTCCAAATATCCATCTACAAGCAAAGGGTCATACATGGATTTACAGAATTCAATCGTGAATTTTGCTCTACATTCTCTAAATCATCATAGCGACTGACTGGAGCCTCTTTAACGTGGTAAAAGGATACGGCACAGAACAGGCGAATAAGACCCAAGACACACACCTATGTGTTCTAGCGTCACACAGAATCTGAAAAAGCTATAACGTTGAGCGTCACAGACTCTGATTGCAACTTTGAACCTCTTGCTTTGCTGGCGAAGGTTTGTTTCAAGTTGAACTCCGCAGCGAAATCCAACTGGCACGGGACTTGCAACCATTACAGGAATTGAACAACAGGCGTACTACTAGTGAGCGGAATTTTAAAGAGTCGACACTACTATAACTTAAAATGAATGAAAGCTTAGAGCAAGGAGTGTTTTTTTCGCAACAGTAGCAGCCATTTAACGAAGTGTATTTTTCAAGGTGATTTTACATGGCATCACTCGTACGAAACTTCTTCAACTACAGCATCCTCGATCACTTTGATTGTCATTTCTATTATCACGTTACCGCTAATCGTGGGACTAACGCTATTGTCATTAAAATCATTCTGAGCAAGCCCTCTCTCAGAGAAAAGGAATCCAACATTGCACTTGTCTTCTTAGCGGCAACTGACTTACTAAACGGCGCAGTCGTACAGCCTCTATTTATTGCTAAGGAAGCTCGTCATCTTGTAGGAGGAGAGACTTCTTGTACGATCGAGACCGCCCCCGTGCTTTTTGCAATCTTTTTTGCGTTAGCATCATGGAGTATTTTAGCTGTTATAACATTTGAACGCTACATCGCCATAACACAGCCTTATAAGTACAACAGTCTGATTAACACCAAGCGCCTGATAAACGCGTGTGTAGTCAGCTATGCTCCAGCGATAATTACCGGTATTCTTTTTGCAACACGCGTGGTCAATGGAACAGTTCTCTTAATAGGTTTGAATGTTTACTTGTCCCTAGTGGTTCTCTTCATGGTCTTATGCTACGGACATATTCTTCGCCACTCACAAAGGCACAAGAAACAAGTCAAGCAACAGCAAGTAACGCATGAAAATCAGATCAAACACCAACGGGACTGGAAAGCCATCAAAACTGTCGCTGCTCTCATAGGCTTAGTAGTCATCAGTTTTTTTTCCTACGATAATATTAGTTTTTGCTTTCAAAATATTTTCAGACGTTGCTCCGACGTACTTGATCCACACAGTACTTCCAATTACCCAAGGTCTGATTCCTTTAAATTCTCTCTTCGATCCTGTTCTTTACTGCTGGAGAAACACTGAATTACGAAGTGAGTTTGTCAAGGTTCTGCAGCTGAAGAAGTCGAACACTGTACAACCACTAAACTTGCCCGCACGTGTAGTGCAGGAGGCACGTGAGAATGCTGGAGATGCGCAAGCATAAATAATGAAGCAGAACTTCAGATTTAGTCGCGTCGATTAGATTACTTTGAAACTCAGCTCCTGTAAGGCCTGGCTTTCAAAAATCACTGACTTAAAAAAGTCTATCTTCGTCAATTTTAACAATTCATACATAAGACATCGTTCAGCTTGTAAGTGGCCAAGAAATAAGTATATTTTGAGTCTTGTCTCCATGGCTACGTGGAATGTGACCTTTGAACTCTGTGTTTTAATCATTTTCCAAAAACTACCTTTGAAAATGTAGAAAGACTGGAGTTACTAAGGGTGTTTAAATGTAAGGTGATTAAAGTTGGATCAAGTATTACAGATCCAACTGGAAATCGTGACTATTTCAACGGTAACTATATTTAAGGTTACTGAGAACCTTCGCACACCTCCTCGGAAAAAAAATCATCTAACTGCTTAGTTTAACCAAAACATGTCAACCTATATATCGTTGGAAAGCTTATAGAATAGACTAGCGGGCTATGGCAAAATTTTTTTTTTTTTTTGATAAATATGTTTTTAAAGGTTTTATTAAAATGTGGGTGTGACATTTTCAAGAGCTATCGCCGCCGAACTGCTTGTCCTTGACTCCTAAGTAACACATTGTTTTTAATCCTTAAAGGTGTTTCAAAAACTTGTCTGCGTTTTATAAAATTTTGTTTAATTCAAAGTTATGGAACTTTTAAATTTCCACGGTCAAGTTTTATAGAATTTTTTTCATTGTGCCAGTCATGATCAAGGGGAGGGTCCTAACTTTTTTGGAGCCTTCCTTAAAATTAAAATGGTAACTCTCCCCTCCGCTAAATAATCACACGTCCCTTTGGGGATGCTTGTCGGGAAATTGTTTTTAACGCTCAGGAATGGCATTTTTGGTGTGGTCAGCAGTGAAACCCCTAATAGATAGCAAAATCCCAATGTTATTACGGCGGAAGCTGAAAATTTTACTGATTCTGTTTTTGCTGAATTGCTAGATAACTTCATTTGCATTGATGTGTAGATAGAGATCTGTAATCTTTTTATCTGCTCATAAAGAACTTGGTCAACAATTAACTTCGAAACGCCACGTTTTCAGTTGATTTTTTCCGATTTCGTTAACAAGTGAGCTAAAAAGTTTGTTTACTCTGCTCGGTTGATTTACCCTTGGGGAATCTAGAGGTCTATTCATGGGCTCGTAGCAAAATAACAAGCGCATGCTGTTCGGCTGCAAATGGCCTATTGTAACCACCCAAAGGACAGTAGAGCTTTGGAAAAAATCCGAACCCTTGCAAACTTATATTAACTATTTAAATTATTGGATGTCGCGTTTAAAATTCTTGAAAATTGTCGGTAATCGTCGGTTAAAATTTGAGGTCTTTGTCGGTAATCGGTTAATCTATAGTTAATAATTAACCTCGTAAAGTTCAACTCGGTGCCGGTGGTAAGGTCATTTGTTATTTGTGATATAATGATGGAAATAATTTTGATCTACTTTTGTGAGACGTCGTGCAATTATTACAAATCAATTGCCTCACCAATGCAAATTTAGCATTTACTTGGCTTGAGGGAAAAAAATAGGACCATACTTCCAGACAAATAGCTGAAGCGTCGTATGGCGACCGTACGGTTCTTACGCCCACGCCAGAGATTTCGGGCCTGACAGTCGCTATCCTGGTGTTGAATTGCTCAGTAGCTAGATACCTATGGGTGAGAGAACGCCCGGCCACCAGACCATATAAGGACGCCCCTTGTACCGTTAGTGAACAATCAACTAATTATTATGCATCACCGACGTATTTATAGGTCTGAAGAGTGTGTTAGAGATCCATATGGGACACGTTGTTGATTTTCTTTTTAGCTAGTAGTAGTTTATCTCACGATAATGCAGAAATGTTTTTCACAGGTTTTGTTTAGTATGTTTTTTTTTACCCATATTTCAATAGTAGGCATTACATTGACACGGGAATGACACGGGACCGAGTTTCTTTTTAATTATCCTTTTGCGCATGCGCACACACGTCATCTTGTCTAATTTTATTTCCCGTGAACAGACGACCATTAATCCCCTAAAAGATCATCTAAGGATGCACAAAGTGTCAGTTATACCTATTGAAATTCAGTAGTCTCTGGTAATTTGAAGGTCGGGAAGTGTTACGGGATTCGCATGGTCTACTCCCAGGCGCTGTAAAGTCCAAAGCACTCGCTTTTTTTCCCAGAATAAACTTTGTATTCAATAACCCGGCTGGAATAATTTGCAAAAATGTCGGTAACCGGTAAACACTTTTTTGTCGTTAATCGGTATTTTTCATTTCTCTACGCAACAATCACATCTCTTTGCATTTAGCGAACTGAAGAACGAACGTTCCCTTATAAGATCTTCTACTCTCCAAGCTCAGTGCAACACCTCTATGGTGGGCTATCTGGACACTCGGTGGACTTAATGGCACTTCGTTCGGACGTCTGTCTTTCTCATTCTAGCCACCCCCTACTTATTTACTCCATTCCTGCTCTGGAGCATCAGGGGTTTTACAATATGTTTGTACTGTCACCCTCTCGTCGTCACCCTTCATGTTTTTGAACCCGCATATCATGCTTATTCCAAAAATGTATGCCCCATTAACTGGGGTCATTCTGGGATGTGCATTCGAGTACACTGTGAATCTCGTGTTTGATATAAAGAGGATATTACGCGGTGGCGCGAAGATATGAGTTTTATTTTAGAGTGGCAAGAACAATATTTTACGAATGTTTTCGAGACGAGAAAATAAAACTCATATCTTCAAGCCACCGCGTCATTTTCTCTTTATTATATAGACAAACCAGAAAAAGTATTCCAAATTGATTTCCAAGTATGAGATCTACACGAGTGCATGCGTATTTCCCAGAACACTCGTGTCTATATAATAAATAATTACATCCCGCAGCATGAAAATGACTACATTTTCGAAAGTTCGAGAGGATAATTTCACTTTTTATTACAATGTCTGATATACACACGTGTACACAGGGCGAATTATCGGGTCCATTGTGCTATATTCAAGGAGTATATCATGCAAATTTGACAAGCATTTTGCAATTTACAATTTATAAAAGATCGACAATGATGCAATGGCGGAATGACATTTTCCTGGAATTTTTCAATGACTATACTACCATGCTTTTTTAGTAAGAGCCATTTTTTGCCAAAAAAAAAGTATACGATTATTGTGGCATCGAACATATAGAGAAAAGGATAATTTCGTGAATTTGGTGGACACTTCGCAAGTGAGGTCCTGTACGTTCCGCTTTCTGTCATCAAGTAAAATCTATTAACTGGCGTTGAGGAAATGATTGTATTGAAGAGATATTAAATTGGAAGACAAGTTGAATGCATGGAGTGCCATTACTGCATGGGTAACGTCATGCTTTTTAAGTAAGAGTTAAATACCGAGGGCTGAGGCAATATGGCATATAAATACCGAGGGCCGTAGGCCCGAGGTATTTATATGCCATATTGCCGAAGACCGAGGTATTTAACTGACTTATTACATGATCTAAGGTGATTTTTCTATCAGGTGGAGCGCCGTGCAATTAAAAAGTCGAAAATACTTCGTCAAATAAACGATTTTTAACCATATAAATCAACCAGGGATCTTTATTTTTCCAGTAGAGGGGTATCCCCTGAGGTTTAAGTCGTATCGGAACAAAGGATGAAAAGTGTTTTTGAAAGCTATTGTCGTCAGTGTTGGTTAGGAAATATGTGATTCCTTGACTGTCTTTTTTCTTTTCAACTTCTCATAATAACGTGTATTTTGCGTGGCAATTCAAATTCAAAGGACTCATTGCTAACGCTTTATCACTGCAGAGAAGGTGCCTTTCACAATACGTTTGTTTGCATTCTAAAGCCCCGGTTGGGAGACTACAAACAAAAGTGTGGGCTATTGTTCCTTTAGCTTCCATGTATTCATTTTTAAACGACCAATGGTAGTACTTCTTTTTGTACCAAACAACAAAAGAATCAAAACACCTGATTTTCGAGATTTTAGGTCGTCATTTTGTAGAAGTCAGTGCTTGAGTGCTGAACTAGTTGTCTCTAAGTTGGCGACTGAGAACGAATTTCGGAGAGAAAAAAAACAACGCTTGAAGACTCAAGACTAAAAGGGTGCATTATGCGCGTGAGGAACTCGGCACTCACTGTGTGGTTTTAAGCTGTTCAAGAGATAATACACTTCAAAGTGTCCTGTAGTTGGCGATTGAGAACGACATGGTAAGTTTAACTAAAGTTCTTATTTATAGCTAAATTCGTTTTATTATAACAGTTGAAGTAGACCGGTCTGGTGAATTTAAATTGCATGACTAACTTGAACGTATTAGACCTGTGTGCCGTTGATGTTGCGACGTACGAGGTCCATCCTAAATTTGACAAACTGGTAAAATGTATTGATGAAAGAAATTTAAAATGTGTTGTGCAAATGTATTGTTATGAGCTCAATGTTCTAAATTATTTTTATTTCTATTTATTTCACAGTTTGTTTGAGCGTGAAGCAGAAATGGAACCGGCTAGCAAGGTTACCTATAACATCTACTTATTCCATATTAATTATAGTTAAATTTAGTAGAAAAGTAGAAAGAATTGCCAATTTGCAATTTAGAGACACACTATTCAGTTAAAGCTAGTAATTACATTTTTTTTGTTCAAATATATATTTATTTTCAATTTAACCTAGCAAACAATTTTGTAGTATTTATCATTTAGCTGTAAATGTGTTTCAGCATCGGAAGGGTGGGGCTTTATTTGTCTAATTAGTCATAATTGCTCCTCATTATAAATGCGCCGGGTCATTTATGAGAATCAATTGTTCCATAAAGACCCGCGCATTTATAATGCGGGTCATTTATGACTAATTATTCAATAATAGCCCCAATCTTCCCTGCTGAAACTTCAAACCCTCCCCGTTCTTTAAGAATGTAATTAATTCATAGGGATTTAAGTTAATAAAGGGTTCTGAATAACAATAGAAAAGGTGTCAATCATGTAATAATACCTTTTAAGGACCTTTTCTTTTAAACAAAAAGGTATCCAACTTTAATTGAATTGAACTTAAACCGGTTTTAGCCTAATTCCACTTTCTAGGTTTCGTTAAAATGGCCTGACGACAAATAGTATTATCTTGACGAGTGATACATTTGTAAGAGTATAATTGTGCACGGGCAAAATTAACAGGTGCCGGTTCCTAGAATGTCAGATAAGAGTTATCGGTAGATAAGCGCTTATCCAACAGATCAATTCAGACCAAATCCTATACAACAGATAACTTTTATCCATGGATAACTTGATCCAACCTTTCAGGAACTGGGCCCAGGTATATTTAAATTAATTACCGGCTAAGGAGTCCGTTAAGGGAAACTCTAACGTGGGCTGGAGGCCGAAGTCAACACTTTACAGGCCGAGGTCATAGTTTTTTTCTAAATGGATTTAAGGCGGTCACTTTTTCCCCAATTCTTTGATTTGATTTTTTTTTCGATGAAAACAAGCGCGCGCAATGCAAATGAATGCAGAATTCGTTACCGTGCACTTCTAGGAAAAAACATTACATGCGATAAGAACCCTTTGTCGTCTCCACATAAAGGAATATCTGAATGTTGTCGCTTTCTATGCAAATGGGTGATTTACTAGAGATTATGTCTGAAAATCAATTTCCGCGTTAAAAATCTTTATAAAATGTTTCTCCACAAGTGCACGGAACGTCCCACGTCAGCTGGCAGCGTCGTAGAAAAAGTGGTTATTCATTAGTTTGTTAGGAGCTTTTGTAGTCAAATGGGGGAATAGTATCTCAGGAAGTTCAATCCTTTCATCAATTTATTGTTTTCGTTCCATATAAGAAGACGAATTGCGAGTAGAAATCTCCAAATATCCATAAGCAAAAGGTCATAGTGGACAAACAGAATTTAATCGTGAGTTTTGCTCTACATTCTCTAAATCTTCCGATGAAAATGGATTCTTCCTGTGATTCGGTGTGGTCCTAGTCTGGCAAATAGTGACTGACTGGAGCCTCTTTAACGTGGTAAAAGGATACGGGACAGAACAGGCGAATAAGACCCAAGACACACACCTATGTGTTCTAGCGTCACACAGAATCTGAAAAAGCAATAACGTTGAGCGTCACAGACTCTGATTGCAACTTTGAACCTCTTGCTTTTCTGGCGAAGGTTTGTTTCAAGTTGAACTCCGCAGCGAAATCCAACTGGCACGGGACTTGCAACCATTACTAGGAATTGACCAACAGGCGTACTACTAGTGAGCGGAATTTTAAAGAGACACTACTATAACTTAAAATGAATGAAAGCTTAGAGCAAGGAGTGTTTTTTCGCAACAGTAGCAGCCATTTAACGAAGTGTATTTTTCATGGTGATTTAACATGGCATCACTCGTACAAAACTTCTTCAACTACAGCATCCTCGGTTACTTTGATTGTCCTTTCTATAATCACATCACCGCTAATCGTTGGCCTAAACGCCATCGCCATTAAATCATCCTGAGCAAGCCCTCCCTTAGAGAGAAGGAATCCAATATTGCACTTGTCTTCTTAGCGGCAACTGACTTACTAAACGGCGCAGTCGTACAACCTCTCTACATTGCTAAGGAAGCGAGTCATCTTGTAGGAGGAGAGACGTCTTGTTCGATCGAGACAGCCCCCGTGTTTTTTATAATCTGTGTGTTGTTAGCATCATGGAGTATCTTAGCTGTTATAACATTTGAGCGCTACATCACCATAACACAGCCTTATAAGTACAACAGTCTGATAAACACCAAGCGCCTGATAGTCGCGTGTGCAGTCAGCTGCGCTGCCGCGATAAGTATCGGTATTCTTTTTGCAACACGCGTGGTCAATGGAACAGTTCTCTTAATAGGTTTGATTGTTTACTTGTCCCTAGTGGTTCTCTTCATGGTCTTATGCTACGGACATATTCTTCGCCACTCACAAAGGCACAAGAAACAAGTCAAGCAACAGCAAGTAACGCATGAAAATCAGATCAAATACCAACGGGACTGGAAAGCCATCAAAACTGTCGCTGCTCTCATAGGCTTACTAGTCATCAGTTTTTTTCCTACGATAATAGTAGTTCTTGTTTTCAAAATATATACAGACGTTGTTTCGATGTATTGATCCACACAGTAATTCCAATTGCTTTAGGTGTTTTTCCTTTAAATTCTCTCTTCGATCCTGTTCTTTACTGCTGGAGAAACACTGAATTACGAAGTGAGTTTGTCAAGGTTCTGCAGCTGAAGAAGTCGAACACTGTACAACCACTAAACATGTCCGCACGTGTAGTGCAGGAGGCACGTGAGAATGCTGGAGATGCGCAAGCTAAATAATGAAGCAGAACTTCAGATTTAGTCGCGTCGATTAGATTACTTTGAAACTCAGCTCCTGTAAGGCCTGGCTCTCAAAATCACTGATCTAAAAAAACTCTATCTTCATCAATTTTAACATTCATAGATAAGACATCGTTCAGCTTGTAAGTGGCCAGGAAATAAGTATGTTTTGAGTCTTGTCTCCATGGCTACGTGGAATGTGACCTTTGAACTCTGTGTTTTAATCATTTTCCAGAAACTACCTTTGAAAATGTAGAAAGACTGGAGTTACTAAAGATGTTTAAATGTAAGATGATTAAAGTCGGAGCAAGTATTACAGATCCAACTGGAAATCGTGACTATTTCAACGGGAACCATATTTAAGGTTACTGAGAACCTTCGCACACCTCGGAAAAAAAAATCATATAACTGCTTAGTTTAACCAAAACATATCAACCTTTAGTATAAACCAACTAATGGTCTATTACAAATCCTGCATTCTGATTGGCTGAGCTACTAATGGTCTATTAGTGATAGACCGTGCCTGGCAAAACCACCACCTTTCTTTGCAAAAAAACTTGATTTTTTCAACATAAAATAATGGAATTCATTGCCAAAACCGACCAACTAGTTGGTTTATACTAAAACAATTAGACCTCTCGTCCTCATGTGCTATGATATCAATAGACCATTCGGCCTTCGGCCTCATGGTCTATTCATCATAGCACATTCGGCCTTGAGGTCTAATTGTTAAATATATCGTTGGACAGCTTATAGAATAGACTAGCGGGCTATGGCAAAATTATTTTTTTGGTAAATATAATGTTTTTTAAAGGTTTTCATGAGCTATCGCTGCCGAACTGCTTGACCTTGACTCCTAAGTAACACATTGTTTAATCCTTAAAGGTGTTTCCCAAAACAGTGTCTGCGTTTTTTAAAATTGTGTTTAGTTCAAAAGTTATGGAACTTTTAAATTTCCACGGTCAAATTTTATAAATATTATATAGCCAGCTCGAAATCCCATTGTGCCGGCAGATCGATTTTTCTTGAATCGTCCAATTATTTTTAATTGGATCGCGCGCGCTCTAATTGGACAGTTCGCACCTCAAATTGGACAGTTTGGTTTTGAACATGGATGTTATATGATTAATAAACGTGTCATTATTTTGGAGTTCCTCTGAATCATCCAATTTTTTTCTTAATTGGACAGCATGGAGTCCTATTATATATACAAATTTTCATTGTGCCAGTCACAATTTTTTGTAATGTTCAAGGGGAGGGTCCTAATTTTTTTTAGCCTTCCTTAAAAAAATGGTAACCCTCCCCTCCGCTAAATAATGACCCTCCCCTCTGCTAAATAATGACACGTCCCTTAGGGGATGCTTGTCGGGAAATTGTTTTTAACGCTCAGAAATGGCATATTTGGTGTGGTCAGCAGTGAATTTTACCCTTAATAGATAGCAAAATCCCAATGTTATTACGGCGGAAGCTGAAAAATTTACTGATTCTGTTTTCGCTGAATTTCTAGATAACTTCATTTGCATTGATGTGTAAATAGGCCTTTTGCAGTTAGTAGGGGTGGCGAATGGTCAATGTGAGAATTCCGAGAACGCGAGAACGCCGCTTTCAAAATCCGAGACCGAGAACTCGATTTGAGATTCGCCATATAAAAAACACAAAAAAACCGGAAAATCCGAGATCCGAGACGACCTGAAAAAAAATCCGAGATCCGAGAACGGCAAATTAAAAAATACGAGAATTCGAGAACGCCTAAAATTTCGCGAGAAAACAGTTTTTTTGAAGGACCATTCGCCACCCCTGTTAGTCTGTCCCGTGGTGGAGAGCAAACAAAATTCAAACGTATCTGATCTGTAATCTTTTTATCTGATCATAAAGAACTTGGTCAACAATTAACTTCGAAATGCCACGTTATCAGTTGATTTTTTTCCGATTTCGTTAACAAGTGAGCTAAAAAGTTTGTTTACCCTCTAGTCATGCTCAGTTGATTTACACTTGGGGAATCTAGAGGTCTATTCATAGCTCGTAGCGAAATAACAAGCGCATGCTGTTCGGCTGCAAATGGCTTTGGGAAAAATCCGAACCCTTGCAAACTTATATTAACTATTTAAATTATTGGATGTCGCGTTTAAAATTCTTGAAAATTGTCGGTATTCGTCGGTTAAAATTTGAAGTCTTTGTCGGTAATCGGTTAATCTAAAGTTAATAATTAACCTCGTAAAGTTCAACTCGGTGCCGGTGGTAAGGTCATTTGTTATTTGTGATACAATGATGGAAATAATTTTGATCTTCTTTTGTGAGACGTCGTGCAATTATTACAAATCAATTGCCTCACCAATGCAAATTTAGCATTTACTTGGCTTGAGGGAAAAAAATAGGACCATACTTCCAGACAAATAGCTGAAACGTCGTATGGCGACCGTACGGTTCTTACGCCCACGCCAGAGATTCGGCCCTGACAGTCGCTATCCTGGTGTTGAATTGCTCAGTAGCTAGATACCTATGGGTGAGAGAACACCCGGCCACCAGACCATATAAGGACGCCCCTTGTACCGTTAGTGAACAATCAACTAATTATCATGCATCACCAACATATTTATAGGTCTGAAGAGAGTGTTAGAGATCCATGTGGGGCACGTTGTTGATTTTCTTTTTAGCTAGTAGTAGTTTATCTCACGATAACCACGGGCACACAACGGAGCTGTTCCTCAAAAAAGCTGTTCCTCACCCCCTTTCGCTGCTGGCTGGCAAAAATTCATCGCCTTCCGTTCCTGGCAAAACTTTATGCATATCGCCTTTGCTGGGAAACACAAGTTGCTCATGGATATTGAAAATGAAATTTTAAGTGACAGCACTTAAAAATGCACTTAGTTATTAGTGCTCGTTTTTAAGGATACCCGATTTTTTATACTATTTCGGGCTTCCTGTGGTAATGTTACTCTCCTGGCTGGGAAATTTTTTTAACACCCAGCTGCTGGCTGGGAAAAATTGAGACCCTCTCCTGGCAAAAAGGAACAGCTATATTTTTGCCAGCAACTTTTAAAACATGTATTTATGTGCTCTACGCGCGTAGAAATCTCCAAATACGCCATTAAACGCATTTTAACCAGGGGGGCTCGTTGTGTGCCCGTGGATAATGCAGAAATGTTTTTCACAGGTTTCGTTTAGTATGTTTTTTTACCAATATTTCAATAGAAGGCATTACATTGACACGGGAATGACACGGGATCGAGTTTCTTTTTAATTATCCTTTTGCGCATGCGCACACACGTCATCTTGTCTAATTTTATTTCCCGTGAACAGACGACCATTAATCCCCTAAAAGATCATCTAAGGATGCCCAGAGTGTCAGCTTTATACTTATTGAAATTCAGTAGTCTCTGGTAATTTGAAGGTCGGGAAGTGTTACGGGATTCGCCTAGTCTACTCCCAGGCGCTGAAAAGTCCAAAACATGCGCTCGCTATTTTCTCAAAATAAACGTTTTATTCAATAACCCGGCTGGAATAATTTGCAAAAATGTCGGTAATCGGTAAACACTTTTTTGTCGTTAATCGGTATTTTTCATTTCTCTCCGCAACAATCACACCTCTTTGCATTTAGCGGACTGACGAACGTTCCCGTTCTACTCTCCAAGCTCAGTGCAACACCTCTATGGTGGGCTTGTTTTTGACACGAGAAAATAAAACTCATATCTTCAAGCCACCGTGTAATTTTTTATTATATAGACAAACCAGAAAAAATAGCATTCCAAATTGATTTCCAAGCACTTTTGTTTTGACCGATATCCTCACTAGTGAGGATATGGAAAATATGTCACTTATGCCCCGGATGTAGCTTCGTATGAGATCTACGAGTGGCGTATTTCCCAGAACACTCGTGTCTATATAATAAACAATTACATCCCGCAGCATGAAAATGACTACATTTTGAAAGTTCGAGAGGATAATTTCACTTTTATTACAATGTCTGATATACACGGGGCGATTGATTGGGTCCATTGTATTATTTCAAGGAGTATGTACATCATGCAAATTTGACAAGCGTTTTGCAATTTACAATCTATAAAAGATCGACAATGATGCAATGGCGGAATGACATTTTCCTGGAATTCTTCAATGACTACCATGCTTTTTTAGTAAGAGCCATTTTTTGACAAAAAAAAGTATACGATTATTGTGGCATCCTGAACATGGAATGAAAAGGGATAATTTCGTGAATCATTTGTGGACACTTCGCTAATGAGATCCTCAATGTTCTGCTTTCTGTCATCAAGCAAAATCTATTAACTGCGCGTCGAGGAAATGATCTTATTGAAGAGATATTAAATTGGAAGACAAGTTGAATGGGAGTGCCATTACTGCATGGCTAACGTCATGCTTTTTAATACCTTTTTAGGACCTTTTCTTTTAAACAAAAAGGTATCCAACTTTAATTGAATTGAACTTACAGCGGTTTTAGCCTAATTCCACTTTCTAGGTTTCGTTAAAATGGCCTGATTTCACGACAAATAGTATTATCTTGACAAGTGATACATTTGTAAGAGTATGTTGTGCACGGGCAAAATTAACAGGTGCCGGTTCCTAGAATGTCAGATAAGAGTTATCGGTAGATAAGCGTTTATCCAACAGACAAATCGAGAGCAAATCCTATACAACAGATAACTTTTATCCATGGATAACTTTATCCCAACCTTTCAGGAACTGGGCCCAGGTATATTTAAATTAATTATCGGGAAAATCCAAGCTGGAGGCCGAAGTCAACACTTTCCAGCCGAGGTCATAGTTTTTCTCTAAACAGACCGACCTAGGCGGTCAATTTTTTTCCCCAACTCTTGAATTTGATTTTTTTTCGATGAAAACAAGCGCGCGCAATGCAAATGATTGCAGAATTCTTTACCGTGCACTTCTAGGAAAAAACAATCACATGCGATAAGAACCCTTTGTCGTCTCCACATAAAGGAATATCTGAATGTTGTCGCTTTCTAGGCAAATGGGGTGATTTACTAGAGATTATGTCTGAAAATCAATTTCCGCGTTAAAAATCTTTATAAAATGTTTCTCCATGTTGAGGCCACATTTGTAATAACCTGCCACATTTGTAATAACTGCCACATTTGTAATAACATTGTGCCACATTGTAATAACTGCCACATTTGTAATAACATTGTGCCACATTTGTAATAACTGCCACATTTGTAATAACATCGTGCCACATTTGTAATAAGTGCCACATTTGTAATACCACTGTGCCACAGTGTAATAGCGGAGCTCCTTAGCGGCCTAAGGTTCGTAGAGCGGAGCACCATAGCTATCGCAGGAAGAATGCAATAACTCAAACTAGAACTCAGGTATACGATCGACTTTCTTATGGTTCAGCGGTATTCCCATATGGGTATCACGGGCGCGTCCGTGCGTGCCTGCGCGCCCATAGGTAAACCAAGACCCTTCCTCGTATAAATCATATCTCAGGAAGGGATGAAGCCAGACAACCTGGGTGGGGGTGGGGGTGCCAGTGGCAAGGGGATGCAATTACCTGGTCACGTGGTATGACGTCATCGATGACGTCATCGAGGAAAAGAATATATCTCCGTAAGGGTTTACCCTCAGACAACCAAGCTTTGGTGAAATTGTCTAAGGTCACGTGGTATGACGTCATCGTTGGGGTCATCATAGAAAAAACAATATATGTCGGGAAGGGATGAACCTCAGGCAACCAAACTTGGGTTTAAATTGTCTAGTTGACAAGAGAAGCACAGCGAAGTGGTCATGTGACGTGACATCATCGATGGCGTCATTAAAGTTTGAAAATTCATATCTCGTGAAGGGTCGTAGCAAGGAATTTTGGTTTGGGGGAGGGGGGGGCATGTTGAGGCCACATTTGTAATAACCTGCCACATTTGTAATAACTGCCACATTTGTAATAACATTGTGCCACATTTGTAATAACTGCCACATTTGTAATAACATTGTGCCACATTTGTAATAACATTGTGCCACATTTGTAATAAGTGCCACATTTGTAACACCATTGTGTCACATTTGTAATAACTTCATAACTAGGTGGAAAGTAAGGGGGAGGTACATTACGTCATCAATGACGTCATCAAAAGTGGAAAAAATCATATCTCGAGAAGGGAAGATTCCAAGACAACCAAACTTGGACAAAATCTTGTAAAGGTGAGTAGAGAATCGCAACAAATGGTTATGTGATCGATGACGTCATCAAAACTAGAAAAGTCAATATCTCAAGAAGGCCATATCGCTAGGTGACCAAACTTGGGTAAAGTATTTTGGAGGCAAGGGGGGTGCACCACGAAGGTCGCGTGACATGACGTCATCGATGACGTCATCAAAACTAGAAAAGTCAGTATTTCAAGAAGGCAACATCGCTAGGTGACCAAACTTGGGTAAAGTTATTTTGGAGGCAAGGGGGTGCACCACCAAGGTCACGTGGCATGACGCCATCTATGAAGTCATCAAAACAAAAAACTCAATATTTTATGGCAACATTGCTAAGTGACCATACTTGTGTTAAGTTTTTTTTGGAGGCAAGGGGGTGCACTGCCAAGATCACGTGGCATTACGTCATCAATGACGTCGTCAAATGTAGAAAAGTCGATACATCGATGACAATAATGTATTGATTCGAGCTCCACTTTTAGGTAGTGCCTCAATCTATATATTATCTTTGTGTCAACGAAAAACACTCTATGATTACACATTACACTACACAGACTTTACAGTTCATTTAGTATTTTTGCTCGCCAAACAGCACAGAATGTATTTGGCTTTTTGTTGTTGCTGTTTTTCACTTGAAGTTCGAATGTGTTCGATTGAAAACAAATTTAGCACTCGAACGTTTGATTGTAAACATTTTTGGAGAGGTGATTACTGAACCCAATCAAACTCAATCGAACGAATGGGATTTGATTGAGTCTTTCCCGAACGTTCGGCTAGATACGTCAGGTTTGTGAAAATGTATCATTTTCAGGGGCGTAGCCGGGGGAGGGAAGGGGGCACAAGGGGCCGTCCCCCCACACCTTTCTCGGGATATTTTCCCATACATTCTACTGCATTTACTGGAGGAAATTTTCGTCCTATGTTCTCAGTATCCGCCACCCCCCCCCCCCCCCCCCCCCCCCCTCCCCCAAAACCAAAATTCCCTGCTAAGACCCTTCACAAGATATGAAATTTCAAACTTTAATGATGCCATCGATGATGTCACGTCACATGACCACTTCGCTGTGCTTCTCTTGTCAACTAGACAATTTAAACCCAAGTTTGGTTGCCTGAGGTTCATCCCTTCCCGACATATATTGTTTTTTCTATGATGACCTCAACGATGACGTCATACCACGTGACCTTAGACAATTTCACCAAAGCTTGGTTGTCTGAGGGTAAACCCTTACAGAGATATATTCTTTTCCTCGATGACGTCATCGATGACATCATACCACGTGACCAGGTAATTGCATCCCCTTGCCACTGGCACCCCCACCCCCACCCAGGTTGTCTGGCTTCATCCCTTCCTGAGATATGATTTATACGAGGAAGGGTCTTGGTTTACCTGTGGGCGCGCAGGCACGCACGGACGCGCCCGTGATACCCATATGGGAATACCGCTGAACCATAAGAAAGTCGATCGTATACCTGAGTTCTAGTTTGAGTTATTGCATTCTTCCTGCGATAGCTATGGTGCTCCGCTCTACGAACCTTAGGCCGCTAAGGAGCTCCGCTATTGCACTGTGGCACAGTGGTATTACAAATGTGGCACTTATTACAAATGTGGCACAATGTTATTACAAATGTGGCAGTTATTACAAATGTGGCACAATGTTATTACAAATGTGGCAGTTATTACAAATGTGGCACAATGTTATTACAAATGTGGCAGTTATTACAAATGTGGCAGGTTATTACAAATGTGGCCTCAACACTCCACAAGTGCACGGGACGTCCCTCGTCAGCTGGCAGCGTCGTAGAAAAGGTGGGTTATTTTTAGTTTGTTAGGAGGTTTTGTAGTCAAATGGGGGAATAGTATCTAGGAAGTCTAATCCTTTCCATCCATTTATTGTTTTCGTTCGATATAAAAAGACGAATGCGGGTAGAAATCTCCAATCCATCTACAAGCAAAGGGTCATACATGGATGGATGGATTTACAGAATTCAATCGTGAATTTTGCTCTACATTCTCTAAATTATCCGATGAAAATGGATTCTTCCTGTGATTCGGTGTGGTGTAGTCTGGCAAATAGTGACTGACTGAAGCCTCTTTAACGTGGTAAAAGGATACGGGACAGAACAGGCGAATAATACCCAAGACACACACCTATGTGTTCTAGCGTCACACATAATCTGAAAAACCTAAACCTTTGAGCGTCACAGACTCTGATTGCAACTTTGAATCTCTTGCTTTGCAGGCGAAGGTTTGTTTCAAGTTGAACTCCGCAGCGAAATCCAACTGGCGCGGGACTTGCAACCATTTACTAGGAATTAAACAACAGGCGTACTACTAGTGAGCGGAATTTTAAAGAGAGACACTAAACAATATTACTTAAAATGAATGAAAGCTTAGAGCAAGGGGTGTTTCTTCGCAATAGTAGCAGCCATTTAACGAAGTGTATTTTTCAAGGCGATATTACATGGCATCACTCGTACGAAACTTCTTCAACTACAGCATCCTCGATCACTTTGATTGTCATTTCTATTATCACGTTACCGCTAATCGTGGGACTAAACGCTATCGTCATTAAAATCATTCTGAGCAAGCCCTCTCTCAGAGAGAAGGAATCCAACATTGCACTTGTCTTCTTAGCAGCAAATGACTTGCTAAACGGCGCAGTCGTACAGCCTCTATTAATTGCTAAGGAAGCGAGTCATCTTGCAGGAGGATGGACGTCTTGTTCGATAGAGTCTGCCCCCGTGCTTTTTACAATCTTTATTATATTAGCCGCATGGAGTATCTTAGCTGTTATAACATTTGAACGCTACATCGCCATAACACAGCCTTATAAGTACAACAGTCTGATAAACACCAAGCGCCTGATAAACGCGTGTGCAGTCAGCTACACTGTCGCATTAATTATCGGTATTCTTTTTGCAATACGCGTGGTCAATGGAACAGTTCTCTTAGTAGGTTCGATTGTTTACTTATCCCTAGTGGTTCTCTTCATGGTCTTATGCTACGGGCATATTCTTCGCCACTCACAAAGGCACAAAATACAAGTCGAGCAACAGCAAGTAAATCATGAAAATCGGATCAAATACCAACGGGAATGGAAAGCCATCAAAACTGTCGCTGCTCTCATAGGCTTACTAGTCATCAGTTTTTTCCCTACGATAATATTAGCTCTTGTTTTCAAAATATTTCCAGATGTTATTCCGATGTATTTAATCCACACAGTACTTCCAATTGCTAAAAGTCTGGTTCCTTTAAATTCTCTCTTCGATCCTGTTCTTTACTGCTGGAGAAACACTGAATTACGAAGTGAGTTTGTCAAGGTTCTGCGGCTGAAGAAGTCGAACACTGTACAACCACTAAACATGCCCGCACGTGTAGTGCAGGAGGCACGTGAGATTGCTGGAGATGCGCAAGCATAAATAATGAAGCAGAACTTCAGATTTAGTCGCGTCGATTAGATTACTTTGAAACGCAGCTCCTGTAAGGCCTGGCTTTCAAAAATCACTGACTTAAAAAAGTCTATCTTGATCAATTTTAACAATTCATAGATAAGACATCGTTCAGCTTGTAAGTGGCCAAGAAATAAGTATGTTTTGAGTCTTGTCTCCATGGCTACGTGGAATGTGACCTTTGAACTCTGTGTTTTAATCATTTTCCAAAAACTACCTTGGAACATGTAGAAAGACTGGAGTTACTAAAGATGTTTAAATGTAAGGTGATTAAAGTCGGAGCAAGTATATTACAGATCCAACTGGAAATCGTGACTATTTCAACGGGAACCATATTTAAGAAGTTTTTTTGAAATAAGACATCTAGTTTTTCCCTGTTTTCAGAGGCAGTTTTGAAAATCTTAAAACACAGAGTTCAAAGGTCACATTCCATGTTGCCATGGAGACAACACTCAATGCGCTGACATGAGTGTTTTACTGGGAAATACGCCACTCGTAGATCTCATACGAAGCTACATCCGGGACCTGAGTGACATATTTTCCATATCCTCACTAGTGAGGATATCGGTCAAAACAAAAGTGCTTGGAAATCAACTTGGAACAATTTTTTCTGGTTTGTCTATATTAATAAAAAGAAAATTCTGACACGGTGGCTTGAAGATATGAGTTTTATTTTCTCGTGTCAAAAACAATATTTATTAAAATATTTATTAATATTTTATTAAACAATACTCATTCGTGTAAATCCTCTATGTATTCGACGCGACAATTTGTCGTTTCTAAGCTTTTGCTAAAGGTTATTATAAGTAGTAGAGGTATGTTTTTATTTTTATTGTTGTTCCTGTTGTTGTTGTTATTACTACTACCATTTTCGAGCTCTCAGGTAACTTAAGGCCTGGGCGGAAGCCCGATCCAAAATGGCGGACGTAAAACTGAGGGGGGTAGTCCATCTCAAAACCAATGCCTCTGCGGGATGCAAGCAATCTACATTTGAATACCTTTGACCATTCTCAATCATTTTCACTATTGTTGGTCTCTATGGCAACAAATGCATGACCTTTTGACCTTAAATTTAATTTCTAGGAAAATGGCCTCTGCATTCAATGGGGAAAGTGAAATCGTTCCCCAGAGGGCATAGCGCCCGTCAAATACTAAAAAAACATTTTTATAATGTCCCTTTGTTTGCCCTGTGTAGATTGTTGATCCAACGAGGATGGCTAGAAATGTTTTTTAGGATAGCTTTGTTTGTGATGATGTAATATGATATCTCTCCTTTTCTTAAAATGTGGATAGCTTGGACACCCATCCTCGTTGGAATGGTAATATACGCCGGACACTGGTCATAATAAGACCCATTGGGAAACCATTGGTATGACCCCCATCGAATGCAGAGACCTGAAAGAAAATTGTGCCTTTGTCATGCTCTTACAAGTCACGCAACTCGTTGACATGGTAACAAAATACATCAAATGAAACGTCTCACCGGGTAGAGCAACCTTAACGAAAAACATTCTACGCAAGACATTTTATCTACCCTAGGGAATTTTTTCAGTATTTTTCGCATTTTTTTTTAAAAACACCCATGCCTTAATATACCTGAGCTACCGTGAACAGCAAAATTTTTTCCGAGTTTTACACGCTTCAAACGTGCACGTTTTGTCGCTCTCTGATTGGCTCGCTCTCTGATTGGCTGAAAAATAACAGTCAAAACAGCAGCCAATCAGCGTGCGAGAAACGCGACATTTTATCGACAAAACGTGCACATTTGAAGCGTCTAGCTTGGGAAAAAGCATAGAAATTCATCGGGCCGCATTTTACGCACATGAATAATAAGAATTCCATTTGTTATTTGTGATATAATGATGGAAATAATTTTGATCTACTTTTGTGAGACGACGTGCAAGTGCTATAAATCAATTGCCACACCAATGCAAATTTAGCATTTACTTGACTTGAGGGAAAAAATAGGACCATACTTCCAGACAAAGAGCTGAAGCGTCGTATGGCGACCGTACGGTTCTTACGCCCACGCCAGAGATTTCGGCCCTGACAGTCGCTATCCTGGTGTTGAATTGCTCAGTAGCTAGATACCTATGGGTGAGAGAACGCCCGGCCACCAGACCATATAAGGACGCCCCTTGTACCGTTAGTGAACAATCAACAATTATTATGCATCACCGACGTATTTGTAGGTCTGAAGAGTGTGTTAGAGATCCATGTGGGACACGTTGTTGATTTTATTTTTAGCTAGTAGTAGTTTATCTCACGATAATGCAGAAATGTTTTTCACAGGTTTCGTTTAGTATGTTTTTACTCATATTTCAATAGCAGGCATTACATTGACACGGGAATGACACGGGACCGAGTTTCTTTTTAATTGTCCTTTTGCGCATGCGCACACACGTCATCTTGTCTAATTTTATTTCCCGTGAACAGACGACCATTAATATTATCCCCTGAAAGATAATCTAAGGATGCCCAGAGTGACAGTATACCTATTGAAATTCAGTAATCTCTGGTAATTTGAAGGTCGGGAAGTGTTACGGGATTCACATGGTCTACTCCCAGGCGCTGTAAAGTCCAAACACTCGCTTTTTTTTTCAGAATAAACTTTTTATTCAATAACCCGGCTGGAATAATTTGCAAAAATGTCGGTAACCAGTAAACACTTTTTTGTCGTTAATCGGTATTTTTCATTTCTCTACGCAACAATCACATCTCTTTGCATTTAGCGGACAGACGAACGAACGTTCCCTTATAAGATCTTCTACTCTCCAAGCTCAGTGCAACACCTCTATGGTGGGCTATCTGGACACTCGGTGGACTTAATGGCACTTCGTCCGGACGTCTGTCTTTCTCAGTCTAGCCATCCCTTACTTATTTGCTCCATTCCTGCCCTTGGAGCATCAGGGGTTTTAAAATATGTTTGTACTGTCACCCTCTCGTCATCACCCTTCCATGTTTTTGAACCCGCATATACAGTAAAAACCCGCATAAAAGAACAGGTGTTTTGGGGAATCAGGCTGATTTTGTTCTTGTTTATTGGGTGTTTTCTGCAAAATCAGCCTGAAAATGTTCTTAAGGTGTTCTTAAAGTTTTTTCTTAACATCAAATACTTTCAAATACTTATTTTCAAAAAGGATAGTGGTTTTGGTTATTTAGTGTTATTTTGGGTATTTTGTACACCTGTTTGCGTTTGAAGCTTTCACCCTGACAAAAACGTTTGCCCTTTCCCCCTTGTTTTATTCTATACGTAAAACTAGATAAATTCAATTAATGAAGTTGTTAATCATATTTGTTTGTGAAAGTTTATATTTTAGTCCAGCTGGCTTCATTTGTGAGTACAAACACAATGTTTTCATTTTCAGATTTTTACAGTGTTTAGCTCACACGCTTCGTTTATATTCGTGCGTAGTAGACTGCCTTTTCACATGCGAAATCCGTTGGCTATGTTATAAAAGCAATGGACAATAATTAGCTGTACGTCCATCCACTTCTGGATGCACTTGGATAGTTGGGAGAGCACTCAGGTAGCTAGAGATGCTCTCGGCTGCGCCTCGAGCATCTCTTACGCTACCTTCATGCTCTCCCAACTATCCGCGTCCATCCAGAAGTGGATGGACGCACGCTAAATATTGTCCATTCCTTAAAAATCTATTAACTGGCGTTGAGGAAATGATCGTATTGAAGAGATATTAAATTGGAAAGACAAGTTGAATGGGAGTGCCATTACTGCATAGGTAACGTCATGCTTTTAATACCTTTTTAGGACCTTTTCTTTTCAACAAAAAGGTATCCAACTTTAATTCAATTGCACTTACAGCGGTTTTAGCCTAATTCCACTTTCTAGGTTTCGTTAAAATGGCCTGATTTCACGACAAGTAGTATTATCTTGACAAGTGATACATTTGGAAGAGTATGTTGTGCACGGGCAAAATTAACAGGTGCCGGTTCCTAGAATGTCAGAAGAGTTATCGGTAGATAAGCGTTTATCCAACAGATAAATCGAGAACAAATCCTATACAACAGATAACTTTTATCCATGGATAACTTTATCCAACCTTTCAGGAACTGGGCCCAGGTATATTTAAATTAATTACCGGCTATTAGATCCGTAAAGGGATAATCTGTGACCGAGGGCTGGAGGCCGAAGCCAACACTTTCCAGGCCTAGGTCATAGTTTTTCCCTAAACGGACCGACCTAGGCGGTCAATGTTTTTCCCAACTCTTGAATTTGATTTTTTTTTCGATGAAAACAAGCGCGCGCAATGCAAATGAATGCAGAATTCGTTACCGTGCACTTCTAGGAAAAAAACATTACAAGCGATAAGAACCCTTTGTCGTCTCCACATAAACGAATATCTGAATGTTGTCGCTTTCTAGGCAAATGGGGTGATTACTAGAGATTATGTCTGAAAATCAATTTCCGCGTTAAAAATCTTTATAAAATGTTTCTCCACAAGTGCACGGAACGTCCCACGTCAGCTGGCAGCGTCGTAGAAAAGGTGGGTTAAGTTTAGTTTGTTAGGAGCTTTTGTAGTCAAATGAGGGAATAGTATCTAGGAGGCCTAATCCTTTCCATCCACTTATTGTTTTCTTTCGATATAAGAAGACGAAATCGTGCGTAGAAATCTCCAAGTATCCATTTACAAGCAAATGGTCATGCATGGATTTACAGAATTCAATCCTGAATTTTGCTCTAAATTCTCTAAATCACACGATGGCAATCGAGTAAAGGGGTGCGCTCTTCGTGTGTCTAGATAACAAATCGGGACAGAAGGCGGATAAGTTATGTGTTCTAGCGAATCACACAGATTCTGAGAAAAGCTATAACGTTGAGCGTCACAGACTCTGATTGCAACTTGGGCTTGAACCTCTTGCTTTGCTGGGGAAGTTGTGTTCCAATTGAACTCCTCAGCGAAATCCAACTGGCGCGGGACTTGCAACCATTACTAGGAATTAAACAACAGGTGTACTACTAGTGAGAGGAATTTTAAAGAGAGACACTAAACAATATTAAAATGAATGAAAGCTTAGAGCAAGGGGTGTTTCTTCGCAACAATAGCAGCCATTTAACGAAGTGTATTTTTCAAGGCGATTTTACATGGCATCACTCGTACAAAACTTCTTCAACTACAGCATCCTCGATCACTTTGATTGTCATTTCTATTATCACGTTACCGCTAATCGTGGGACTAAACGCTATCGCCATTAAAATCATTCTGAGCAAGCCCTCTCTCAGAGAGAAGGAATCCAACATTGCACTTGTCTTCTTAGCAGCAAATGACTTGCTAAACGGCGCAGTTGTACAGCCTCTATTAATTGCTAAGGAAGCGAGTCATCTTGCAGGAGGAGCGACGTCTTGTTCGATAGAGTCTGCCCCCGTGCTTTTTACAATCTTTATTACGTTAGCCGCATGGAGTATCTTGGCTGTTATAACATTTGAACGCTACATCGCCATAACACAGCCTTATAAGTACAACAGTCTGATAAACACCAAGCGGCTGATAGTCGCGTGTGCAGCCAGCTACACTGTCGCATTAATTATCGGTATTCTTTTTGCAATACGCGTGGTCAGTGGAACGGTTCTCTTAGTAGGTTCGCTTCTTTACTTGTTCCTAGTGGTTATCTTCATGGTCTTATGCTACGGGCATATTCTTCGCCACTCACAAAGGCACAAAAAACAAGTCGAGCAACAGCAAGTAACGCATGAAAATCAGGTGAAATACCAACGGGACTGGAAAGCCATCAAAACTGTCACTGCTCTCATAGGCTTACTAGTCATCAGTTTTTTCCCTACGATAATATTAGCTCTTGTTTTCAAAATATTTCCAAATGTTATTCCGATGTATTTAATCCACACAGTACTTCCAATTGTTAAAGGTCTGGTTCCTTTAAATTCTCTCTTCGATCCTGTTCTTTATTGCTGGAGAAACACTGAATTAAGAATCGAGTTTGTCAAGGTTCTACGACTGAAAAAGTCGAACACTGAACAACTACAAAACTTGCCCGTAATTGTAGGCACGTGAGAATGCTGGAGATGCACGTGAGAATGCTGGACATGCGCAAGCATAAATAATGAAGCAGAACTTCAGATTACTGCGATTTTCATAATTGTGCGACCACCAAACCGCGGTTTAGCTTCCGTCAATCAAACGAGTGAACAACTCTTGGTGATTTCACACATATTATTTAGTTTGAACCACAGTGTATCTAAAAAATTACCCCCTGTTATCCCCCCCCCCCCCCCCCCGATCGGAAGCAAGCAAACCTGGTGAAAAAAAAAATCAAACAAACTCTCTCTCCTGATTTACCGTTTTTAGGGAACCAGATGTCTTTATAAATAAGAATTATTTTTTTAAATATACTTGAGTGCTGCCGGTGCACAAGCATGACTAACCACAAGTCTGCCTTTCTTTGCTTCTTTTGGTTTGTTTACCGAATGTCTTCCTCCATTCTCGAACCCAGAGCTCCCTGCTCTCGTCACCTCGCAAGGGAGGCTCTGGTGACATCCATTTCAGAGCCGTCAACGCTGATTGGCTGAAATGGCGCGCACGCGTACATAAAAGTAGCTTAATCTCGCTTTATAAAAACGTATCTGTCACAATAACACTGGCATTCGTTTCCTACTCGTCTATTTAAAGGCTCATCACCAACCAGGAGCCTTTGCGCGCCGTGTTCTTTTGTTTTCAAATTGATCCATTGTTTTTCGGGTGCTCTGATTGGCTAAGAGTCCGCAAAGGCTCTCGGTTGGTGCCTAATAATAGGCCTGAGGCATAAGACCACCATTTTCAGTTTATTCAGTTTATTCATTTTTTTTGCCAGGAGTATACATTTCCATAAATTTAAATTTATACAAAAGAAACTGGCGAGGAAGCTCACAAGAAACCATAGGGCTTATTTTCTTATACGCATGCGTCGGTGGCTGTCACCAGAGCCTCCCCCGCGAGGTGACGAGCCGAGGAGCTCTGGGTACGAGAATGGGCTTCCTCTTCCTATTGGCTAGAGATATATTTGACATGCGCTCTAATTATTAGATCTATTCCTTTGTTTTAACAGTTATCATCATTTATCACATGTTTATTGTATTCTCCTTTGTAATTATGACTAGGACACTACTGAACACTGACTATTCGTTTTGTTTCACAGCCGGATGAAAACCACTCTATTGTTTTAGTCAAAACACACTAGTAGGTCAATTTGTATAGCCTAAAACGTATTTTTGGTCTGGTCATTTGCCATTTACTGGGTTTCAAATCCTGTTATCTTGTTTGTGTTTTATGGTCAATATAACAATAAAGTGGATGTTCGTGGGCGCAAATATGTTTTGGGCCCGACTCAGGCTTCCGTTTTCTTTTTAGGGAACCTGGGGGTCGTTTCTCGAAATCGCCCGATTTTCGGGCCCGATAAACTTTTCGGGTGGTTTTTCGGGCGAGATTTAGGAGTCCCGAAAAGTGTTTCTCGAAACTCCCAAAACCCCCGATAATTATCGGGAACCCGAAATCAAAATTATAATTTCAAAACTTTGCGAATACTTTGCATAAATAAACAATGAAAACATAGGAAACTTATCGATTCGTTGCTGTCAGGGGACAAAGTGTATTGCCATGTGGGTATTTCCATCGATAAATGCCAAGAAATTAGATAAAATGTGCGAAAATGCAAGCATTTTGCACCGAATTCTTGTAGATGCATTGGTACTTTGTTTACAACATGTCAAAAAAAGTTTGACAGCCCCTCGTCAAATTTGACAGGCGATCTGTCAAGAGAATGAATTTGATTGGTCAAGAAGCGAGATGCTTGCATCTGATTGGTGTATTTTATCGGGATGGCGGTAAAAGCAACTCGGGAGAGTTACTGGGAAACCATTTCGCGACAAAGAAAGAAAATTTTGGAAACAAAGCAGACAACTTCGTAAATGGTTGTTTTATGAGAAGAAAATGTACTTTCGGGGAAATTCAACTTCGCAGGTACAAGAGGATAAATAAAGTCGCAAAGGAGTGAAAAATCTTAGTTTATTTGTTATTTTTCTTCCCTATTCTGAGGATTTTCGGAAAAGTTTAGGGGAGAAGGGTTTCTCCCCTTATCAAGGGGCGAAAACTGACGCAATTTTATCGGGCGCGAAAAACTCGGGAGTTTCGAGAAACGCAAAATTCGTCATTCGCACGCTTTTCGGGTAATTTATCGTGCTCGAAAAGTTTTCGGGCGTTTCGAGAAACGACCCCCTGATGCCTTTATAAACAGAGTGTTTTTTGGTCTGCTCGCGCTGCGCGCTCGCCACTTTACGAGCTTTGGGCCCATTAAAATGCTGTGGTGTAGCATTTACAAACTAAAACATCGTACTGGGCTATGATTAATTTTGGAAAATGACTCCATTTCTTCAGCGTGATTTTCGTCTCCCAGGAATAAAAATTTCATTCACTTCGTAGTTTGATTTTCAAAATCGCGGCGCGCAACAAAAAGCAATCTATTCAGTTGTCCGCCCCCGTGCGTGGCCCCGCCCCTGCCTGAGGCAACTTGAATAGTCTCAGGTATATTAAGGCATGGGTGCTTTTCACAAAAATGCGAAAAACACTGAAAAAAATTCCCTAGGCTAAATAAAATGTCTTGCGTAGAATGTTTTTCGTTAAGGTTGCTCTACCCGGTGAAACGTTTCATTTGATGTATTTGGCAACCATGTCAACGGGTTGCGTGACTTGTAAGAGCGTGACAAAGCCACAATTTTCTTTCAGGTCTCTGCATTCGACGGGGGTCATACCAATGGTTTCCCAATAGGTCTTATTATGACCGGTGTCGGGCCTACATTACCATTCCAACGAGGCGTGCTGGCCAAGTTATCCTCATTTTAAGTAAATGAGAGGTATCAAATTACATCATCACAAATATAGCTATTCGAAAAAACATTTCCAGGCAGCCTCGTTAGATCAATAATCTACACTAGATAACAAACACCATCACACACTCAGGTGAACGATTTAACTTTTCCCCATCGAATGCAGAGGCCATTTTCCAAGAAATTAAATTTAAGGTCAGAGGTCATACTTTTGTTGCCATAGAGACCAACATGGGTGAAAATGATCGAGAATGACCAAAGGTATTGAAATGCAAATTGATTGGATCCCTCAGAGGCATTGGTTTAGAGATAGACTACCCCCCTCAGTTTTACGACCGCCATTTTGGATTTGGCTTTCACCCAGGCCTTAAGTTACCTGAGGTCAAGCCTTTGTTTAGTTAGGAGCAAAATGAAAGTTACAAATCATTATTACTGTAATAGAGATGCCTCGACTCGTGCAATCTTAGAAGTCTCTATTAACTATTTTGAAATTCAATTTTTATCTCTGGAAATAGGAAAGCTGCGGTGTTTTTTTAGTAGGGGTAGGAGATGTACCGACCAGTGCCGCAGATTTTTAACAAATTCCAACACAAGGCTCTGTACTGATACACCAAAGAGCACTTAGATAAGAAATTGAATCCTGAATCCGGTAGCGAAAAGTACGGTAGCGAAAACCAAAATCCGGTGACCAAAAACCCGAACTGATCCGGATGCTATAAGCATATTTCGCAAAATCGGCTAACATAACAGGGGAGCTTGAAAATCGTAATTTACTGAAGTGATCAATTGTCGTTTTGACGGCGCAATAATTTAAGTGATATCTCAAACCAAAAATTAAAAGAAATATAAAAAAAAATCGAGCACAGTCACGTTCTAGGGAAAAACTGGACGCGAAAAAAAATATCGAGCCAAAAGAAATTAGCCACTCCCCCATTAGATATCAAATGGTCCGTCCCCAATATATTAGAATCCGCCGACGTTCATTAGAGCCCAGATACTACGCCACAATGCTCGCCAAAGTTATAATAATGAGGGATTTTGGAGCGGAGTGGATAGCTTTTCACAGGTGAACTCGGTGCCGGTGGTAAGGCCATTTGTTAATTGTGACAAAACGATGGAAATAATTTTGAACTGCTTGCAAGTAATATAAATCATTTGCCTGTCCACACCAATACAAATTCAGCATTTTGAAGCATTTACTTGACTTGAAGGAAAAGAAAAAATAGGACCATACTTCCAGACAAAGAGCTGAAGCGTCGTATGGCGACCGTACGGTTCTCACGCCCACGCCAGAGATTTCGGCCCTGACAGTCGCTATCCTGGTGTTTAATTGCTCAGTAGCTAGATACCTATGGGTGAGAGTACGCCCGGCCACCAGACCATATAAGGACGCCCCTTGTACCGTTAGTGAACAATCAACAATTACTATGCATCACCGACGTATTTATAGGTCTGAAGAGTGTGTTAGAGATCCATGTGGGACACGTTGTGTTGGTTTTCGTTTTAACTAGTAGTAGCTTATCCACGATAATGCACAAACGTTTTTCACAGTTGCCCTATGAAGTATGTTTTTACTCATATTCCAATATAGTAGGCACTACATTGACACCCGGGAATGAGTTTCTTCTTGTTATCCGTTTGCGCATGCGCACACACGTAATATTGTCCGATTTTATTTTCCATTGACAGACGACCATTAATCCTCTGAAAAATCATCTAAGAATGGCCAGAGTGTCAGTATACCTATTGCAACCCAGTAATCTCTGGTAATTTCAAACTCGGGAAGTGTCACAATTGAATGGCATTCACCTGGTCTAAGCCCAGGCGCTAAAAAGTCCAAAGCACTCGCTATTTCTCAGAATAAACTTTTTTGCATCAAGCATCTAGTGCTGTGCAGTCTAGGGAACTCTAGTGCAACCTTGAATTCACATTAAGTGTCCAGACCCACTATAAGAAAAAGAGACTACAGTAGCATATTTTTCATCAACGCAATAATGCGAATTTCCCAGACTGAGAGAGTCTCAGTTGACAGATCTGTTGTTCTAGGATGACTTTGTTGCGGAACTTTTCACAGTCATACGAAATCTAATCTATACCAAAGTGCAAGTTCAAGCGAAAATCTTTTCGCCGGACATCATCCATCCAATCCCTCGGGCGACTCGGGACGCCCGCTAGCCCCTGCCGTCCTCGACCTGCGGGATCAAGCGAGAGCTGAGCTCTTTGCGGTCCTAAACCTCAAGATACAATGCAGAGAATCGTGGCCTCTGCTAGCAGGGAACCCTTCGCCAAAGTATATATACTACAGACAATTGGGGTTCGATTCCCTCAGCAATAGTTCCCTGCGGACTCCCCTATTTTTTGGGTGGGGGTGCTCGTGGTACCTTTTATATAGGGTTTAAAATCAGGCCCCTGGTATCTTTGCCTTTAGGGGGTAAAATCATGGAAAACTTGCAAATTTGTCCTGATAGGCACCTGTTTAATAGAGGTCCGTCCTAGCACATCAAGCAAATTACACTTGTGTAGCCTGAATTCTCAGACGTATTTTCTCTCCAAAAAATACGAGCGAAAATTACGAGGGAAAATACATCTTGTTGGTACCTTTTTTATGGGATCAAAATAATGTTTGGTACCTTTTATTAGGGGTAAAATCGAAAGTTTCCGACGAGCACGCCCGCCCCCAAAATAGGGGAGTCCCCCGGGCGATAGTTGCGAGCTGGTCTGTACAGTGGTTGCATTCCTTCGGGAGTCTACACCCAAAACACACAAAAACATGCCTCTGTCGCGGTCACGCGCTGCGAGGGAGACTTAACTAACCAGCCTTGCGTGCAGCCGGCAAATTCTTATTTTACAAACAGTTAAAAAACGTATTACGGAGCAATTTGGGAACCTCTATTTGATGATGAATGCGACACCATGATTGTTTATTGATTTTTAATAAAGCTTATGATGATGATGATGATAATATGAGCGAAATGCAACATACAACAGCTGGCATTTATCTAGCAACAAAACGTGGGATTCCTGTGTATGCGTGCGCGCTAAATTTAAAATGCAAATTAGCATGTCAAACTGCTAATGGCGTCGCCATGTGCTCGAAGAGATTACCAGACCAAGTCGAATTCCACGCCGGAAAAAGTACTTATTCCACCAAAAAGTATAATAACTGGTCGATCTAAGTATTATTTAGTGTTTTACCAGGAAAAATGTGGTTTTGAGTCTTCAAATGACAGTTTTTTCCTCGTGTGGCTTCAGCGGTCGAACAATTTGTGCTAACAGTGCCAAAGCGTATTCTTCTGTGGTCTTATTTGGTTGGAGTTCAGAAAGGAATACCTATAGTTTTATTATGTACAGGTGACTTATTTTGTTTGCGAAATTACAATTTACTTGTCGCTAGTTTAGGAAAACGAAGCCGCCGGTCAAGGGGCCATTTTAAGCTTATATGCAAATAAGTGGAACTGGGAAATATTTATTATAATGAAGCCACTGTGTCAGTTTAATGAATAACGTGTTGCCTTTACTATGCAGGATTTAACGAAATGGCAGTCAAGGAACTGTGATAAAAACACTAAGTATTACCAGAAAACAGCCATGGCAACATGACAATGTCCAACCTAGCAGCCAGGCAGACCTCAGACACTGCCAAGGTAAGCTAAGTAGGCCGAAATGTAAACATAACAATAGAGCGGATTTCAGATGACTGGTTTTATTCAGAATCAGTGTAATCACTATGCGATTGGTTTCACTACAGTCATATATGAAATTCACTCTACTTAGCAATTACAGGGCCCGACACTGCGACTAAATCTAGGGGCTTGGCGACCAACATTTTAGTCGCCAAATAGCACCCCGTCTTTCTGAGTTCAGCTGAGAACCACGTTTATGTGGCGACTAAATTTTACTTTGTGGCGACTAAAATGTTTAAATTAGTCGCCAATGGCACCTAACGAAAAAAGTTAATGTCGGGTCCTGAATTAATGAATTCAGCTGAGTATGATATGGAGAATTATTATTCAGCCATGCCACTATCTCGGTTCTGATTGGCTAAGAGTACGCAGCGAAACCTTGTTGACGCGCAGTGCCTGACATCATACTACAGACATTAGGATTGATGCACTCTAATGACGTCATAACGCAAGCCAATAGGTTTGGCCGCCATCTTGGTTTTCATTTCCGAATTGAAAGCCGGTTTTGCGAATATTCTCGTTGAATCTGTTATGATTTTTGCCAAGAGATCATTGCTCAGGATAGGCCAATGGACGTAAGATGAAGTTGAAAACCCGTGTCGCCGTGCACGGCCTTATCGCTGACTTCGTTTAGCTAGGTAAGAATTCTTGGTTGCTGAATAATAAAACAATTATTGAATTCGGTTTTCGCATGATAGTGAGATTTGTCAACGCCTCGAGTTAGTGTTATCCGCCTCAGCTTCGCTTCGGCAGATAACACAAACCTCGGCGTTGCCAAATCTCACTATCATGCTCAACCTCATCCAATAAGTGTTAAATATTACTCCATGCTTTACTAAAGCCCCCAAAATCCCATGACTGAAATTGAAACTCCCCCAAAAGTTACACTATATTTATGTTACTGTGGTTTTCGCAATTTTGCAAACTCTTGCCATCAATTTCCAACCGTCAAACCGCCTTCTGTCTTCCGTCAATCAAACTCCCGAGTCTTTTCGACTCTTTGTGCTTTTTGATTGGCCAGTGCCTAAGCAGTACTAAAATGGCTTCCCGTCACGCCAGCAATGGTTACGTTGCTGGCCAATCAAAAAGCACAAAGAGTAACAACGAGACTCAGGAGTTTGATTCACGGAAGCCAGTTTTACGGTTGGAGGCAATGGCGAGAGGTTGCAGCATTATGAAAATCGCAGCAAAATATTGAAGTCAAAAGACAGAGCTCGCTACCATAGTGCATGATTTCCATGCCAGGTTTTCATTTATTATCATTAAAATTCCCAGGCAAACTTTTTGCACCCCCCAAAATCCCAATTTCAAAAGTTTCAAACTACAAAAACCTTTGCACTTCCCTGCCCTGGCACAAATAATTCTGGGGTACCTCCCTGCAAGAAGTCATGCTTATCTAGCACATAAAAATGGGCAGTCGCAAAAACATTTTGCACCCCCTGTTGAGGACAGGGTGGGTGGTCAAAATGTAGCTTGGAATTCCAGGGTGGGCACCCTTAAAATATGAAATTCCAGGGTGGGTAAGTGCAATATTTCCAGGGTGGTCATGAGAAAATCACTGGAATTCCAGGGTGGATGGTGAGCTGTGACTAGTGTCCTCAACAGGGGGGGTTCAAATTTTTTTGCAACTGCCCAAAAGACCATGACCTTTTTGGATAATAATTAACCATCAACAACTCATCTGGGAATTGCACCCAGTCCTCACAACATTACACAAATAATGTGTTGCTATGTGTGCACTACATACACTAATGAGTTTTCTATTTTGGCTTTTATTTATCTTCAGGTCAGGTCATGCAGCCCCTATAAAGATTCCAAGGCAGAGAACGGTGAACCCATCAGACACCAGAGACAACTTGTTGGACAACAACCAATCCTCAGAGCTCCAGACCATCAGACCAGCCAATGAGGACCCATGAGATTCCTATGAACCCTTCAGACCACCAGTCAGACACCTGGAAATAACCTATGGACCACAAGCAAGACTATAGTGCAACCAAACCCACCACAAGTGCCAGTCAGTCTACCAGTCACACCACGGCCTACCCTCAAGCCACCATTCAACACTCATGAAAGGATATTGGTGTTAGTAATGATTTGAGGGCTTTTTGCATAATCTTTTTAGGAAAATACAGTATTTGTATGGAAAAAATGGGTGTCAAGTACTATACAAAGGTCAAAGCAGAAATGTTTGGGAAAGCGGGGTGGGGCTGTGGCTATTAAAGGAAAATATATATATTTCGAACACTGAGAAAAGGGGAAACATTGAAAAAGGGGATGGCTAGCGACCCTATTCACCTATTCTGGATTGGCCATTCATAGTGAAATTTTGACAAAATGATACCACATATTTTCTCAAAGATCATGCAAATTGCCTCAACCATGCAATGGCTGTATTTTATACTAGAGCAGAATTGACATGAATTTAATTTCGGTTTCGATTCAACATACTAAGTAAACTTAGACCATAATTTCATTCCAGTAATTGAATTATTTTGCTATTATTTTCATTTCTGACATATCTCATATGACAAAAAGTAGGACATATGAATTCTTTTTCTGAAGTCTTGTCAAAACTGCTCTAGATATGATTATTTTATGATCTAGCCCTATGCTCCCCATGGTGCGTTTGAGAAAGCTTGAAAATTGTGCGTACGTGATAGGACTAGTGCGTTCGGAATCAACCATCACCGAAAAAAGTGGAGCATTCGCAGGAACGCGATTAAGCGTCAGATGATTACGCAACGCAGCTACGGGGCACAGAACCGAACTAGGGATAACTGGAAGAGGGATTGAAAGCGTGCGCTCCTGATGTTGTATAGTTTTGGTTTCCCTCACGCAAAGATGAACACCGTGACCCGTAATGGCTAAATCCGAACGCAGTAGAACTTTTGAAGATGGCGAATTTCCGGTGACCACTAAATTTGATTTGCGCAAAAAAGAGAAAAAGGCTACCAGAAAGAGAGCCCACATGGCCGAATGAAGCGGTTCACTCAGATTGAAAAAAGTGTGAGCTTGTAACAACATAGCTGGTGTGATAGCGCGCTTCCTGTTCACTGCGATGGTTAAATAACGTTTGAGGCCCTGAAGAGCTAGTGTAAAAGAATAATCTTTGTCCCAACTGAGAGGATAGCCGAGAAATTGATGAAAATGTTTTAAACTGGCGATGTGGTTAACGATAGTCCCGTGTTTACGGCCGCTGCGCGCGAGGAAAGCAATATAACGTGCTGCCACGACGCCGTCTACCGGAAATGAGCGATAATCGAAATGCTCACAGAAACTAAGATACATATTGAGATGAGACTTCCTATTTCGATGCGTGGAAGGAGCAAACGCTAAGTAAATGAGATGAACTCGCAGACTCTCAATGTCAGACTCGGCTCCATCTAGAAAAAGGAGAAAACAAGACAAAAAAAAAAATTAATCTACCTGGAAGTCCATAGCGTCGCGAGAGACTGTGATAAAATCAAACTGAAAATTTTGCCTAGCACAATGTAAAGCGAAGGCGTCTCTATATTTGTTATTATTGTTCCATCGGCTCAAAGCATCAGCCAGGGAATTGTGCACGCCTGGAATAAACGAAGCCCTCAGTTCAAAATCATTCAGTGCCGCTGTGAGCCATAACTGTCGTAAACACCGTTGCATAAACTCGTCGCGAGTCACTCCCGAGTTTAGAGAAGAAACAGCTGCTTGATTGTCACAGGATACAAGAACGCGATGATGAGCCAGACGTGAAGCCCATACCCGGGCCGCGACAACAATAACGTATAGTTCGAGTCCCGAGATGTGTCCCGCGTCGGCAATAATATGCTGAGGAATATCGAAATGAAAACATTCGTCTAAACAAGTCGCTCCGCCGCCATGTAGACAAGAGTCAGTGGTGAAAGTAAAATCGCTGTAACTCCAGGTGGGGGGCTTGATAATTGAAACCCCATTGAATTGAGGCAGAAAAGTCAACCACCAATCAATATCAGCCCTCAGCTCCGCTGTGACTGCTATGGAGCGCTTGTGTGACGGAAATGCACGTAATTGATTCAACATACGTGACATAAAAATTCGACCAGAGTTGACGCACGCTGTGATGAAAGACAATTTGCCCAGAAGAGATTGTAATTCTCTAACGCGAAAACGAGATTTCCTTTTCCAAGTCGTTAATTCCTGTAATAGTTCAACGAGTCTATCGTCAGGAACGCGTAGAGTTAAAGTGGTGGTATCTACCTCAATTCCCAGGCATAGCATGCGCGTAGAAGGAACACAATCCTTTTCCGGTGAAGACTGCAAACCGAGCTCATCAAACAAGAGTTGAAGGGTGTTGAAAGCTGTGGAAGCATGTGTAGGAGTCTCGGCGCCGTAAAAATCGTCGAGATAAACATCCGCTGAAAAACCGAAGTTCGTGAAGATGTAAATTGCTGCAGATGTAGTGCGCTGACAAATCATTGCGCTGGACCGCAATCCAAATGGACATCGTAGATCGAAGTAGTAGGCCCCGTTGAAGCGAAAACCCAAAAGGTGGTAGTCCTTTGGGTCGATAGGGAATTGCCGATATGCCCGCTTGAGATCTTTCTTGTAAACAAAACAACCCTGACCATGCTGTAAAATAAAATGACATAAGCGATCGATACCAGGCAGGCGAAGTTTGTAAGGTTCGTTCATATACATATCATTCGATATACCGCTATTCACTGAAGTATTAGGAGGAAAACTAAGGTCCATAACCACACGTCGCGTATTAGAACCCCGTTTCGGCACTGTCTGAAGAGGAGAGCAAATCAAAGGCTGATTTAGCGGATTGTGACTGAAAGGACCGGCTATTGCCTGATACTCTAGTTCGGTAGCAAGATACTTTTCCACATGTCCGGTGAACTGGTCTGCAGAAGGATGATTGTGAGAACTAGATGTTGGTAATGTGTCCAAGCTGTAATTTATGGGCCAACCATAGCGTAAATATGTCGCAACGATCGCGTCGTGATAACCCGCTAGGTAATGATCCCAAGCCTCGAGTTTGAGGTCAGTGGGAACAGGAATTCGCACTCCCTGTGCGTTAGTTACACCAGTCCGAGCGACGAGGATGTGCCGTATCACAGCTTTAGTCGTGAAGTCCTTGTCCGTAAATCTTTGGTCCGGGGATGAGTCCATGGTCAGTGAGGAATTGCTCGACTCGGCAGAAGATAGTCAAGTAGAGTTCGAGAAATCGACATCCGGAATCTCGGATTGCCGCTTTGGGCATTCGAGCATTGGGTGCTCCTTAGCGCAAACACGGCACTTATGGTTGCCGGAATACCCCGCCGCAGTAGCGTCGCAAGGACACGAGCCGGTGTAGTTCCACTGCCTACATGCCCTTTTGTGGTCAGCCCGTGATTGTTGTTGTTGTTGGGTTTTTGGTGAACCTTTGTACTCGCGCGGCTGGTGCGAAACACGGAGGTCTGAATGCTTGAAAAAGTGGATGCCACATCCCGAATGGCATTAAAATCAGAGAATTCCAGGCGGCACAATTCTACCTGCCGGGCTATTGCGCCGTAGAACCCGCGCACGCTCTTCCACGTGTAGCTCGAAGCTTTTATCATCAGAAGCTCGAGCAACTGAAGCATATCCGACTGTCGCTGGGATTCGTAGGTCTTGACCATAGCCAAAAAACCCGCAACGAAGTCGGACATCTCCAGCTTCTCGAACTCCTGATTCACCACACCTGCACAAAATTCCTGAGGCCAATCGATGGCCTGCTTTTTCCTCTGTTTGCCGCTTGGGTTGGCTGAAGTTTGAGGATCCGCCCCCTCCGAGAAGTGTCGAGTCGTCATGCTTGCTTTTAGTTTGAGAACTTGTAGCTCTAGGGCTAGTTTCTCCTTCTCTGCATTTAATATGCTGAGCTGGTCTGCGGTAGCACGACGACCTGGAACTGGAGTGGCTTGTGCTATCGCCGGCGATGGGGTGGGTTGGTTAGGAGTAGGAAGAGGAGAAGCGAGCGTGGCTTCTACCTCTCGTTCGAGGGCAGCGAGTTGCTGGGTCGCGTAGGCGAAATCTGGGTCGGTCTTCGGTTTGCTCAGGCGAGACGAGCGTCGAGGTTGAGGTTGAGCCATGGTTGAGCGAGGATGGAGGTAGAGAGAGTAGAGATGGCTGTGTTCTAAAACAAAGCTGATGTCCTCCGAGCAAATAGATTATGACTGGGGTCAGAGGACGCTTGCTCGAGAATATAAACGGATCAACTGTCCATTAACAATTAACTATCATTACCTAATCAATAATGATTAACCAATTATTTTATGGCTTAAGATAATTACTAGGGTGAAGCTTATTTGCAGCATCTTATTCGACCAGCATCTTTTTCGCCTGGCATATTATTCAAATCCGGGGGCACCTGACAAATCACGTTTTTAGGCAAAGCAAAACAAATGGGTGTATTTTATATTGAGGCACTCTGACAAAACTTCAATGACATTCATAGTTTATTTAATTTATCAAAAGTGCAGAAGAAAAATTGATTTTGATTGCTTTTCTATGCACATTCTGCATAAGATCCCTTTGATGGTGTCCCAGGGGGTACTCAGATATAAAAATGACAGGGGGTCCGACTGAGCTCCAAATTTCGTACCCCAAAAAAATACCTGAGCCATAAATTTATACCCAAAAAAATACCAGCTCCCACAATTTGATACCCAAAAAAAATACTTTTTTAAAAACTTTTTTAGCCTAAAAAGGCTATTTAATAGAGCATACACATGATGCCCGTCCCATGATGCCTGTCCTGGATAGCTTCAGCTGAAGGCAGCGTCTTTATGATCAACTAGGCTGTCAGAAGTTTCAACCCAAAAAGTACCCGTGGATTTTTGAACACCCAAAATAATACCTGGTAGAATTTTCAACCCAAAAAATACTTTTACTACAAATTTCATACCCAAAAAAATACGTCGGACCCCCCGTCATCTTTATATCCGAGTACCCCCTGGGGATGGTGTTTAGTGTGATTCCTGAAAGTATTAATCCATTACCTCCTCAACCAAAGTGGTTCAGAAATTTCTAAACAGAAAATACCATTATTTGTATGGATTTTGAATTAGCTTTAGATTTTGAATTAGCTTTAGGTAGATTTTGAATTGACCTTCCATAGGAAAGGAAATGGATATCACTTTTGGGGATCACGTAATCATATTTAATGACATTCTCATAAATTGACATTGTAAGAATCCATAGGTGCTGAAAAGAAACAACAAAAGTCCCAACAAGGCTCTGGAAGCACCAGTTTGACGATACCTCATGGTCAAGGTCAGGTGGGTGTCCTTGTCATTGTACTCTGTGTCGTCTCCCTGTGTTGTCTCTGGACATCTGTCACTTAGAACTTGTCCAGTTTTCATATGCTGAAAACCTTGGGGCGTTATTCTTCCTTGATTCATTCCAACCATGGGCTGCAGTTTTTTGAGGATGCTGAGACTGTTCTGGTAGGTACCAACATATGCAGTATTTCACACTAGGCCTTACCCAATTAGGCACAATTTAGCATTTTTTTTATTAGCTTTAGGTCATAACATGCCTGGTAGCGATACTAAATCAGCTGGCATGTCATGGAGGTTGGGTGGGGCGTTGCCTTCATTATTCGTTAATCTAACCCCAGAATTCCAGACTGGCTTTGGGTGAGGAAAATTTCCAAACAAAAAGATTTTAATTTCGGAAACATTTTAACAGTAATTCCTTGCAATTTCAAAGAAGCAGATAAGAAAGGGATAATAATCATAAACTTTAATTACCCACGGTTATTTCATCAGGTATACATGTACATTATAAATGAATATTATAAAAACAAAAATAATTAATCACACTAATAAAATCATAATGGTTAGAATTAATTTAGCAGACAATATAAAAATAAAATGCTAGTATCATATTAAGAGTGTGCATAATCAAATAGACCACATCACACAAAAAGTGCCTGGACAAAATAATTCTATCCTTCTACTTTCTAACAACATTTTTGCAGTTTCTTCTTTGGTCTTTTCCCCCTCCTTTTTGAAAAGTAATACTCTAAAATTGTAAACATTGCTGGAAAGGCTGAACTTTGGGTCAGTGGTTAGCTATCATCATGCCTGTACCCTTCGCACGTGAGAGAATGGTAAAAATCCCTTTTGGATTCAATGTTTCTTTTGTTCCACAAAAATCCATGATATTTCATGTCAAATCGGGATCCTGATTTTCCCAAAGAAATGCACCCTTAATGTTGTCTTTTTTGCTTGATGTGGCCTACATCGATGGCATTAGAATTAAAATCATGTAGCAAATTGATTGTCCACCTCAGGATATTGGTGTTAAAATTTTATTATTATTAATTATTTATTAAATACTTTTTATCATATGAGGATAAAATAATTTAGGTGCTGGTCTAGAAGAGTACTGAGTATTAAGCTGCATCTTGTGGTGTAGTTAGAATGTGTTATCTTAAGCTAAATAAGTGACTTTTAATTAAAAGTAATAATCATGCAAAACCAGGGTATCAGATTCTCACTTTAAGTTTTACTTTAAAAATCTGATATTTTTATGCGAACCATTTGAAACCATTCAGGGTCTGGACCTTTAATTTTTATAACTTCTCAGTTTCCAGTGGACAAAATATTTACTTAAACAATTTTTACAAATGTCAATTTTTCATAAATTGTAGAGACACATGTAAATGCCTATCTGATCTTATTATCATTGTTTCATGTATAAAATTATGTTTTAAAGTAAAATTAGTATATTGAATAAAAATTAATAACTAAATTTTCTGAAATAATGCAGTCCTGTGCATTGAACTATGAACACCTAACAAAGTTTCTTTACAAGTTTTGGAGTTTGTGATTTCACATAATTTTTCCTTTTCTCTGCTTTTCCCCCAAAAAAATTTGAAACATGAGAGAAATAAGGACAAGAAAAACCTTCACTCATGAGATAAGAAAAAAAGCAAGGAGCTTGTTAGCCTGTCAGATAATTGCAAGAAGCTCTGCTGGGTGTTACGGTTTGATGGATGGGACTGAATTCCAGGGACTGTCAACTCTCCCGGTTTTGCCGGAGTCTCAAGATTTTTCGCTTCGTCTCCCGGGAAAAGATCAAGATGACTGCCGTACATTTACTGTATTTCTCCCGGGAGAATTTAAGGAAATTTCGCCATTTCAAGGCGGTCTCCACATTTTTAAGTCCTGAGGTTGGCATCCCTGTAATTGAGATAATTCAAACTCTACAGATTGTTGTTAAGATAAAACTCATTGCTATTTTGCATTGAAAGCTTGGGCAGAAACATTTTTTGGCATTGTCACAGGCGAGATAGAAAATGACAATGAAATTCTTTTAATGAAATTTATGTATTTATTATTGTATCTGACCTTATTTTTTTTCACTTGCATTATATATTATGAATAAATTATAATAAATTAATTATATTATAAAATAATAAAATGGTGAGGATTAGTAGACAACACATGTAAAAAGTACTGAAACACAAAGACTGATTAAGCAAACATCCATAAATATATAGATACAGATACAGTATATAGATACAGTATTTTTAAACATAATCTAACAGTATGTTTTTAAACAATCCTGCTTTACAATAATATGCAAGGGAAACAAATTTAATGTTTGGCAAAGGATTTGTAGGTGCGGAACCTTTTTCTAGTTGAGCCACCCAAGCCTTTTCTGTTGAACAGGTTAGGTCGCCTCTTGCATTTTATAAAAATGTCAAAAGGTGCGTTTAATGGGCAAGAGGGCCTGGGATGTGTGACCTCATTTAGTATCTGGCATACCCCTCCCCTCTCCTTGGGTTTATTAGAAGAAGAAAAAAAACTGCAAGTGCCCTGGAGGTATGAAGATTTTTTTTGTAAAGTTTCAGGGAATTTTTTTACAGTTTTAAGGGGGGTTGATATGGTGAAATAACATGAGAGGGGAGGCAGGTTTTTTTATAAAGGGAATGCAAAAATTGAGAAACAATTTTCTACAAGCAAACTTTAATATACAAAATTAGGACCCTCCAGGGCATTTGCTTATTTGGAGATCCCCTTCGCTCGGCCCCCACCTATAGCATCACCCAAGGGATAGAGAGAAGTATACTGCATATGTTTGTACCTATCAGCACAGTCTCAGAACCTCAAGGGGCTGCAGACTCATGGTTGGGTTGAATGATGTGAAGCAGGCTTCAGTTAAAGGCCCATGCCGCTGTTCTATAATGCATTGCATGACATGTTGTTAAACAACAGCATGCCGAGCAATGCATTATAGAACAGTGGCATGGATGTCAATACTTTTGATTATTTGGAATTTTTGTAAAAAAATCCGTTTGTAAAATTATGCTGTATTGACACCTTAACTCATTGCCTGAATTCCAGCTTCTTTCTTCCCACTTCATTTCATGAGTTACTCATGCAGTAAAACATGGAATGGAGTGTGAAGGAAGAAGCTGGAACTTAAGCCTCAAGGCTTGTAGCATATGAGAACTGGACAAATGTTGAGTGGCAGGTGATCAGAGGCAGCATGGGGGAGGCTACATGGAGTGCAATGACCTGGACACTTCCTGGCCTTGACACCATCATGGGGTATTAGAGACTGGTGCTGAAGGAGACCTTGTGGGACTTTTTTTATTTCCCCCAAAAAGGTACTTACAGGTATTATAAAGTTGGAATAAATTACTATGCACAAATACTTTTCTATTCTTTTATTTCCAAGTATGGATTTTCTCACGTTGGAATACATATTTAGCAGTCACTACATAAATACCTAAGCCACTCGCAGATCGTGTTCCCAAGACACCATGCACTCAAAACAAGTTCATCTATAGCACCCTACACCATTAAATTATATTCATTAGCAAACAGACACTTTTTTTCTTTCAACAAGCAAGGCTGCATATGTGGGCACATTCCTTGCCATAATTGCAATGTCAAACACAAAGGATCCATTTTGCCTCTGAACGTTTGGCCTACTACACAAGAAATACAGTGGAATTAGATGTAACTGAAAAGCCCTACAGACCCATATCACGCTAATATATGGCTTAATGTTATCTTATAGTTATCAGAAAATAAAACCCAGTATTCAATTGAACACATCCGTATTAGTAAAACTGCAAAGTTTGGTGAAGGTTGATTATCGACTGACACATAACTTTTCTAAATTTTGATGATTTTTAAGGCCTGTTCACACGATGCGATTTTTAACAGCGATTTGAGGTGCGATTTCTGTGGCGATCCCATGGCGATGTCATATCGCGCGGTGTGAACGGCCGGCGATCTTATGGCGATTTCACTTGCGATGTTGCCGCGACGTCGCAGGCGTTTTGAACATGTTCAAATTTCACTACGACAAACAAACTGACAAATATCGCAACTAAGGTCGCTCCGTGTGAACGAGCCTTTACAATAAAATGTACACTGGTAGCACGTCAATGTGATACCAGCCTAGTTTCCATGTTTTTGTCCATAATTAATTTCCTTGTAAAAAAATAGGTGAGAAAGCTAAGTTTTGAAAGTTCATGATCTCAGCCAGTTTTGGAGTAATTTTTCCCAAACTTTGCAGCTTTGCTGAATTTAATACTGGGTTTCGTTTCCTGATAACTATAAGATACCGTTACAGCTGTTTTGAGTATTCTGCGAACTCTCACGTTCGACTTCCAATGGCATTCTGGCTTCCATCAATCAAACTATCGGGTCTCATTTGAGTCTTAGCCGACCGTAAGTTAGGCCATTTGTTTAGAAAAGGATAGTAAAAAGATGCTGTGTGTTGGGACATTTCACTAAGATGGCGAATAACTGAATTCTATGTTTTCAAAAGAGTTTCAAAGTTTGATTGACGGAAGCCAGCAAGCGGTTTGGCGGTTGGAAAATGATCTCGAGAGTTCGCAGAATACTCAAAACAGCTGTAAGCCATATTAACATGATATGGGTCTGTACAGCTGGCTTTTCAGTCACATCTAATTCCACTGTATTTCTTGTGTAGTAGGCCAAACCTTCAGAGACAATATAATGGACCCTTTTTGTTTGACATGGCAAATATAGCAAGGAATGTTGCCCCCATATGCAGCCTCTGCTTGTTGAAAGAAAAGTGTCTGTTTGCTAATGAACATAATTTAATGGTGCAGGGTGCTATATAGATGAACCTGTTTTGCGTGCATAGTGACTTGGGAACAGGATCAGCAAGTGGGTAGTTATAAGTGGCTAAGGCCTAGGGCATACCTCGAATTAAAGTTGCGTCGAATACATTTAAAACAATAGATAACTTGTTTTTTGAAAGTGTAATGATTCAGTATCTTTAGAAAAAAATGTAATCGATGCGACCCTAATGCGACGTATGCCCTAGGACAGGCATAAAGAGTTCCAGACCCCCGGTGCACTGACAATGCATCATTAGTGTTGAACAAAGGAAAAAAGTGAGCACAAAGCTGTTTTTGATAGCAAGGGCAGGCCCGTAGGAGGGCGGGATTCGAGGGGTTCGAATGGACCCCCCTCAGATTTTTGGCCACAAACAGGTAGGAAACACAGCAAAATCCTATAAATATGGCATATACAGGTTTGTTTTCCAGAAAAACCAAGGACAACGAACCCCCCCCTCAAAGAAAGCGAGCTAAGGCCTGAAGGGACTAATGATACATTGTTCGCGCACCGCGAGCCTTGAACTCTTGATGTCTGTATACAGGCTGAAATAAAACTTCAAGTTTGATAACATGATAAGGCCCATTTCTTTGTTGGTTTGGTTTGCTTTTCCTTGAGTGATTCTGTCTTGCTGGAAAATTGATTATAATGATCAAAATGAAGTCATAGTCCCATTCTAGGCAACACTTCTTCCAAAGAATAAAACTAAATCAGACTCCAGTCAACTTTGCTGCCTTTTGTAATTGGATTGCAGTTCCACAGCCTTTCGCCAACACTGGACTGATGATAAACCATAAAGTAAAGACCCTGTTGTCCAATGGGCATGACAAATAGTTTTGTAGGCCCACAAAACTCTATGCTAATGAGGTAACAGCAAAAATAATGAACTCAATCCATTAAAATCTCGTGGAATTTTGTGCCATCCTTTGGTCTAAAACTGATTTATGTGATACAAAGTCATAGAACAACAAACTAAAGTTTTTTTGAAAGTTTTTACTATTAGATAAACATAACATTCAAACATAATATTCAATCATGGTTTATCATTAGTACAGTGGATGAAATTGTTTTTACTAAATTTTGAGGTCAACTTTTTGTGAAGGTCTGACACCTGGGGGGACTCCCATATTTTTGGTTGGGGATGATCCTCAGGAATTTTCAATTTCACTCTTAAAACAAAAAGGGCCCACAGTAATTGGCTTTGCTGTTGTGGTGTCCCTGTCTACATGTCGTGTCAATTTTTAGTCTTGTTTTTCTCCTCGCACGTTATTTTTTTTCCCTTTCCTGTATTATTTTGTAGACGAAGCATAATAAATAATAAATAATTTTCTCCCTAAAAGATACCCATCAAAAAAATTCTGTCTTTGATTGAGATGCTGCCTTGGATTTTGTTTAATTCATTGTCTTGTCAACAAGAACTCTCTCTTGATGGTTTAGCCACTTTGTTAGAGCTCTAAATGATCAAACTCCCTTAAATTTTATTCAGTTGCACTGTGCACTGTGTTAGAGCCCTAAACGATACCAGTTCCATTAAATTTTATTGCAGATCAAGGTTACCCCTAAAAGAGATAAAAACCTGTGATTTTAACCCCTAAAAGATACAACAATCATCCCTGACCAAAAAATATGGGAGTCCCCTCCCCCCTGGGGTCTGACAATGTTTATTTAAAATGAAAATGATATTCATTGTAGGGGTCTGACAATGTTTATTTAAAATGAAAATGATATTCATTGTAGGAAGTGTTGATTAGCTTGGCTATTAGCAGGGCCTGAAATTGGCCATTTTATCAAAGTCCAGTTGGGTCCTAATCATAAAAGAAGTGGTCAAATTGTTGTTATGCCAAATGAAGTCTCCAGATGAGTGGTGAATGAAGATAAAAAGTTAGTTGCCACAGATATAAAATATTTGTATGCAATTTGGTGACCTCAAGTACATGTTAGTTTCAGAGAAATACCAACCTGTGAGCAGTGGTTTCCTCCTCTCCCTTAGGCTGATGATGAGTAAGTAAGCTTAAGAGAGTCAAGGAAACCACTGCTTGCAGGGTAGAGAGATGTACCGGTAAAACAGGCCCTGAATCACTCAGACAAAAGCAATGACCAAACAACAAAATGGGCAATTCCAGAAAATAAAGGTCCCCCCCCCCCCCAGAATTCCCAGAGCTCGGAATTCTGATTGCAAGGGGGGGTTTTCGAAGCTGGATTTCTTGTCACAAGGGGGAGTCTGAAGATCCCCAACTTCTGAAGGAGTTAGCTGTTTTTCAGACTGCTAAAATAGCATTTTTCAGAAATAAAAGAACGTCATTTCACGCACGGAAAAAAGTCTTCGCCGCCATATTCGATAGATAGAGAATGCTTCCCAGTTTTCTACTGTTAGTTCAATCACGCATCAGGTTCAACTTTTGTACAATCACACATTGAGATTGATATAAAGGATGTTGGCGATACAGGATAAGTTGAGCTTGCATGGATGTGCAACTTTCGCCAAAACCCGCAACTTTCCCTAACATATCTAATGAAATCCTGGAACAAAAGGGTAATGTTTAATAAACGTTTCTCAAAAATGGTACATGTAATAAATGCATGTTGAATAATATGCTTTCTTTTGTTCCTTTTTAGAGTTTCTATAATGGGTTTTTCCTAAGCCTCAAATATTCAAAGATCCCAAAAAAATAACAACATATAGGCTTTCCAAGCTTGGTCTAGCTCATTCTAATGTGTTTTCCTATTGGTTATATTTGGAACAAAAATTAGTGATAGAAAATGTGTGTTACAAGTAAATAGCTTCCACACTTCATTTGAAATGTCTATTCCCCCATTTCATGATCAAATGGCGAAAGTCTCAAGTTTTTCAGTGATTAAATATCATCCGATTCTTTGCCCCTACAATTCAAATCTTACAAAATACTGGTAGCCAGTTAGCTACTAGTTAAGCAGGGGCGTAGCCAGGGGGGTCCAGGGGGGCCCGGGCCCCCCTTTCTCGGAAATTTTCCGATACATTTACTGTATTTGCTTCAGAAAATTTGAGCATTTTCGTCCAATGTTTTCACTATCCCCCCCCCCCTTCAAAAATTCCTGGCTACGCCGCTGTTAAACATGCTAAAAATGTTGAGCTCATATCCGGGGCTCATATTCAGTGGATGTTGTGAATGCCGGTGTTATTTTTTCTTCAAATCAAACTATCATGCACTGTATTAATATTCTGAAACAAGATTATGCACATTTTGTGTTTTCTTCACTTTGCAAATTGAATAAATTCCTGCAACTTTTGCCTTTTTCTCCGCAACGTTTCCCTCTCGCAAAATGTTTACTTTTTCTCGCAATAATAATCAAGGTGGTGATTATTTGGATTCTGGAGGGGAGGGGGGGAGTAAAAGTTGAAATTTCTGAAGGGGGGGGGGGGGGGGGGCAGAATTCTATATGCATGGGGGGGGGGGGGGGGGGGGGGGGGGTAAACTATTTTGGAAATTCTGGATGCATGAGGAGGTCAAAAACTAGTGCCGCCCATGGGGGGTACGGATATTTTCTGGAATTGCCCAATATGACATGGAAACATGATTCATGACAGGTCCCTTTTTGTGTATGTCTGCACACAAATGTCATAACTTCATCTGGATTATGGCGTACTTGACTGGTTTTACAAAAATGGTGTCAGTGACATGTTTTTCCTCCAAAAACAGCTCGTTCAACAACATAACATTGCTCCAATTTTGGTAGAAAATAAAACAAATTCCAGCAAATTCTCCAGGGTAGACTTTAGACACATTCCAGAGGTACATTCTCTGACTCTATAAATTGAGTAAAATAGATACACGAATTTAACAAACCTGATTGACTAGTTCCTCCAAGGCATTTTCTCACACATGCGCAAAAGAGATGAAATGACATTTGTGTGCAGAGGCTGCTATTGTAAAAACGAAAACACTCACTCACTCACTATCCATTTTCTGTCATTGTCCACTGCAATCACGGGTCTGACGTTGCATGGCGTTGATTCCGCATTCTCCATAAAACTTGGTCCAAGGCATCACAGGCCTCTAAAGGTTAAAAGTAAATGCAGGGACTATTTAACAATTAGACTACAAGTTTGGGTTTTCTAAGAGTCAATAGCATAGTTAACGAGGCATGTAGCGCCAAGTTAAAAGTCTGGTAGAATGGAGTGCTATGTTTGCATCAACATATAGACCCTTTTAATAAGTCCAGTCACACATTTTTTTGCGGATGATGTCAAATTATTATTATTATTATTATTATTATTATCCTAGTTCACTGATTCATCAACTGAGGCGCTCTCATGTATCCTTGAATAAAAGCATTTGCCCGCCATCTTGGATTCTGTTGTTATTTTATGAGATTCATGGGACTAACACTCTAATTTGCAGACATACTTTTAGACTGTAACAACAAAACGTAAAATATTGAAATGTTTCTAGTCTTACATTAATGACCAGACACTTTGATTTATTCAGTATTTTACAATTCAAACTCATGTAAAGCATTTTTTGCTTATTAGTATCTAGAACATGCTTCACAGATCTACAGTCTACAATAGCCTTGTTATTTAATTATTTTAGGAACATTTCTCCAAAAATTGCTTGAGAATAGCATAGTATTGAATAAAAAAAGCCATTGACAAAGTACAAAACATGTATCTGAAGACATCCAAAAGCTTGTTCTCAAAAACCATCAAGCATCTAGTGATGTGCAGTCTAGATACCCCCTCACATATAGCTATACTCCCTTAAATCAACGTAGAAAAGGAAAATAGGTTGCGCCATGGTATAATATGGCTAGAGTGGAGGCATTGAGCACCCTTAACATTGTATCCTCCTCACAGTCAGTGGTCACATGACCAAGGACCTTCGCTCCCGGTCCGGGTCTCATGGCCGCCATTACACAAATAAACTGCTGTGAATGAACCACTTGAGAGGCCTAATGGGAGCTATAACATGAGGGGATATTCTGCAGTCGCTCCGGGCTGTGCAGTCTGGAGGACTCTAGTGCAGTCTTGAATTGTTAAGTACCCAGAACCACAATAGACGACAAAGGGACTAAAGCAGAATATTTTTTCCATCAGCGAAATGCGAATAGCCTAGGACTAGACTGAAAGTGTCTCAGTTGACAGATAGTTCTAGGATACCTAGGGTATATGTTAGAGCAATACAATATACTACTTATGTACTAGAGTTCAAACAAAAAAAACATTTATACCGGACTACTAGATAAAAAGGAGCCTCTGCTCGCAGGGAAGCACAAACCCCCACCCCCCGTATTATACACCTACATCCCAACTACCTATCTACTCCACACGGCTGTACAGCAACTCCAACGCCGCACTTATACTGCGCTGTTATTGGAGCTTTGAAAGGCTTCTTTTTTACACCACAGCGCCGAAATCTTACGACTTAAGCCTTGCCGTTTTGGGAACAGAATAAATATTCAAACAGGCAATGGAACATATAATAAAACTACAGTAACCAAGAGCATCAATTGCAAAGTAATTTAAAGAAGAATATAGCTTACTTCAAGGAAGAAGAAGGCATGTAAGAAGGCATGCAGCTACTACAAGCCCCAAGTGTTTTACTCGCCGACCCGCCATTTTTAAAAAGTACCCAGCATGCTCTGCGAGTAGACTTATGAATTAGTAGCCTGGCCGTATGACTTAGTAGCCCGGCCTGCCTGAAATGTCGAAACCCTAAAAAAATTCCTGACAGAAAATATTTCCACCTAAAAATACTCCTTGTGGTCCTAAAACACGTTCTTCAGCGGGACGTTACTAAAACCAGGAATGGGGAATGGAGGAATGAGGAATGGAGGAATCAGCGGTTTTACCCATGGGATTCATTTTTTCCCATGACGCTTTGGGAGGTTCGCTTAATGGCGGCTGCCAAAAAAAATGCCGTCTCACGGCTATATATGAAATATTTGCGGAACAAATTACTTATAATAGATCAATCTATTATAACAACATACGGTAGGGGTATTAAGAAAAAGGCACAAAAAAACACCCAAAATGCAATAAAATCGCCCCAGGAGCACTTTATTTGACAACTACAACATTCCGAGGAGATGTCAAATGATTTTATTTCAATATTTATGCACTAGTCATTTGTTTCCACCGACCCCCAACCCCCGCGACATAGCAGGGGAATATGAAACAGATGTTGTCAAATTTGAAATAATTCCACCGCCTACCAGGGGAGAACGCCTTGGCAAATTCCCTACACCCCGGGGAAACATTTCCTACACGAGGGGGGCCTAGGGGGGTTCTCAAAACCGCACAAAAATTTCGAAAATACCGCCTTTCCGCACAGATTTTTCGGGAATACCGCTCACCGCAAAATGTTTTTCTTTTATATCTTAAATGGCGCCGAAATCACACGCAAAGTCAATCAAATGCCGTTTCCGCTAACGATTCCGTGGTATCCAATGGCAATCAGACCTTCTATTCAAGCAAAACGTGAGCGGAAGATTGTCTTGAGCCCTACACCATCCGCCAGTGTGTAACTTGTGTTTTACTGCAATTCGAGAGTCTCGGGACGCTAAATACCGTTAACCGTAGGACTCGCAAACACGGCAATACCGCATTTTTGTACACAAATTACCGTGTGATCGATCGCAGACTATTTCACCAATTTTCGCACACTGTAGACTTTGAAAATAGCGCATAACCGTAACTTTTCAGCTTTTTATCCGCAAAACCGCGCAAAAACACAGCCAATACCGCATCACCGCAAACCCCTAGGCCCCCCTCCGACACCCAAGGGACAAATTCCACCCTCCACAAGATGGATACAAGAAACTTCCCTAATACTGTCAAAACCAGTAGAGTGTCTTTGCCGAAATGAAAAAGACAGGTGTTTTGTATGTTTCCCCCACCATTCCCCCGGCCGGTTATCTGAGCCATAGCAAATTTGAAGTAAACTCCCTGGGGATCGGGGCAAGAATACAAGACAAACGACTGATATTTCCCCCAGTATTGCCTGACAAAATCCCCGCATGTCGCGGGGGTGGGGGGTCGGTGGAAGCAAATGACTAGTGCATTACATTTACGTATATTTTTTTTACAGCGACAACGTTGCATGTTTCGTTCACAGTTAGTACCCCACATGACTAGAGCTAGCTCTCGGATCACCTGAGACTGAACCAAAGCTTTCTCGATCGTTTCTCGAGCAAAAGTCCATCGTCCTCGCTATTTTTAGCTTAGGAGTTCGCACGTGGAATGATTTCTCGCACTCCATTCTAACACATCCCACTCACCGCACGTTTTTATGAAGTTGCACCTTTCTACACTATAGGTGGTTCGTACGATTCGCGGCCTGTAATCCAGCGCAATCATCTCTCCATCTTGATCATTGTAAGCTTACTGGTGTACGGGGGGCAGTTTACTTATATAGTTTCGAGTCCAATCATCACTGAATCACGTTCTCCAACAAAAACTTCGTTGTTTGCATCGTATTTTAACTGAAAATGTCGCCAAACAACGCTCACCAGTTGGATATCGTATTAATTCAAATAAAAATGAGTAATTTGTTCCGCAAATATTTCATGTTGAGCCGTGAGACGACATTTTTTTGGCAGCCGCCATTAAGCGAACCTCCCAAAGCGTCATGGGAAAAAATGAATCCCATGGGTAAAACCGCTGATTCCTCCATTCCCCATTCCTCATTCCTCCATTCCCCATTCCTGGTTTTAGTAACGTCCAATTTATACGGAAAATTGAGCGCGAGAATGGTGAGTCAAACGCACGCACTGCAACCCCGGGGTTGTCATTGGCGGGAAGTAGACTGCTTACAGGCCCTTCTTCGGCGAACGTCCGTAAATCCAGTAGTGTCGAGTATCTCAGGAGAGAGGGAGAGACGCGCCACGGGGGGAAAACGGCGTTTCCCTGGATTTACGGACGTTCGCCGAAGAAGGGGCTGAGTGCAAGCAGTCTATGCGGGAAGGGTTTTGAACTTCTGGTTTACGAATTTCCGGATTTTCGAGTCTGTAGGTCAACAGGGTATCAAGTATCATGTCCGTATGGAAAGGGCATTCATTCCGATTTGTGCGCGGCGGTTTTGTCATAAACAGGGTACGAAAATTATCGTTTCTATGTCATTTTGCGAGCATAGCATAGCATAGATTTATTGGAACCGTGTAAAAATATTTACATAAGGGACCGTTCATTTTTTATCAGGTAGGGGGGGCTGGTGGAACTGAGGGGGAACCCTGTATTTTTTTGGGTGGCCCCCCTTTCATGTCCGTATTTTTTTAGGTGGCCCCCCCAAATCCAATGTATTTTTTCTGATGCCCCCCCCCCCCCCCCCCATCTTATAAATGCTTGCCCTGCCAGATAGACTCTTGTCCGAGTGATGCAGTCTCATTCTTCTTAATAGCAGATAAAACTTTTTCTTCTGTCAAAGCTAAGGAACCGATCCCCCCTCAGAACTATTAAACGTTTTCGTGAAACCCCCTCCAGTCCCCTTTTTGACCTAGTAGAAGACATTTTACAGAGAGTGGGTGGACATATTGATAAGCGCATTTCATCAAGCCTCAGAAAAAGGGTAGATGAACATTCCGTTTTTTGTGTATAGTAAACAAAGCCTGTCAGGAGCCCAGGAATTAAATACGCTAACTATGATGAAAGCTCCTAGTGAAGGGCTCCTGAGCCTTTAGGTCATATTTTTCATGCGCGCAACTATGCGCCGCAAATGACGAACTTATTATTATCCACGTGCGTGAAGCGCGGCCCAAATGACGAATTTCTATGCTTGTAAGCAAACGTTGAACTCACGCTTACCTAAGGGGTCTTCTTTCGAAAATAGAGATTGCCTGGCAGGACTATCATTGTAGGGAGGGCTTATTTTTCTCGTCAAAAAAATCAAAACCTATATTTAACAATTATTCCTCGAGGCCGAATGGGCTCTGCGTCAATAGCCCATGAGGCCGAAGGCCGAATTGACTCAGAGGCCATGAGGGCGGGAGGAATAATTGTGTTAGTCAAATCACACTAGTAGGTCAATGTATAGCTAAAAACGTTTTCTAGTCTGGTCACTTGCCATTTTCTGGCTTTCAAATCCGACACGTTTCGCTACTAGTAGGTTATAACTTATAGCCTACTTGTAGCTCAACCAATCAGAACGCAGCATTGACAATATACTACTATTGTGATTTGACTAATAGATGTTATTATTCAGCACATCGATGCACTGCCCAAATATGGTCATTGGAACGCCAATAGCTGTCTTCTGTACATGACAGCTATCCTGCGACATCCGTCTATGAGGAAAATGTGATGTTTTGAGCTCGTAAATAATACACAAAAGTCACTTTTTTCGGGGTTTTTTGTGCTATCGATGTGCTGAATAATAAAACCATTATCCTGCTCGATTTTGCAGAATATCGTCTGATTTTAGCCAACTCGGGACTTCGTCCCTCGTCGGCTAAGTATCAGACGATATTCTGCGCAATCTCGCAGGATAATGGTTAATTATTCTTCATGCGCACGAAGCGCGGCAAAATTTTTGTTAAGTATTGAGTGAAGTCAGCTTTAGTACCAAGCTGCGAAATATTCTCAGAGTAAAAAATTGAACAGATTTTGAAAAAAATGTTGTTGCAGGACGTTATCACTTATTATCACTTACCACTGTCGCACTACTATATTTGAGCAAAAAATGAAATATTATGAAAAGAAAACCTGATTGGGTAAGCAGGCGAGAGTTCATTTAATGAATATGGTCATAAACTTGCCACGAATAATCCACAGCATGGTTCGCCGTTACATGTTTCAACTAAGCTATATGTTTCTGGTGAAGTTAAGTAGAAAAATGCATATGATAGAGATCGAAGTTGCTGGAATAACTACTATCTGTAGCTGTTTCACTCTCTTCATTGTCGAAATCTTGCTGAAAAAATTACGACCCTCTCCAGAAGAAGAAAAATTTGTACCATCCCTATAGGCACGCGAAAAAAATTAGGACCCTCCCCACAAAAATAGGAGCCCTCACACGTTCCTTATACCAAGCCTTGAATAGACACTGGGTTGTAGTTGTACTGTGAGTATTTTCTTGCCTACAGCATGCTGTAAAAAATACAAACTTTTCGTTCCCTCCCTGTTATGTGCTTGCATTTTTTTTTAGTGACGCCCCCCCCCCCCCCCCCCTTTAGGAGCGTATTTTTGGGGTGGCCACCCCTTTGAGGCCGTATATTTTTGGGGTGCCCCCCCTCCCTTCATTTCCACCAGCCCCCCCTCCGTGATAAAAAATGAGCGGTCCCGAAGTATAACTCCAATAAACTCATTAATAACAAAGGGCAAGATGGCAGCCAACAAAAGAAAATTGTGGCGTCATTTCAAACTTGAATTTTGAGATGTTCCCCTACTTCGATTAAATGGGACTTTTAGTATGTTGTTTCTAAGGGTATTTGGGACAGGATTATGAAGGAAAAGCTTTTGTTGCAATTACTTTTAGGTCAAACCGTAAAATGACTGGACTATTAATCTTAGTTTTGTCATGCTTATTCTATGATTTATGTTTTTGACGTTGTTAGCTTTCCAGGTCAAACGTTAGCTTGAATTTTTTAAGGGTTCTTAATTTGTTTCTTTGTCTAGGGTCTTTTCTTTTATCATCGCATATGTTACTGATCCATGATTGCTGTTCTATGTCTTGCATTCGTTGTCTGATAAAATAAAGAATGGTAGCTGATGGGTTTGGAATCAGCCATATTTCGCACAGTCCTAAATGGTTTAAAATGCTATGTAATTTGCATGGCCAATATTCTTTATTTTCTTCATGTCGTGTTATAATGTCGTTTAAGGCCTTTCGCGCTAACTTATTGTCTTCGTCACTACTCAGTTTTTGCCAGTATATTGATAGCTCTGCATTTTGCCTGGACACGGAGTGGGAATCTCCCTACTTCAGATCGGCATGCACTTGAGCTTTTGTGTGCACAATTTCGATGGGGTCCCTTTCTAATTTCTCCTGACAATCTACCCCCCAGACTTCACAAGACACAGTATAACAAGAGCTCAAGCGGAACAGCACTCCCGGGGGGGGGGGGGGGGGGGGGGGGGGGGAATCCAATATTTTTTGTCGGGGATGATCGTCGGAAATTTTTAGTTTCATCCCTAAAAGATTCCAAACATGGCGGGCCATGGCGTGGCTCAAAAAAATTATTACCCTAATAGATACCCTAAAAGATGAGGTCGTATCCAAGTAGGCGCGAAGGACACAGGTAACAGGGAAGAGATACCACTCAAGAATTTTCCATGTTTGTTTCTAATTTACCGTCTTCTAATCGAATAATCTCTCTTTCCTACATGGCTTTTATAAGCACCCATAAGAAAAAACAATTTGGACACAGTTTCGGCCCTAAAAGATACCAATCTCCCTAAAATTTATCGAAGATCAAGATCACCCCTAAAAGAGGCCAAACCATCGTGATCTTAACCCTAAAAGATACGACGATCATCCCCGACCAAAAAATATGGGAGTTCTCCCCTCCCCACCAGGACAGCACTACCCCAAACGTTGAACGTTTTTTTATGCAAAACATGCTTTTCTTTTTGCAAGTAAAGCACATTCTAGCTAAGTTGTAGTTCTTGTGGTTATGAGAAATTTGAAGAATTTTGAAGAAAAAAATGAATGATGCAAGAATGCAATTAGATTGCACACACGAGAAAACCTCGCAAACGAATAAAGGGCCAGAGTTGTCTCTGGCATTTACCGTTAAATTTAAATCAATATCTCTTCCAATAATAACTCAATGCTCTTCCGAAACAAGTTGCTCTGTCAGATATAAAACCATTGCAACAATGATTGTGTGACATTATTTTGCTTAGTCATCTTGCCAGAATGACCCCTTTTACTGGCGGGACGCCAAAGCACAGCACGTGAGTTACTCGTGACGCCTATCCGGCGGGGAATTTGCAAATGATTCAAACTAAATAGAGGACGTTACTAAAACCAGGAATGGGGAATGGAGGAATGAGGAATGGGGAATGGAGGAATCAGCGGTTTTACCCATGGGATTCATTTTTTCCCATGTCGCTTTGGGATGTTCGCTTAATGGCGGCTGCCAAAAAAATGTCGTCTCACGGCTCAACATGAAATATTTGCGGAACAAATTACTCATTTTTATTTGAATTAATACGATATCCAACTGGTGAGCGTTGTTTGGCGACATTTTGAGTTAAAATACGATGCAAACAACGAAGTTTTTGTTGGAGAACGTGATTCAGTGATGATTGGACTCGAAACTATATAAGTAAACTGCCCCCCGTACACCAGTAAGCTTACAATGATCAAGATGGAGAGATGATTGCGCTGGATTACAGGCCGCGAATCGTACGAACCACCTATAGTGTAGAAAGGTGCAACTTCATAAAAACGTGCGGTGAGTGGGATGTGTTAGAATGGAGTGCGAGAAATCATTCCACGTGCGAACTCCTAAGCTAAAAATAGCGAGGACGATGGACTTTTGCTCGAGAAACGATCGAGAAAGCTTTGGTTCAGTCTCAGGCGATCCGAGAGCTAGCTCTAGTCATGTGGGGTACTAACTGTGAACGAAACATGCAACGTTGTCGCTGTAAAAAAAATATACGTAAATGTAAATATTGAAATAAAATCATTTGACATCTCCTCGGAATGTTGTAGTTGTCAAATAAAGTGCTCCTGGGGCGATTTTATTGCATTTTGGGTGTTTTTTTTTGTGCCTTTTTCTTAATACCCCTACCGTATGTTGTTATAATAGATTGATCTATTATAAGTAATTTGTTCCGCAAATATTTCATATTGAGCCGTGAGACGGCATTTTTTTTTGGCAGCCGCCATTAAGCGAACCTCCCAAAGCGTCATGGGAAAAAATGAATCCCATGGGTAAAACCGCTGATTCCTCCATTCCCCATTCCTCATTCCTCCATTCCCCATTCCTGGTTTTAGTAACGTCCACTAAATAGAGGCAACAACACTTTTAATTTTTGATCTAAACCTTTAATTTCCAATGTCTCTGATAATGGTAAGTGATTTCTCAAGATTCTGCGTTAGTTTAGTTAGTTCAAATTGATGTATCGGGTTTGGTTGTCTCGAAATCACGAAAAATATGCAACTTCGTGATGGTATCGGAATTGGGGGATTCCCCCATAGTGCCTCTTTAAATAGTCACAAGAGAGCAACACTCACCAGTATTCGTCGTGCTTTGGAGATAGATGGACGGGTGGTCTTCGTTGCAGGACTTTAGTTCTCTTGCTATGACGATCCATCCATAATGTCTCTATCGCATGTGCTAGTTATATTTCTAATCGTTACGCCAATGTCTGCTTCCATCTGCCGAGATGGAGGATTTTTCGAGGTCGTTCTTTCGACTACTCACGACTGCTCTATATGCGAATCCCCCGGAGGAGGGAGTCAATTTGCAGAGCAGTGTGAGATGTGCTGTCCTGGTAAGTGAGAATTCTTCTTTTAAATGTTTCTAACATTTAAGGACGTATTTTTAAGAACAACGAAATTTAAGAACACTGAAGTCAATTTTAAGAACACTAAAATTAACAACACTGAAGTTGATTTTAAGAACAACGAAATTTAAGAACTCTGAAGTCAATTTAAGAACACCGAAATTTAAGAACTCTGAAGTCAATTTAAGAACAACGAAATTTAAGAACTCTGAAGTGTATTTTAAGAACAACGAAATGTATTTAAAGGGGCTCTCACACGCTTGCCGGCCACATCTTTGATAAGAAAATAGCTGAAATCGCAATCCAATTCCATCCGCTAGATAGCAGGTCAAAACAACCTAGAATTGCATTTGTCTAAGACTTGAATGGTTTTTCTATTAATCTGGAGGATTATTTTGATTACTACGGTCAAATGTACATATGTTTTTATGGCTACAATTTTGCTTATTTTAGGTCCACGGTGGACGAATATTAAGCGTGCGAGTGCCCCTTTAAGAACACTGAAATCCAATGTCCCTTCTCGGCTTTCGTAGCTGTATCAACAAAGTTCATTCACTAAAGAAGAACGAAGGAGATTTTTTTAATTACGTGTTCTTGGAATTATATTAAAAATAGAAAATCGCCATATCTTATTTACGCTGAACATTTCATATTTGCTATTTCAAAAATGGCAAACCTGTCCCCTCATAAAAAAGGTCTTCATTAATCGTTTTAGTCAATGTTGTTTGAATTATCAAATTCGCTTCTAATGCTGGATTTCTCGTACAGGTTCTTCTCCGTCGCCATCACCAACTACATCACCAACACCAACTACTTCATCAACTCCATCACCGACTCTTCCATCTACCCAAGCGCCTGCAGACACTGACACCTCCACTCTCACCAGTGCACCCCTTACAACTGGGCGTGGTCCGACTTCTGCACCCCTCAACACCAGTACAGATGATCTCGAGGATACAGATTATGGAAGTCTAGGAGGTGGAGATGGCGTTGACACCCTGGGAGTCACCATACTTACTCAAGTTGGTCCTTTAGTGGGTGTTGTTCTTGGTACTGCCGCAGCTGTCGGCATAATGTGCTCCCTCGCTCTGTTTCTAGCTCTGAGAAGAAGAAGGAGGCAGAATCCAGGAATGCGGTCCGCGTTTTCAGGTAGGTTAATCCAAAGGCTGAGACAGTCAATGAATGAAGGCCTAAACCGGGTCCTAAAGTCGCATTAAACTGCCAACCCCCCCCCCCCCCCACAAAAAAAAAATGAAAAAGCCCAAAAATGCCTAAAAAGGAAGCACCTCTAGTAGGAGAGTAGAAAATATATTTGTGGTTGATTCGTTTCAAAACGAGTAGCAATATCAACAGACCAAATCGGCTAACGATACATTTACCTCTTGCCCTTCCACTCACTTCAGATCACATGATTACTCATTTGCGAAGGAAATTAAAATAATTCGTCTTTCTCTCAATTTCAGGGTGTGCTGGTATCAACATGTGCAACCCCGTGAAAGAGGCAATAGAATGCACAGACAAGTCCGTCTCTTCGTCGAACAACTCCATTATACCAGAAGATAAAGAGACAAATGTATAATAACGATTGCCTCGTACAAGTGGTTAGCCTGTCTGTTGACGTCTCGACAACTGGAAAATACCACAAGTCAATAGCCCGGCATAGAGGACTAAAGAGACTAACATTAACATTAACCAAGTTAAGATGAAGAGTTGCAGGGATTTTGCGGAATAGGCATTCCAGAGCTCATATCGATCTCTGATATCTTTTCCTATCCGAGGTTCCGCGTGAGGACATTCCGAAGGGTCGGCAGTGTTACGGCAAGCTACCCGATTCCACATTTCCAAAGTATGGAACTCGGTATCGTAAGATATTCTAAAGTGAGGGTTATACATATGTACATTCAGTACCAGAGAGACCAAGAAAATAGCACAGAAACTATTTGCAAATCGCACAAGATGTTGCTATTGTTACAACTATTTATTTGCTAGTGCTATTTCTACTAAATCTGGAAGGAGAAGTCATTATCAATATCTTTAACTAGAATATTGTCAATAGCGTCTCGTTGCGTACTTTTTTGTTCATGATATCCTGTGACGTCATCTGTGTATCTATTACAGTACACACGCACGCAAAACGAGATCTATTTGTTAAATATAAGATTTATATAAGTGATATTACTGCAATTTTCATTGCAAGCGAATGTAGACGCGCAAAGTTTAGCTTCCGTCAATCAAACGAGTGGACAGCTCTGGGTGATTTCAGGCAGGTTTTTTTGAGAGATTTACTTTATAAGGACTAGCTTAGCTTAAAATTTTCCACCAAAAACTTCATGTGCCTATTAAAGGTTTGGAAAAAACGGAAGCTGAAGTGGAATTTCGCAGGATTATGAAAAACCCAGTAAAGTTTATAACTGGACCGATGGTCACTGAAAACATTTGAACAACACAAATTATAGAAATATGAGATCGTTTCGATGTAGGATTACCAAGATATTCACAAAAAAAGATACATACATCCCTGGGGAAATATGTATGTACTTCAATTTTTTCAAACACTGCAATCTTCGAGAAATCCCTAATCGAAATTCCCTGAAATTTCACTCGCTTCCTTTACATAAGCAATCGTTTCAATTTATTGTGCTGTGTCTTCTATGTGATCTTGTACATAGAATTCTTAATAAAATCATATATCAGCGGCGAGAAAGTAAAAATGAGCTAACCAAAAATGTTACTCGTATGTCTCGACAATTGTGAAGTGCTCAATGTAATTACCCTTGAATACAAGTACAGTGGGAATTGAATCCACGAGACGTTATTTGATTTTTCTTTGACCCGATGACCTTGAAATACTCATTGTAGACAGCTACTAAATTTCAATGTTGATATTTTTTTTGCCGAAACATTTTGCAGAGCAGCACATTCCAGTGTACGTAATTCCTCATCACACACGCGTTTCAGGCCGTTACAGAGCTGAAACAGTCACGTCACAGACTGACGTGCAATCACCGTTATTTTTGTCGATATGATGTGTGTTGCCAAAAAAAGTTGAACCCCCAACCCCCACGTTTTAAGTAATATATCAAACACTAGAGAGCGTGTTTCATCAGGGTTTCCAAACACTGAGAAATGGGTTGAAAAAATGAGGCAAAGCCGAGTTTGTTTTTAACTTTCAGCCAAAATGTTTTTCGCCCCGCAGCCTACGTGCGAGGTCGCATGCGAGGTCGAGGTAATTTTCCCTGCGAGTCGTTATCTAGCGATCAAGCACGTAGCGTGGGTGGTTTGTTGCAAGTTTCCCTCGTTGTGCAATAAGGGATTTTCCCTGTTACTAAAAATAAGAAGAGGAAGTTCTTAAGTTCAAAAGAACCACGTAAAATTTAGGCCTTGTTTAGCGAACTGAAGAGGTAGCTCTTCTTAACCGAGACACTCGAAAAATGGTGGGCGTTTAAAGTTGCCCCCGTAAACCGGTTATCCCTATAGGTGAGGGAACTTTGAATCGTCCAATATGGTAAACCTCAGAAGCCTTTCAAAGTTTTTCTTGGCAGTATCACTACTTTCGTGCCTTCTAAAGTATTCAACAGCATAACCGTTTAGTTTTCCAAATTCATTTCATTTATCTATTTCGTTTCGAAGACAACATGTAACCAAAAATACGCAAAAATTGCCTGCACGAGTTATTCCGGAAGAAGAGACGAAGTGTTTATATGGAGAAAGAACTGTACCGGACGAAGGGATAACTCGCCTCGGCTACGTGAGCTATCCCTGGCACCCGAGACAACCTTAGTCCCGGCCGGGACGTCATGTAGAGGGATTATTGCGTTTCACAAAGAAATGAATGGAAAATATCTTAGGCGGGCTATCCCTTCCCTTCCGTTCTCGGGACAGCATTGCACATATAAACGGGCTCTTAGCCAGCCAGTTGAAGTAGTTATATACTAGAAGTTTCTGAAAGAAAGCGGAGTGCTGCGAGGATATTTATTTAACGCTTGCAACATGTCTGAAATCAAAACAATCAATCATCTGATTTGAAGTATTTGATATAGCGGGAAAATGTCATATGATGGAGAATTTAACAGTGCGGGGGATCGCAAACGAGCCCTACCCGGCTCTTTGACCTCTTCGATTTCCGCGTTTCACGCGTCGCTTTTGGGGATCCTACGTTTTTTTGTGCTAACCTCAAAACCGTGACATTTTGTTTCCAATACAAAAATTGTACGAGCGAAGGAGAGATTCACCCTCGAGAGATCAGTGCGGCGCGGTGTGGGAAAAATCGAATAAACAAGTGACCACCAGCGATCTCCCCGCCGAAAGATGAAAACAAGTGAACTCTAAACCTTATCTTAAGTAAACCGCTAACTGTTGAACCTATGTATATAAAGGCAACAAATTAACTCTGATATACGAAACTCAGCTCTTCAAACTGTCACTCAACCGTTCTATTTCAAAGACGAAAGGCGCCCGACGGCAATAAATATTTTGAGATCCCGCATAAAACATCAATCAATTAAGAAACCGGATTGAAAACGAGGCTCAGGATTTGCCAGACAGACTCCAAGCTGAAACAGGAGGTCACGGATAGAAAAATCCCGCGCAGATCACAGAGGGAAAACGCGCATAGGGGGAAAAACGCGTATGGCAAAATGGGTAAAGAAAACGCGCATGGCAAAATGGGTAAAGATTAGTGTCGCTGCTCGGCCTGCGGCCTCGCAGCAATAATCGGGCAAATGTGGTTTATTCGACAACATATCAGCTGGCGAGTTTGCAGGGGCACCCAACGAGATAATGATGTAAAATAGCTAAAAATGCCATTATATGTCATTACTGAGTACACAAGTGACTGTAAATTGGTATTTTTAATCCCCCGAGCATGCGCTGAATTCAGACAATAAAAAAGTATATGTGTAATGTGCGCGCTCTCACTGATAGCACAGTGTGCGCGCGTTCATAATATTTTGAGCGAGTCAGATAGTGACAGGTGTATTAGTCTACTGTATTGGCCGAAGGAGTAAAGAAGTACTAGAACCTCCCAGTCGAGATTGGCGGCCTTTGTGTTGGCGCAGGGTCAGATTCTGGAATAGGAGGAGGAGAGGGCTAGGAGCGTCATTTTAAAGAGTCATGAGCAACTTGGGGGGACATTTAGTAGGTAGGGAGGGAGGGAGAGAGGGATGAAGGATGAAGGGGGAAGAGAGCCCCGACGAAGGGCAATCATGTAATGGACCTCCAACTGTTAATAACCGCCGAATGGTAGATCCTTCATATATGGTACACTATAGTGCCCTGTCCTCCGTAGTCATAGAACGAAGATATACAGAAGGGCACTATAGTGTACCATATATGAAGGATCTAGGCGCCAAATAGTAGCCTGTGTTAACAGACGCTCACTCAAAATCAAGCGATTTGAGTGAGACGTTGTCTACTAAAACTCAGGCTATCTAGATCCGTAAGCGAGCAATTCCCTTCTTTGCACCTCGACGTAGCGTCTTCGGTAACGCACGAGTCACCAACTCTTCTTTGAGATGAAAGCCCACTGCTTTCCCTCGAAGACTTGCAAGATAAACCAAGCTTAATTTCCGTGTGCATTCAAGGCTTTTATTCAGCCCTTCCCTTTCCTTTAGATTACGAAAGCATGTCTTGGATAAAATAGAAGAGTTCTTTACGACGTCCACGTTATATGGGAGTTGCTCAATCAAATGGAGGCGATCTTTCGCACTTTGAGAACAGTTTCCTCGTTTTGGCATCCATTATCAAGCAACTCACTATTTTATCAAGCAACTCACTATTCAATTTTATAAACAACTTTTAATCATCATTTAGGCTTTCCCTTTACGATACAGGTCGCAAAGTCTATGTTTCTATAAGCTTATACAACATATAATAATAACCAAACCTAGCTATTGTGTAGAGTCCTGAATATTTACAAGTAGGAATGTTGTACCACGTCTGTTGATTGTGAGTTCCATAGAAGGAGTTCGAAATCACATTTGCATCACGGGTAATCAGAGCATGGTGGCGGATCTGGGTGGGTGGGTGGGTGGGTGGGTGTGTGTGGGGCGGGGGTGGGGGGGCACCCCCGTCCCCTTTCAATTAAAAAATTATAAGAAATCTGTGAGCATTTTGGATTTTAGCCCAATCCTATGCAATATATTTAATATCATGGTGCATTCCACGCTTAAAAATTCCCATCAAGAAAATTTCGCCAAAAACTGTCGACGTTGCAATCTTCCTTATAAGGAAATCCACCTTACCTTATTGTCGAAGGTCTGTAAGTATTTTCAGGGGTCTTGGAGGATGTATACATCATAGAACGTCTTGATATGTTAAGGAATGAAGCAGGAAAATTCACCAAAACTTGCAGGTATTCGAGAAACATCATTCTCATGGTCGCCATTTTGTTTTTTCCTAAGCCAAAGGGCCTGGATCGAGATTTCAAAAATACCACAGGCAGCCCGCGCAGATTCGTAAAAAAACACAGGACTTTCTTGGGGTCCGCCAATATTTCCCTAATTACCCATGATGCTCCGGGAACTCACCTCAGACTACATTGTACAGACAACACACGGCAACCTCTCACCCCGGGCGTAAGGAGGACAAGAGAAGGATTTACAATCTGCTCTAAGTGCCTGGATGAAGTCATTTGCTCGGAAGCTATCTTGGGCGTCTCGATCCACGCAGACAATGTCTTTGTGATCGTCTTTATTGATCTGTAAATAAAGAGTAACACGAATTAACGCTACTAAGTTGTAGTACTACAAACGATTTTCTATTTGATACATTAGAGCTCAACTTTCTATGGCTTGATCGGCGAAACAGGGCACGCGTGATGTTAGGAAAAATCTAGCAATTTTGTCGATAAAGTCACCATAATTACTTTATCGGTGAAATAGAGCATAGATTTGGACCAATCAAAACAATAAAACAAAATCAAGAAAATACTTTTAACAACGCCATTTGCCATTTTTGTGGCTTCAAATCAGAACCTTCCAATCAGAAGGCTATATCTTATAACGTACAAAGCTCAGGCAATCAACATTGATAATAGACCACCACAAGAATTTGACAAAAGACTGAAAGGGGCTCTCGCACGCTTAATTTTCGTCCACAGAAGACATAAAATAAGTAAAATTGTAACCGTGAAAACACATGTACATTTGCCCGTAGTAATCAAAATAATCCTCCAAATTAATAGGAAAACCTTTCAAGTGTTAGACAAATGCAATTCTAGATTGCTTTGACCTGTTATCAAGACGATGGAATTGGATTGCGATTTGAGCTTTTTTCTTGTCAGAGAAGTGGCCAGCAAGCGTGCGAGCTCCACAGCATCTCACTCACCTGTACCCCTAGGAACCCATCGTATTCGCGATGCCATCCTCGGTAGCATTCCTTCCTGGCGGGTAACATGACTTGAATACTCCTCGTCTTGGCAAGACATACTGCGCACTGCACGTAATAAAACGAGGAGAAGATGTCCATCTCTTGCTCGGGATTCGCGCGCGCGGATGAATTACGTAGCGCGTCACTCTGTGTTCTCTGACTGAAGTACCATGGTTTGCTGGGAAGGCATTTGAAGAGAGAGCCACCGAGACGGCCTGGGCCGTGATGAGTAGCCGCGGCTTGACCTAGAGAAATAAAAAGAAATCAAACAAGAAACACATAGTTCAATGCAATAATATCAGCTCGTGTAACAGCCATTCTCAGTTACACGCAGTCGTCGGGGAAAAAGCTTGCAAGCGAAAAAGTCGTTTTTTGTCAAAGTTTCCATGGCAACGCACGTGCTTTCGCCGGCTTGTCGCGCTCAGACAAGACAGAAAGACGTGTTTTCGCTTGCAAGCTTTTTTTTCACGGCGACCGCGTGTAACTGAGAATGGCTGTAAAGGCCCATGACCAACCGGTAGCCTTTGCGCCCCGTTTTCTTTTGTTTTCAGATTGATCCATTGTTTTTCGGGTGCTCTGATTGGCTAAAAGTCCGCAAAGGCTCTCGTTTGGTGATGGGCCTTTAAAGGAGAGGTGTCATGATTTTAGCATGCACTTTTGGCGATAGATAAGCCTGCAAAGAGCTGAAGGATTGGAAAAATACTAGTCTAGGTTTGTTACCACCGTATGCATTGCTACGCAACCTCAAGTTACTGTTACGATTGGCGATTCTCAGCAAAGGAACTGTATTGGATCGATGTTCTTGAGCAAGAAAGTTAATAATTCTAGACCAGAAAGCCAAAGGATAGCTTATAATAGTTTTAGTTGATTTTGCAATCAATGTCGACCCATTGAAGTAGCCAAATCCAACGTTTTGGTTTAGATTGACAGCAAAAAATCGTTAATCGCCCATCGCAACAGTGAATTTTGAGGTCGCGTAGCAGTGCATACAGTGAAAAATAGCCGTTTACTACAAAGCGATCACGATTATAGGCTTCACAGACTTATTACAGAGCGAATGGAAACGGTTTGCTATAATGAGTTTTTGAAATCTTGTTAGGATGAACAGTTTCCAAAGCTTGAGGTTACATCAAAATTTGTATGAAAATCGAGTCTTGCCGTACCCTACTCCCAGGGTGAAGTTTCCGTGTTTTCGAGCCAAGTTCAGTCGTATTTTTGTTATTTCAGTGGTAGTTCGTTTTGCCTCTGATTCTGGTCTTGCTGTGCCTCCAATCATTGGATCATTAATTTTAGCGCCTTCTTATTCAGGGGCGTAGCCAGCACTTATGAGAGGGGGGGGGGGGGGGGGGGATTCCAAAATTCAAAAATAAAAAACTCCACATAAATCGGACGTCTTTTGCGTTCTCGCCACAGGAAACCCAGCCAAAAATATTGATCTCTGGAAAAAACTAGCGTTTGAAGAAATTTGCTACATTTTATTGCAGCTTTAATTTGTTGTCTATTAAATATTTACAATTTTAGTAGTAAGTCGGTCCAGAACAGAGGCGAGGGGGGGTTCCGCTGCCGGAGAGGGGGGGGGGGGGTTCCGCTGCGGGAGAGGGGGTGTTCCGGAACCCCTGGAACCCCCCTGGCTACGCCCCTGTTATTGGCAGCAGGACTAGTTCCGGAACGAGATCATGTTAATCGTCTCCCCTTGAATAACACGATTTCGCTCCGGAACTCATCCTGCTGCCAATAAGAAGGCGCTAAATTCATCATCCAATGATAGGAGGCCACGAAACTCCGCCTTTGGGACTGACGTTTTTGATTGATAGAACTGGGAATCCTAGTGAGTGTCCCAAGGGTGAAGTTTCAGAAAGAAACATATCAAGACTAGAATCACTGAGGCAAAACGAACTACCACTGAAATGACCAAAATACGACTGACCTCAGGCTCGAAAACACGGAAACTTCACCCTGGAACCAGGGTAGTCTTGCCGATGAAGCTTATAGTACCTTCATTGCTTATCATACGATGGGTTTTTTATCGCTAAAAACACGAGGTACCTGATCGTAGACAACCAACTTGGATTTGAAACGCGCGGTTTAGAGGATGCGGTTCAACATCTAAGATGGCGGCGGCGATCTCTCGGGTTTCTCGCGATAAAATCAACGCTCCGCCTCCTGCAAGACTATTGTATTAGCGCCTGGAATCATCAAACCGCGCGCTCTGATTGGCTTGCGAGCGGTCCAGAATCACCAAACCGCGCGCTCTGATTGGCTTGCGAGCGGTCCAGAATCCTACGATCCGCATTCTGTGGTGCACGTGATAAGTTTATGCTGTTTCACAGTGTAAGCGAAAAAATTATCTGAGTCACGCCACCTCACCTGAATACACCGTGACGGTGAATTATCTTAGACATGTCACCTCACCTGAATACACCGTGACGGTCCTCGCAGGACACGCCGTGCGTGAATTATCTTAGACAGGTCGCGTCACCTGAATACACCGTGACGGTCCTCGCAGGACACGCCGGGCGTGAATTGTCTTAGACAGGTCACCTCACCTGAATACACCGTGACGGTCCTCGCAGGACACGCCGTGCGTGAATTATCTTAGACAGGTCACCTGAATACACCGTGACGGTCCTCGCAGGACACGCCGTGCGTGAACTTTCTTAGACAGGTCACCTCACCTGAATACACAGTGACGGTCCTCGCAGGACACGCCGTGCGTGAATTGTCTTAGACAGGTCACCTCACCTGAATACACCGTGACGGTCCTCGCAGGACACGCCGTGCGTGAATTATCTTAGACAGGTCACCTCACCTGACTACACCGTGACGGTCCTCGCAGGACACGCCGTGCGTGAATTATCTTAGACAGGTCACCTCACCTGAATACACCGTGACGGTCCTCGCAGGACACGCCGTGCGTGAATTGTCTTAGACAGGTCACCTCACCTGAATACACCGTGACGGTCCTCGCAGGACACGCCGTGCGTGAATAATCTTAGACAGGTCACCTCACCTGAATACACCGTGACGGTCCTCGCAGGACACGCCGTGCGTGAATTATCTTAGACAGGTCACCTCACCTGAATACACCGTGACGGTTCTCGCAGGACACGCCGTCCGTCCCCATCTCGTGTACATAACACCCGACGGCGCTTGTTTCGCGCTGGCATCATCCACATCATCATCATCTGGATAAGGCGCGAGATAACATGGCTTGATGTACCGACGGCCTCGCTTGGTCACATAACACTCTGTCGACCCTTTGTCGCCTTTCTCGCCCTTTCTTCCCATCGCGCCGGGCATTCCGGGTTCTCCATTCTCCCCCGAGGTACCGGTAAGACCGCGGTCACCCTTGGGTCCCGGCAAACCACGCCCTCCTGTCAAGAAATTATCAGATACAAGTTACAAGATCATTACAGTGGCTGGAGCTCTTTGCCAACACCGATCATTGAATCAAAATCCATCTCTTGCTTATTTATAAGCTCTTGGAATTTCTGCAGAAACCCATTCATAGGAAATTCTGAATATATTCTGTGTGTCATTGGGAATTTATGAATTTCTCATGTCACAAAAATGGGTGTACCCCGTGGCTTTAAAAAAACATTAAAATAATTTAATTAAAAAAATAAAAAATTTAACATAATTATAATAATTTAAAAAGTTAAAATAATTAAATTAAAAAATATTAAAATAATTACAATACATGTGAATTCCGAACACTTGGCCATTCTTATACCGTTATGGGAAATTCAGCTTTTCCCATGAATGGATTTCTGCAGAAATTCCTCGTGGGCTGTTGCCAACAAAAAACCCTGTCTATCTTCTCATGATTTTTTTAATTTGTTGGTATCCAATTTTATTATTTTATTTATTCTAAATCACCTAAACGTTTATGAGGTGGGAAATTCCAGGGGAGGGGGTCTTTTTAAGGGAGGTCCTCACCCCCCTCGGTGCGGTTTGAAAATGCAATCAGCCATTACATTCTATTTTCACTTGGGAATAGTGTGCGACATATAAGATATAAATTTACATAATCAATTCAGTTGGTTTTGAGATCTCGCGCCAGATGCCGCTTTCTGGTTCCGCTCCTCAACACGGCCAAGACTTCCTTCAAATCCACCTTCAAGAATAAATGTCTCCTCCTTCTTCGTTTACATCTCTTCTCCTTTCCCGTGGGCTCGAGTTAAGTATTATTTGGTGCTATTTTGGCCTGGCTTGTGGTCGCTTGGCTCGGTGCGTTGTGTTAATTGGCTTCACTTTATGTTATTCGGCTATTAGCTTAAAACCGGAGTTTGTTCTATTTTGTTTTATAGGTTTCCAGTGGAGCCCATGTGCTTTGCCTGTCGCATTTCACTCTGTTCACTCGTTCTTAACTGTCCTGAGTTCGTCAGAGTTTGGCCAGTTATTACGCAAGATTACGACCACACGCGTCTCCCTTCGGTGTTTCGGGACATTTCCACTCTCACGAGCTCTACTTGTTTCTGGCATCTTTCGTCGTTCATAAAAACTCGCCGGAACAGAACTCGGCTACTGCTCCGGGAAAAGTAGAAGTAACGAGGTGTATTTAGTGTGGTAGGTCCTGCATTCTCGTGTCACATTTCCTTATCCGCGTCATGAACTTTTATCCGGAGTGCTAGTCAGTTTGTTTACATGTTTGGATTGCAACATCAGTATATCGTTTGCTCTTCGCCTATACATGGAAATATAGACGTCTGTGGGTTGCAGATTCGAGAGCCTTTTTGTACATAACGTTGTGTGCATTTATGTCTTCTGTTTGCTTTGTAGTTTGTTGGTTTTGTGGCTTCTGTGTGTTTGTCCGCGTTTTGCTGGCAGGCCCGACTCACTGGGTTGTATCGTGATTTTTTATTGTCAGTCGCCTGCAGTTAGCGTTAGGCTCACTTTGTGTACGCTGGCTGTTGTATGTTATTTTGGTAATACCTCGTCGCAATTATGTCCTTATGCCGTAATTATGTCGTAATTATGTGTCTTATTATGTGCGTTACGTGGTGCGAGGCAATTTATATGGCATGTTTGTGTCACGGACCGCAAGGAGGGGGTACAAGAGGATGAACGTACCGCACGTAGTGCGAGGAGATTTACCGCACGTGGTGCGAGGAGATTTACCGCACCTGGTGCGAGGCAATTTATATGGCGTGTTTGTGTCAGGGACAAAATTTTCAGACCGCACGGAGGGGGGTACAAGAGGATGAACGTACCGCACGTAGTGCGAGGAGATTTACCGCACGTGGTGTGAGGAGATTTACCGCACCCGGTGCGAAGCAATTTTTCTGGCACGTTTGTGTTAGGGGCACAATCTTTAGACCGCAAGGAGGGGGCACAAGAGGAAGAACGTACCGCACGTGGTGCGAGGAGGTTTACCGCATGTGGTGCGAGGAGAATACCGCACGGGGTGCGAAGAGGGAGGGGGAAGGACAGGGTGGAGCTATACCGCACGTGGACGAGGAGGATACCGCACGTGGTGCTAGGAGGGATGTACCGCATTGGTGCGGTGGGATATGTGCCATATGTAGGAGGGATAGTGTCGCACGCGGTGCGTGGAGGCATGTACTATATACATCTGGCGCGAGAGGATGGTGTCCCACGCGGTGCGTAGGGGTCATGTACCGTATGTGCGTAGGGGTCATGTACCGTATTAAAAAAAAAAATGGAACCTTTAATCCCCTTTGATGACTGGGGGGGGGGGGTCTGAAAACAGGATCTCTGCAGACATAGTCTGAATCCTGGTCATCAAAGGGTTGGGTTCCCTGTGTTTGGCTTTTCTTTGCTATATTATTCATGTATGCCATATCTCCCTTTGTTCGCCAAGTTATCCAAGTTAGGAGTTGAGTGTACATTCCTTACACAGGGAGCCCAACCCTTCGTTGGACCTGTTATAGTGTATATATGCGTCGACCCATTCTGTCATGGTTTTCCGCGTGTCCGTCGTTGCACAGGCAACCCATGATCAGTTTTATAGCGGAGCGAAATGAGAGGTTTATATCTTGGGAAGGGATGAACCTAAGACAACCGCGCTTGGGTGAAGTTCCCTAAGGAACAAGGGGGTGCAACAGCACTTGGTCATGTGGTGTGACGTCGTCACCGGACAAACATGTATGGGTATGCCAAAGAGTGGTTTGAGTTTTGGGTGTGCTCAGAGAAGCTTTGACTTATGGGTGCGTTCAGAAAGGTTTTGTTGAGTTATGGGTATGTTCTAGAGAGGTGTTGAGTTATGAATGTGTCCAAGAGGAGCCTCGAGTTATGGGCGTGTCCAAGAGAGATTTTTAATTGGGGTATGTCCTAGAGAAATGTTTAGTTATGGGTATGCCCAAACCGGTTTTAGTTATCAGTTATGGGTGTGGTAAAGGGCAGTTTTGAATTATGAATGTGGTTACGAGAGGCCTTTGAGTTATGGGCGAGGTCGCGAGAGCTTCTGAGGTATGGGTGTGGTCGCGAGAGGTGTTTGAGTAATGGGTGTGGTCAAGAGAGGCTTGGGGTTTGGGTGTGGTCAAGAGAGGTTTTGAGTTATGGGTATAGGGAATAAGGTTGGAGAGGATTTAGGATATTTTGGGTTAGGGGTTGCATTAGGATGGGAAGGTATCTGAACACTGTAAGTGTCAATGGGGCGGAGCCAGGTCTCCTTCCCATAACTTATATCATATGGAGCACAATAGTACCAAGTGAGGGATATACGACTATTTTCACTTGGGAATAGTGTGCGACATATAAGATATAAATTTACATAATCAATTCAGTTGGTTTTGAGATCGTAGCGCCAGGATGGCGACCCTGGTGTAGGTCTGCACATGGGAATAGTATGTCTGTGTGTAGCAGGTTAGAGGGCCTTATTGTGCTCATCTAGAGGCCTGGTGGAGCCAGCTTTTGCCCACCCACCCACCCTCCCTCCCTCTTTGCTAGTAATTGCCTTTTTGAGCTTCGCCAGGTCTCCTTCCCATAACTTATATCATATGGAGCACAATAGTACCAAGTGAAGATATACGACTATTACCTTTGTCTCCCATCATGCCCTTCAAGCCTTTCAACCCTTGTGGTCCTGTGAGTCCAGTTAGTCCATTAACGCCTGGGGGCCCGGGTGCCCCTGGAGGTCCATTATTACCATCTTTGCCCCTTTTCCCGTCCCTTCCCGGCATTCCCATGGGCCCATCCATGCCTGGACGACCATCTAAGCCATTTCGCCCCGGGCTACCAGACGGTCCGATAGGGCCGCGGGGGCCTGGGGAACGCCTCTTGAACATCTCGTCCTGCATAATGCGAACTCTGTGACAAAATAACATAAAATAAAGAGAAGGCAGGGACGTCAAGCCAAGGACTTTAAAAATCTGGAGACGACCTTGAAATGGCGAAATTTCATGAAATTCTCATGGCAGTCGACTTAAATTCCTGGAGACAAAGCAAAAAGAAAAAAGAAAAAACCCGGGAGAGTTGACGACCGCTAAACAAGGAGAGGTTGGAGAACGCGAAGGTTATAAATCATGCGGCTGATTATGGAGCTTGTCGTCATTCCTAAATGGAGGAATGCTCACCATGAATAATTTAACGATATTTTTGATAATATTACTTCAAATTGACCTAAAAACATTCAAACATTTGAACTATCAAGACTACTAGTCAGGATAAGGGTTAATACATCGTTTTAGTATATTTTTATAGTATATGCCTCGTTCTATTAAAGATTAATACTATTAAGGTACTTAATCAATAAAACGAGCTCTCCGAACCAGCGAATTCACTCATAGCGTAGTGGTTAGGGTTTGGGTATAGTAACTGGAAAGTTACAGGTTCGAACCCTGATGATTTTCATAATTCTTTTTTTCATTTCTGTAGGTGAGCGCTTGTTTAGAAAAAAAATTCTAAGTGCCAGTGAGCATTCCTCGATTTAGGCGTGTGTGAGCTTGTGTCAGCCGCCATTTTGACAGCATAGCAACGTACCAAGTCGGAGAAAGCATCCATTTCCATCGGCTGATTTAGAGAATGAGCAATGTTCTCGATTGAATTTGGTTAATCAAATCTGAAGCTTTGTTTTCGATGTTTATTAAGAGGTTTCTACACGAAATTCGTCTTCTAATATCGAATGAAAACAACAAAGGAGTGGCTGACACGTGGCTGACACGTCGTAATGCAGTGCCTCTGAGAGCAAGACCATTGCATCGGGAGACAATAGCCTACTTTTATGAAGAGTGCAATGAAGGCCAAATGAACCCTCATTCCGCGGTCAGCCGAGCTACAATGCCCTTCCCTGGTACAGAACTGGTCCCTGAGAGAGCCAAAAACCTAGATCCTTCATATACGGTTAGGCACAGACAGTTTCTGCTCAAAAATTATTTAAAAGTTGCCCCAAAATACCCTCAAAAGTTGCTCAAAAGTTGCTCAAATTCGTATAAGTTGCTCATAGAATATAAAAAAAAACATGTCTTTCACATTTGTCGCCTGATTTATTGAAAAATGATAAAGAATCAGGCAATTATTCTAAACACCATCAAACTCATACAATATACAATAATAGCTGCTGCTATTTTTGAAAGAAAACTTAAACAAATAAGAGGCTCCCTGAGGCTCTTCAAGAAGTCCTTATTGATGGCCTTCCAGGTTCCGTCATCTCTGCCCCATTTTCTCGACTAGCAATTTGAGTATAGGGTCTTGCTTTCTTGTATGACTTCGGCTTCCGCCAATCTCGTTCGCAGACTGCCTCTTCCGAGAGTTTCTAGGAACATATTTGGGCTTCCGCCATTTCGCTTCCAGCAATACATATGCAGGAAGCTGTTCTATATTTAGAATATTAACATAATAATAATAATAATAATATAGACTTATATAGCGCCTTTCTCCTATAGATCCAAGGCGCTTTACAATAATATAGTTTATAAAATCATAAAAGTAATGGCATATAACAATGACAATTTATTAAAAACTGAGAGCATATAGAAATTATCTTACTAATAAAACTTACTTTAAAACGCAGTAGTACACTAGTCATATAAAAAATATTATATATATATAATAATGTACTAATCTAGGCAAAAATGGATATATAATAAGAAATTGAATAAGAATGAGACGTAATGAAAATGAGATGAGATGGGGAAATTAAATGCAAACTAAACATTAAAAAACGGAGCATTCACGGAAAAAGCCCGGGCGCCATACGTCTTAAGTTTAAATGAAGGTTGGACCAATAGAGCCTTATTAGCGGAACGAAGGGTCCTTGTGGGTTTATGAAATAACAAAAGGTCCTTGAGATAGGGTGGAGCCAACCCCTGGAGTGATTTAAAAGTTAGAAGAAGAAGTTTAAAATCTATTCTTTCTTTGATTGGTAGCCAATGTAGTGTACGTAGTACAGGGGTGATATGGTCGTGTTTGCGGGTTCCAGTCAGGAGCCTGGCCGCAGAGTTCTGAACGTATTGAAGTTTGTTAATTAACTTCTGTTCAAGGCCAGCGAGAAGAGAGTTACAGTGATCAAGTTTCGAGGAAATAAAAGCATGAATAAGAATCTCACAGTGAGCAGAAGAAATGAAGTTTCTGATTTTAGAAATATTCCTAAGGTGAAAGAAAGACGATTGGCATATGGCGTTTACTTGTTTCTCCATTGTCAACTTATCGTCGAACCATACACCAATGTTCTTGGCACTGCTAGATGATGTTATATATTCATCGTTTACCATAATCGAGTTTAAATTGGGAGGTGAGCGATGGCGTGCATTAAGGACTAGTAATTCTGTCTTATCACTGTTTAACACAGGATACCCAACGAGAAATTCATATATGGATACACCACAGAGCACCAAAGGTGAAAAAATTGATTTTAGCAAGATTTTACGTTCTGTGTTTGATTTGAAATGGCAAAATGTATCACAAGTTGCCATTTTTGTAAAAATTTGATCGGAAATAACGTAAAATTGAAAAAGTTGCTCAGAATCGAAAAAGTTGCTCAAAAGTTGCCGAGCAGAATCTGTCTGTGCCTATATATGGTACATTATAGTGGTTTATGCGGAGATATATGTTTATACGGAGGAGACTATAGTGTACCATTATGAAGGATCTACCGAGCCAAACTCGGTACGAGGTATTGACGTATAGGAGTATTCTCCCGAGTTTGATGCAGTCAGATATGCTTTGCTATGAAAGGTTTGATGTTTTTTTTTGGACATCTTTTCGGAGATATTATATTTTTTTGAAAAAGTGTTTCCCTAAGGTTGGAGTATATTTTGCATCTGGGAGTACTTGCAGTCCCCAGTTCTGTGATACGCCTTTTGAATGCCATATTTAACATTGACATGTTAATTATTACCATTTTCACAGGGAATTTCTGCAGAAACCCATCCATGGGAAAAGCTGAATTTCCCATGACACAAGAATGGAACGTGTTTCGATTTCCCATGGCTATACATGTGAATGCCGAACACTTCCCGTGTGTGTGCCATGGGGAATTCGGCTTTCCCCATGGATGGGGTTCTGCAGAAGTTTCCTGTGTTTATTACCATTTTATAATATCCTAATATACCAAAGTTGGTGTTTAATGGATTAAAAGATTATTATTATTGTGTACGAAAATTCCCACTTCGTGCCGTATAAAACAAAAGAAATAAACATAAAAAAAAACAGCAGTTCACATTCGGGATTATAATTGTACACCCAGTTTCCGTTCCTTTTGGCAACGAAATGATTTTGTGTACGTGCAGCTTTTTGACCTCGAATTAGCTGCGCAGGTTTTGTCCATCACAGTACAATTCTTCACAATGTTATTGGTAACTCGAGGATTTCAAGTCTCCTCAATCAACTGCAGCCATTTAACCACTTAAATTTAAATTAATTGAACTACTTTGAATATATATACATTCTAATAGGCGATGAAATTCTCAAAATCACTTTTAGAAACTAACTTACTGTATCATAAATTACTTACCGTGTTTCTAGCAACATTAACTGTCTCTGTACTTGATACATCGGTGATACATTGGCACTTCCAAACACGTTCCTCCGCTTTCTACCTCTCTCCGTACTCTCCTCATTATGCTTGATAGTAGTATCTGATTCTCGAGTTCCCTCTTCAACGAATTTCTCAATCTTAGATCCCAACATAACCTGTGTATGATCTGGCTTACATTCGCAAACTTGATGGCCTGGTACCAGCAGTAGATGGACGATACAAAGGAGAGACAAACAAAGAGCTATCAAGCTCACGCCAAGAACCAAACTCAGCCGCCATGAAGGCTCTTTTACAATGATTTCCTTGCTTGCCATTTTCGCTTTACTCTCGGTACAATTACGGTTGATAGGAGATTGATTTCCTTTGTTACCTTCGCTCATAAATCGCAAATAAGAGTGTTGATGGCAAGCATGCCGTGTAATTTGCTATCCACGCAAGCTTGGAATACAAAGCGCCCTTCTTCCCTCAATAATAGCTCGTATTTAGTAATTTGAGCTCGTTTAGTTTTACGTAGTTAGTGGTATGTTATTAGGTCAAGTATCAAGGGTTTTGCACTTGTGGGTGGTGAAAAGATCTCGAGTAGAATATTTTGGCCAAACGTTTTTAGACAAACATTTTGATGATGACAAACTACTAGCCAAATATTCCATTCTTTTTTTACCCTTTAAAAATGCGAATCGAAGCACAAACCCCGTACTTCGGGATACCTGGAATATTTTAATAAGTGAAAAATTAAGAGCACTAACATTTTTGCGACTTTATTCGTCATATTTTACATCCAGTGCGGAAAAACTGTACACTTAAATCGGAGTGCTTTGTGTTATGTGGCAAAAAAGGTCTTTCCACAGGGCGTCCAGATTGCATTTGTATTGACATGTACACACAACTCTTACGATACCCGATGGTAACTCCATTAAGTGCTCCAAATTGCTGATACAATCATACAATACAATGTTTCAGATGATTGACAATAAATCACGACTACCTTTGTTCTACTGTCTCTGTGTGATTTCTTAGAGTTCTTATAGTGCTATTCTGTAGCTTTATGGGCGATAAAACAATCCGGCGATCAACGGTCATTAAACTGCCCCGCAGATTCCCAAAGGACAAGAGTTATTAAAACAACACTATAAATACACGAAGGCCAGAAATTAGACGAATTCAATTGTAAAAAAGCAGGAAAATTGACCAAAACTTGCAGATACTCGAGAAACATCCTTCTCTTGATCGCCATTTTGTTTTTACCCCCCACCGAGGGGCCTGAGTCACGTTTCGAACACCACAGGCAACCCGCGCGGATTTGCGCGTACAGTAGGATGAACATATGAAGTATCTAGGGAATTGTCTCTAGATCCTTCATATATGGTACACCATAGTGTCCTTCTGTATATCTCTGTTCTATAAGACATGGGAGATATTTATACGGAGGACACTATAGTGTACCATATGAAGGATCTACCGTACTATATGGTACACCATAGTGTCCTTCTGTATATCCCTGTTCTATAAGACATGGGAGATATTTTTACGGAGGACACTATAGTGTACCATATGAAGGATCTACCGTACTATATGGTACACTATAGTGTCCTTCTGTATATCCTTGTTCTATAAGACAGGGGACATATTTATACGGAGGACACTATAGTGTACCATATGAAGGATCTACCGTACTATATGGTACACCATAGTGTCCTTCTGTATATCCTTGTTCTATAAGACATGGGACATATTTATACGGAGGACACTATAGTGTACCATATGAAGGATCTACCGTACTATATGGTACACCATAGTGTCCTTCTGTATATCCGGCCTTGTTCTATAAGACATGGGAGATATTTATACGGAGGACACTATAGTGTACCATATGAAGGATCTACCGTACTATATGGTACACCATAGTGTCCTTCTGTATATCCTTGTTCTATAAGACATGGGACATATTTATACGGAGGACACTATAGTGTACCATATGAAGGATCTACCGTACTATATGGTACACCATAGTGTCCTTCTGTATATCTCTGTTCTATAAGACATTGGAGATATTTATACGGAGGACACTATAGTGTACCATATGAAGGATCTACCGTACTATATGGTACACTATAGTGTCCTTCTGTATATCCTTGTTCTATAAAACATGGGAGATATTTATACGGAGGACACTATAGTGTACCATATGAAGGATCTACCGTACTATATGGTACACTATAGTGTCCTTCTGTATATCTCTGTTCTATAAGACATGGGAGATATTTATACGGAGGACACTATAGTGTACCATATAAGGATCTACCGAGTTGTCTGCTCTAACCGCTGCACAGTCATCAAGGGCGCATAACACAGTGGGAGCCTCAATTTCAAGTAAAACGTTTTCAATACCGACGAGAAAACGAATGAGCTTGAGACAATAGACACGCTTAAAGAGCCTATGTCAGCCGCCATTTTGACAGCATAGCAACATACCAACTCGGAGAAAGCATCCATTTCCATCGGCTGATTTAGAGAATATAGAGCAATTTTCTCGATTGAATGTGGTAAATAAAATCTGAAACTTTGTTTTTAGATGTTGGTAAAGAAATTTCTACACGTAATTCGTCTTCTAATAGCGAACGATAACAATAACAAAGGAGTGGCTGACACGGGCTCTTTAAGGAAACGTCTCGGACGCGGTATTCTTGAGTTTTTCGACTTCAAATTGATGCTCCCACTGTATTTGTTATGCGCCGAGTTTTTGAGTGCATGTTGTGCAGAACTAACAAAGGAATTATCACATGATCTAAGTAAATTGGGTGGGAATAAGACTTAAATATTGTCGGCCAATTTGTCTATTAAGAATGCCCTAGTTTTGTGGTATTATTTCTTGCTGTTGTTGTTGAATTGTTGCATTCTCCTTTTTTCGAATTCCGACGCTTATTAACTTTGGACCTACATTACTGTGGCTATTTTCGCCGAATGACACGCCCTTGAACCCTTTTGACTCCATGCGAAAGGAAGATGCCGATTTATCACCACACCAATGGTCACATTTCTTGTATGGACATACGGACGGATATTGTTGACTAGAGAGGAAAAATCCTTTAAGATAATCATGGTCGCAGACGAGTAGCTGATACTGATAAGCACTCGAGGCGGTCCCACCCCCTTCCCAGTAGCCATTGCTTTGTGAGTCATCATCGCCGGCAGCGTAGCTGTAGCCGAGTTTCACAGCCTGTCCATCGCGCCGTCTGAAGTGAGCCAGCTGTTTTGGGTCAGCGTCCTCTCTGATGTATAAAATCTCGTTGAACTGAATGCAAACAAAATAGAGTCGATCTCAGATGGGTGTCGATGAATGTCGAAAAGTGTCGAAACGTGTCGAAAAGTGTCGAAACGTGTCGAAAAGTGTCGAAACGTCTCGAAAAGTGTCGACGAGTGCCGAAAAGTGTCGATGGGTGTCGAAAAGTGTTGACGAGTGTCGAAAAGTATGCGCTGAGCGTGACTTGAAACTCGACATCCTATGAAGATCCGAACAAGGTGCGTGGGTGAACAACAAGCGCGCATAGAATTTCTAGGTCTCTGTTTAGCTATAGTCTATCGCTGGGTTTCATATCGTGAGTGCCCGGGTGAATCTTTTAATATCATAATGATTAACATTCGACCTTTTCAACAACATATCTTTTGCACCTCATAGTATGATGAGAGTTGTGTTGGCGAATGGTGAGAAAAGACCATGGTCGCCATTTGTGCCAAAAAAAAGGTCTGTTTTTCAAGCAGTTCAAGCTTAGATGAGAAGACACCTTTATAACATAGCTACGATATAACGCGCGCTCTGATTGGGCAATTTTTATGAAGAAGTTTTGGCGGGACGCACGTAGTCAAGGGCAACCAGGATGGTCCACGCTTTGAACTCGCCGAAAGATTGATTTGGTTCGCTGAAGGAAGATTTTCGTGTCTTATTCACTAAAAGTATGGCTAACAAGTCTAAAATGGAGTTCTTCAAGCTATTGAGAGCATGTCAATTTGTGGGTTATGCACGAGGCTGTTAATTTACATGGATTTAGTGGAAATTTGAATGCTTGGATAGTTGAGAGAGCACTCAGTTAGTAAGAGTCACACTCGGCTAACGCGCCTCGTGCTCTCTCAGCTATCCGCGTGCTTCCAGAACTGGATATACGCACGCTAAGCATGGACCATTCCTTAATTGGACAGTTAGGAAAATGCATTTTGCCGCGGTGGCGGAATAGCCCGAATTACGCTCGAATGCTCACAAGATAAAAGCTTCAAATCAAGGCTCTCTCCAAGTTCTAATACATTTATAGTAATTTAAAAGAGAGCCTGGACTTGAGGTTATTGTTTGTAGGCATTGGAGCGCAATTCGAACATGAATGCAACGTAGTCTTTCTCGCCATGAAAAACATGCATAGGACAGGAATCTCCAAAATCACATTACATGCATACGCCTAATATTCCCAATGCGCGACGCTCGACGTAGGCTATGAATGCTTTCAACTTTTAAATTCCACAGTTATTTGAAAACAGGTGTACAGATTCCGAATAAACAAAAACCATTTGTACGTTACCCATAAGTCATTGCAGTTTGTTGTGTACCCGTTTGCCCCGTAAGGACGGTCGTCGCTATAGTTGACATTTCGTCTGGGATCAGCAGTAAGATTACTGGTATAACACATGGTCCATCCACCACCGAATGACGTCATATCACAATACGCCTGGAACTTGCTGTCAAGGTCACCGTCAGGGGGGCTTATCCAGTACACGCCGCTAGGCAGGCTGGGAAATATCTGGTGGAGCGACTGGCAATCGATAATGGCACTACAATTGATGACTATAGAGCAAAATTTCGATAAATTATTTAGAGGTATTTGGAATGAAATCATTCTCGTACCCAGAGCTCCCCGGCTCGTCACTTCGCGGGGAGGCTCTGGTGACATCCACCGACGCATGCTCAAAAGAAAATGGTGGTTTTATGGCTCAATATTACTTTTAGAGCGTTCAAGTCGAAGGCATACGTTGAAAAGACGAGTAGGAAACGAATACCAGTGTTATTTTGAGAGATACGTTTTTATAAAGATTTAGCTATTTAGAGATTAAGCTATTTTTATGAACGCGTGCGCGCCATTTCAGCCAATCAGCGAAGACGGGGGGAGCTCTGGGTTCGAGAATGACAAAACAAGTGAAATAGATGATGATGAGAATGATGGCTTTCACCAGAGCCTTCCCCGACAGGTGACGGGTTGGGGATCTCTGGGTTCGAGAGTAGAATGGAACAAATTCTTGTTCAGATTTTTATAAAATGCTCATTGAACAGACCAATTTCGATATATTAAAATTGTTACTTGAGTCCGAGGCTCATGGGAATAACACAAAAGAAATCGCATCGTCATCGAAAAATGAATAATTTATTTCTTTTGTTTATTCCCATGAGCCTCGTATCCAAGTTTGCATTTCAAGATATCGAAATTGTTCTATTCGCCTGAATCCGAAATTCGCCTTTGTCACGCGCCGCCATTTGTTTCCAGAATGACCCGGCAAAGCAGAAAAAGCAATGAGCCATTTTGTACCATAGTCCCAGCATCAGGCTTCGCTTTCCAACATGAGCAAAACCCACGCCCTGCTTGACCTCGTTTCCATGCTGAATAAATCGGCTGGAAAATTCAAGATGTCGCTTGTGTGGCAAAGGCGAAATACATTGTACTCACTATCTCGATTCTGATTGGCTAAGAGCGCGCGCTTTACTTTGGAATCACGCAACCACCGATAATGGTTGCTTTGTTGAAAATATTTTTGCTGTAACATTTGAGAGTGCGCAAGTGAGCAAGAATCATTGGGCGACATGTTAATCAGTATAACTCACATCTGTTGCAGTGTGTTCCATTCCCCTCGAAACTCTGGTGAAGGTTACAGGTGCAGTTGTATGAGCCAATCAAGTTCATGCACGTGGCGTTACCATGACAACCGTCGGTCTTCTCTTGACATTCATCGATGTCTGATTAGAAGAGAATACTTTATTCTCTTAGTTTAAACGGAAAGTAAGGCCTGTTTACACCTATTTCAATAAACGTTGCTCCGTATAACGTAAAACCATGAACCATGCATCATAATGAAGACGCTATTTCTCATATTTTCCTCGAACTTGGCAAACCAAACTAAACTAAAACAACCCAATGGCACTTTGATTACTACTTTGAGACAAAATTTGACATGAACTATTTCGATTTAGTCAAGAATTATCATTGCGACTTATGAAGCACGGTTCCTGATACATGGCTTCACGAGCAACGTTAATGGAAACAGGTTTGAAACGTCGATCAAACATCGAATGCCGCATCATATGTTATCGATAGAAATTTCATTCACTGCAGCTTAGAGGATACTTTGTCTAGTGCAAAATCTATCAACAATAGATCAACTTGAGTACTAGAATCAGAAACATATAAGTGAGTTGAAACGTGTAACAGCGCGACAACCTGCGAACAACTCGCGATCAAAAAGCACCATATTTGGAAAGCAACAGATTCTTCGCTTAGCCAATCAGCAACGGGAGATGTTATTCGTCATGTTTTCTAAAAATAACGCGCGCGAACTCCCCACAACAGAAGCACAATGAGTTGTGAACTGTTTCTTTTCCATGCTCAAAATTCATCAAAAATAAGGCTTAAAGCACCATGAAGAAGAACAAATGAGAATCTGAAGACAACAATTTATAAAGAAATAAAATCTATAAGTTAATTTATAAACTAAACGTTTTCGGTACTGAAAGAAAAAAACAACCACATTTTTTCGAGCCTTACTTGTTTGTTTTGACTTGATTGGATCCTTCGTCCTTTCTTTGACATCTCATTTTCCAGTACAAATTCAACGACAACATATCTTGGAGTTTATAACTAAGAGCCCTGGAGAACTACTCTAATTTCCCTTCTTCTGTGTTTGTTGTTTCAAGAACGGATCCATTGCAAATAGCCGAGTTCTCCTTCGTTCCTACGTGTAAAGTAGTTCCTTTTCAATCAACAGAATCCAGCCGACGTTTATATTCATTTCTCCCGTTCTGGTTATTTCTTCAATAGTTTCTCAGAGTTCCTAGCCATAAAACTCTGCTTGGCCAACCTCTTTTTTTCCTTCCGAAACTGAGTCGAGTGGTGTGAGTTTTAACTTTGCAAAATATGCTCAATTCCTGAATTATTTTTCTCGTTCTTGGAAATTTATGCATTTTGGTTGAGCTTGGAAGTTCTTCTTACAAAGTTCATTGGTATTCCAACAGGAAATCTCGTAGAAAAGCCGGTAAGACTTCCAAAAATCTGCAAGCATCGATGAATCAGAATATGTAGCTTTGCAAAACGAGCACCGAAGCCTGCCGTGTGCAGTGAAAAGTCACATCTGAATTTTGATTGGCTGCACGCAAGGACATTGTTTTCCAAATATGGTGTTTAATGATCGCGAGTTGTTCGCAGGTTGTCACATCAGATTCATTCGTCTGTTACACGTTTCAACTCACTTATATGTTTCTGCTAGAATTTAATGGAAGGCAAGGTGTGATTTCCTTGCCTATTTTTATTTTGTTGTAAAATGGGAAAGACCAATTTGGCTTACGAGATTCGCGGCAAAGGATCGGAGGCAGTATCCAAGAGATGCATAATTACAAGAAATTTTCTGACTATACTGTCCGGAATTAGGCCATGACGGTCTCCAATGGAGAGATGCTACGTTAAAGCAATATAGCCACAGAACAAGTTGGATCATTTACAACTGGAATAAAGGTAAAACTGAAAAGTGCACAAACCTTCGCAATGATTTCCATCTCCCGAGAATCCTGGTTTGCATTGACAAGTATGTGAGCCCACGGTGTTGGTACAGTTGGCGTGAGCGTGACAGTTCTGAGGGGTTGATGTACATTCATTGATATCTGAGGGCATAAAATGAACAAATCAACCCCTTCGCTGCACCTATAAAACGTGCATTCTGTGCTATGTCACTGCGTTCCGCCGCACAGAAAATGTTTATATTGTATATTGTACATGAACGTACACGGGTGTAGGTGAGACACTAAAGCAATGTATGTTTGTTACACGTCTCAACTCACTTATATGTTTCTGGAAAGACCAATTTGGCTTACGAGATTCGACGCGGCAAAAGATCGGAGGCAGTATCCAAGAGATGCATAATTACAAGAAGTTTTCTGACAATACTGTCCGGAATTAGGCCATGAATCACGGTCTCCAATGGAGAGATGCTACGTTAAAGCAATTATAGCCACAGAACAAGTTGGATCATTTACAACTGGAATAAAGGGAAAATTGAAAAGTGCACAAACCTTCGCAATGATTTCCATCTCCCGAGAATCCTGGTTTGCATTGACAAGTATGTGAGCCCACGGTGTTGGTACAGTTGGCGTCAGCGTGACAGTTGTGAGAGGTTGATGTACATTCATTGATATCTGAGGGCATAAAATGAACAAATCAACCCCTTCGCTGCACCTATAAAACGTGCATTCTGTGCTATGTCACTGCGTTCCGCCGCACAGAAAATGTTTATATTGTATATTCTACATGAACGTACACGGGTGTAGGAGAGACACTAAAGCAATGTATGTTTGTTACACGTTTCAACTCACTTATATGTTTCTGGAAAGACCAATTTGGCTTACGAGATTCGACGCGGCAAAAGATCGGAGGCAGTATCCAAGAGATGCATAATTACAAGAAGTTTTCTGACAATACTGTCCGGAATTATTAGGCCATGAATCACGGTCTCCAATGGAGAGATGCTACGTTAAAGCAATTATAGCCACAGAACAAGTTGGATCATTTACAACTGGAATAAAGGGAAAAATGAAAAGTGCACAAACCTTCGCAATGATTTCCATCTCCCGAGAATCCTGGTTTGCATTGACAAGTATGTGAGCCCACGGTGTTGGTACAGTTGGCGTCAGCGTGACAGTTGTGAGAGGTTGATGTACATTCATTGATATCTGAGGGCATAAAATGAACAAATCAACCCCTTCGCTGCACCTATAAAAACGTGCATTCTGTGCTATGTCACTGCGTTCCGCCGCACAGAAAATGTTTATATTGTATATTCTACATGAACGTACACGGGTGTAGGAGAGACACTAAAGCAATGTATGTTTGTTACACGTCTCAACTCACTTATATGTTTCTGGAAAGACCAATTTGGCTTACGAGATTCGACGCGGCAAAAGATCGGAGGCAGTATCCAAGAGATGCATAATTACAAGAAGTTTTCTGACAATACTGTCCGGAATTATTAGGCCATGAATCACGGTCTCCAATGGAGAGATGCTACGTTAAAGCAATTATAGCCACAGAACAAGTTGGATCATTTACAACTGGAATAAAGGTAAAACTGAAAAGTGCACAAACCTTCGCAATGATTTCCATCTCCCGAGAATCCTGGTTTGCATTGACAAGTATGTGAGCCCACGGTGTTGGTACAGTTGGCGTCAGCGTGACAGTTGTGAGAGGTTGATGTACATTCATTGATATCTGAGGGCATAAAATGAACAAATCAACCCCTTCGCTGCACCTATAAAACGTGCATTCTGTGCTATGTCACTGCGTTCCGCCGCACAGAAAATGTTTATATTGTATATTCTACATGAACGTACACGGGTGTAGGAGAGACACTAAAGCAATGTATGTTTGTTACACGTTTCAACTCACTTATATGTTTCTGGAAAGACCAATTTGGCTTACGAGATTCGACGCGGCAAAAGATCGGAGGCAGTATCCAAGAGATGCATAATTACAAGAAGTTTTCTGACAATACTGTCCGGAATTATTAGGCCATGAATCACGGTCTCCAATGGAGAGATGCTACAATCAGCGACATAAATGCTTGATAAAATGCTTTCAAAATCAGTTTTCTATACTTAAGACCCAATATTTTAAAATAAATCTAAGTAATCCCCCCTCCCCCTATTCAATGTTGATCCCCAAGGTTTCTAGCGTCGGTAAACAACATTGAAATGGGGGGCTGGGGGTTTAGGAGTGACAGAGGCGAATTTTAAACTGGTTGATACAAGACTTTGCGATTCTAACAGAAACGCGGGTACGTGCCTAATTTTTATCAACAATTTTGTCGCTGATTGTCTGAAAAATCGATTTTTGGAAATGATGCATAAATAAGGTTTTAACGGCAAACAATTGGTAGCATAAGAGTAGGCAGGACATTTTAAAGTGTTTAAAGCTAATATTTCGAGCATTTTACAGTAAACAATCAAGAGAAATTTCACTGGAAATTGGGTATTTGAAAGAAAATCTCCTATAGATGAGCAATGAAAAATATTTCTAACCTGCATGTTCAAGCTAAACGTTACATTTGAAATCTCACTGTCAGGAATGTTGAAGTCGGACTAAATTCGGACACTTCCTGTGTCAGCGATGGTTTGTAGGAATATAGGTCTCTCAAAAATCACAGTCAAAAGCCGTGGGGACGATGACGTCATAGCCCTCGTCTCACTTCCGGTTAAGTAAGAAACGCGCGAAGATGTGCTATATTTTGAAAAGTTTGTCAAATAGGGACTTAAAATCACCACCAGTTAAAGGCAAGTAATAAATGCAGTATAACGTGAGCAAAAAAAGTAGGATAAAACAACTTTACCTGGCCGAAATTAATTTCCTGGTCTAATTTCACGCTTAACCATGGCGAACACTATGTCTATAATAAGAGAAGTTGAGACTCTTTGTTTATATTTCATAGCCGATGGTTAAGCGTTAAGCGTGCACTATTTTTTGGTTTAAGTACGAAATATTGCTAGATTATAATTATTTTTCTCCAAGAGAATGTCAACAATGCATATATTCTCGTTCTCTAGCCTTTTTCATCCTAAAATACTTGAGAAATATAAACAAATTTTGGGAAGACGGCGTTTTTCACTGTCTTCGGTCGCCCAGTCTCACCAAGAAATGTGATGAAAATCGGGCTAGGGTCTTATTGTTTCCGAATAGTTGCAATATTTCCGAAGACGTGTCTGAAAATGTTTTATGCTATAGCATCAGGAAACCAATTTGACAAGATATCCTGAAAATATGAGGTCCTGTATCGTGTTCAGAGCAACTCATCTGTCCATTTTCCTGTAAGCTGAAATTGAGATTTTCGATGTTCGTTTTTAAACCCTGTATTTCAATGCTAAGCGTTCGATTTAGACCTCACTTTCAATGTACTTGGGCATTTAACCTAAACATAAACTTTTAATGTTGTTAGGTCGCTTCGTTAAGCATGTGATAAGTTTCCAGCAGTCAAAGAGGTTCAATTGATAGCCTTGTTCCTGCGCGCGGGATTTTCTACGTCATTTTCAGCAAATAAAAAATGACGATTTTTTCCCCTGAACTTCAGCACTTCATAGAAAATACCTCAAAACAACGCCTCGATTCTTGCAAGCATCGTTCTCTTTAAACCTATGGAGTTTTTAATTGATCAAACCCGGCCATTTAGACGTAAACCGGGAAAAAACCGCGCGCACGGGAGCTCAGACAATCAGCGACATAAATGCTTGATAAAATGCTTTCAAAATCAGTTTTCTATACTTAAGACCCAATATTTTAAAACAAATCTAAGTAATCCCCCCTCCCCCTATTCAATGTTGATCCCCAAGGTTTCTAGCGTCGGTAAACAACATTGAAATGGGGGGCTGGGGGTTTAGGAGTGACAGGCGAATTTTAAACTGGTTGATACAAGACTTTGCGATTCTAACAGAAACGCGGGTACGTGCCTAATTTTTATCAACAATTTTGTCGCTGATTGTACGTTAAAGCAATTATAGCCACAGAACAAGTTGGATCATTTACAACTGGAATAAAGGGAAAACTGAAAAGTGCACAAACCTTCGCAATGATTTCCATCTCCCGAGAATCCTGGTTTGCATTGACAAGTATGTGAGCCCACGGTGTTGGTACAGTTGGCGTCAGCGTGACAGTTGTGAGAGGTTGATGTACATTCATTGATATCTGAGGGCATAAAATGAACAAATCAACCCCTTCGCTGCACCTATAAAACGTGGATTCTGTGCTATGTCACTGCTTTCCGCCGCACAGAAAATGCTTATATTGTATATTCTACATGAACGTACACGGGTGTAGGAGAGACACTAAAGCAATGTATGTTTGTTACACGTTTCAACTCACTTATATGTTTCTGGAAAGACCAATTTGGCTTACGAGATTCGGTCCGCGGCAAAAGATCGGAGGCAGTATCCAAGAGATGCATAATTACAAGAAGTTTTCTGACAATACTGTCCGGAATTATTAGGCCATGAATCACGGTCTCCAATGGAGAGATGCTACGTTAAAGCAATTATAGCCACAGAACGAGTTGGATCATTTACAACTGGAATAAAGGGAAAACTGAAAAGTGCACAAACCTTCGCAATGATTTCCATCTCCCGAGAATCCTGGTTTGCATTGACAAGTATGTGAGCCCACGGTGTTGGTACAGTTGGCGTCAGCGTGACAGTTGTGAGAGGTTGATGTACATTCATTGATATCTGAGGGCATAAAATGAACAAATCAACCCTTTCGCTGCACCTATAAAACGTGCATTCTGTGCTATGTCACTGCGTTCCGCCGCACAGAAAATGTTTATATTGTATATTCTACATGAACGTACACGGGTGTAGGAGAGACACTAAAGCAATGTATGTTTGTTACACGTTTCAACTCACTTATATGTTTCTGGAAAGACCAGTTTGGCTTACGAGATTCGACGCGGCAAAAGATCGGAGGCAGTATCCAAGAGATGCATAATTACAAGAAGTTTTCTGACAATACTGTCCGGAATTATTAGGCCATGAATCACGGTCTCCAATGGAGAGATGCTACGTTAAAGCAATTATAGCCACATAACAAGTTGGATCATTTACAACTGGAATAAAGGGAAAACTGAAAAGTGCACAAACCTTCGCAATGATTTCCATCTCCCGAGAATCCTGGTTTGCATTGACAAGTATGTGAGCCCACGGTGTTGGTACAGTTGGCGTCAGCGTGACAGTTGTGAGAGGTTGATGTACATTCATTGATATCTAAGGCAAAAAGTGAGCAAATCAACCCCTTCGCTGCACCTATAAAACGTGCATTCTGTGCTATGTCACTGCGATCCGCCGCACAGAAAATGTTTATATTGTATCTTCTACATGAACGTACACGGGTGTAGGAGAGACACTAAAGCAATGTATGTTTGTTACACGTTTCAACTCACTTATATGTTTCTGGAAAGACCAATTTGGCTTACGAGATTCGAGGCGGCAAAAGATCGGAGGCAGTATCCAAGAGATGCATAATTACAAGAAGTTTTCTGACAATACTGTCCGGAATTAGGCCATGAATCACGGTCTCCAATGGAGAGATGCTACGACTACGTTAAAGCAATTATAGCCACAGAACAAGTTGGATCATTTACAACTGGAATAAAGGGAAAACTGAAAAGTGCACAAACCTTCGCAATGATTTCCATCTCCCGAGAATCCTGGTTTGCATTGACAAGTATGTGAGCCCACGGTGTTGGTACAGTTGGCGTCAGAGTGACAGTTGTGAGAGGTTGATGTACATTCATTGATATCTGAGGGCATAAAATGAACAAATCAATCCCTTCGCTGCACCTATAAAACGTGCATTCTGTGCTATGTCACTGCGTTCCGCCGCACAGAAAATGTTTATATTGTATATTCTACATGAACGTACACGGGTGTAGGAGAGACACTAAAGCAATGTATGTTTGTTACACGTTTCAACTCACTTATATGTTTCTGGAAAGACCAATTTGGCTTACGAGATTCGACGCGGCAAAAGATCGGAGGCAGTATCCAAGAGATGCATAATTACAAGAAGTTTTCTGACAATACTGTCCGGAATTAGGCCATGAATCACGGTCTCCAATGGAGAGATGCTACGTTAAAGCAATTATAGCCACAGAACAAGTTGGATCATTTACAACTGGAATAAAGGGAAAACTGAAAAGTGCACAAACCTTCGCAATGATTTCCATCTCCCGAGAATCCTGGTTTGCATTGACAAGTATGTGAGCCCACGGTGTTGGTACAGTTGGCGTCAGCGTGACAGTTGTGAGAGGTTGATGTACATTCATTGATATCTGAGGGCATAAAATGAACAAATCAACCCCTTCGCTGCACCTATAAAACGTGCATTCTGTGCTATGTCACTGCGTTCCGCCGCACAGAAAATGTTTATATTGTATATTGTACATGAATGTACACGGGTGTAGGAGAGTCACTAAAGCAATGTATGTTTGTTACACGTTTCAACTCACTTATATGTTTCTGGAAAGACCAATTTGGCTTACGAGATTCGACGCGGCAAAAGATCGGAGGCAGTATCCAAGAGATGCATAATTACAAGAAGTTTTCTGACAATACTGTCCGGAATTAGGCCATGAATCACGGTCTCCAATGGAGAGATGCTACGTTAAAGCAATTATAGCCACAGAACAAGTTGGATCATTTACAACTGGAATAAAGGTAAAACTGAAAAGTGCACAAACCTTCGCAATGATTTCCATCTCCCGAGAATCCTGGTTTGCATTGACAAGTATGTGAGCCCACGGTGTTGGTACAGTTGGCGTCAGCGTGACAGTTGTGAGAGGTTGATGTACATTCATTGATATCTGAGGGCATAAAATGAACAAATCAACCCCTTCGCTGCACCTATAAAACGTGCATTCTGTGCTATGTCACTGCGCTCCGCCGCACAGAAAATGTTTATATTTTATATTCTACATGAACGTACACCGGTGTAGGAGAGACACTAAAGCAATGTATGTTTGTTACACGTTTCAACTCACTTATATGTTTCTGAAAAGACCAATTTGGCTTACGAGATTCGACGCGGCAAAAGATCGGAGGCAGTATCCAAAAGATGCATAATTACAAGAAGTTTTCTGACAATACTGTCCGGAATTATTAGGCCATGAATCACGGTCTCCAATGGAGAGATGCTACGTTAAAGCAATTATAGCCACAGAACAAGTTGGATCATTTACAACTGGAATAAAGGGAAAACTGAAAAGTGCACAAACCTTCGCAATGATTTCCATCTCCCGAGAATCCTGGTTTGCATTGACAAGTATGTGAGCCCACGGTGTTGGTACAGTTGGCGTCAGCGTGACAGTTGTGAGAGGTTGATGTACATTCATTGATATCTGAGGGCATAAAATGAACAAATCAACCCCTTCGCTGCACCTATAAAACGTGCATTCTGTGCTATGTCACTGCGCTCCGCCGCACAGAAAATGTTTATATTGTATATTCTACATGAACGTACACGGGTGTAGGAGAGACACTAAAGCAATGTATGTTTGTTACACGTTTCAACTCACTTATATGTTTCTGGAAAGACCAATTTGGCTTACGAGATTCGACGCGGCAAAAGATCGGAGGCAGTATCCAAGAGATGCATAATTACAAGAAGTTTTCTGACAATACTGTCCGGAATTATTAGGCCATGAATCACGGTCTCCAATGGAGAGATGCTACGTTAAAGCAATTATAGCCACAGAACAAGTTGGATCATTTACAACTGGAATAAAGGGAAAACTGAAAAGTGCACAAACCTTCGCAATGATTTCCATCTCCCGGGAATCCTGGTTTGCATTGACAAGTATGTGAGCCCACGGTGTTGGTACAGTTGGCGTCAGCGTGACAGTTGTGAGAGGTTGATGTACATTCATTGATATCTGAGGGCATAAAATGAACAAATCAACCCCTTCGCTGCACCTATAAACGTGCATTCTGTGCTATGTCACTGCGCTCCGCCGCACAGAAAATGTTTATATTGTATATTCTACATGAACGTACACGGGTGTAGGAGAGACACAAAAGCAATGTATGTTTGTTACACGTTTCAACTCACTTATATGTTTCTGGAAAGACCAATTTGGCTTACGAGATTCGACGCGGCAAAAGATCGGAGGCAGTATCCAAGAGATGCATAATTACAAGAAGTTTTCTGACAATGCTGTCCGGAATTATTAGGCCATGAATCACGGTTTCCAATGGAGAGATGCTACGTTAAAGCAATTATAGCCACAGAACAAGTTGGATCATTTACAACTGGAATAAAGGGAAAACTGAAAAGTGCACAAACCTTCGCAATGATTTCCATCTCCCGAGAATCCTGGTTTGCATTGACAAGTATGTGAGCCCACGGTGTTGGTACAGTTGGCGTCAGCGTGACAGTTGTGAGAGGTTGATGTACATTCATTGATATCTGAGGGCATAAAATGAACAAATCAACCCCTTCGCTGCACCTATAAAACGTGCATTCTGTGCTATGTCACTGCGCTCCGCCGCACAGAAAATGTTTATATTGTATATTCTACATGAACGTACACGGGTGTAGGAGAGACACTAAAGCAATGTATGTTTGTTACACGTTTCAACTCACTTATATGTTTCTGGAAAGACCAATTTGGCTTACGAGATTCGACGCGGCAAAAGATCGGAGGCAGTATCCAAGAGATGCATAATTACAAGAAGTTTTCTGACAATGCTGTCCGGAATTATTAGGCCATGAATCACGGTTTCCAATGGAGAGATGCTACGTTAAAGCAATTATAGCCACAGAACAAGTTGGATCATTTACAACTGGAATAAAGGGAAAACTGAAAAGTGCACAAACCTTCGCAATGATTTCCATCTCCCGAGAATCCTGGTTTGCATTGACAAGTATGTGAGCCCACGGTGTTGGTACAGTTGGCGTCAGCGTGACAGTTGTGAGAGGTTGATGTACATTCATTGATATCTAAGGCAAAAAGTGAACAAATCAACCCCTTCGCTGCACCTTTAAAACGTGCAGAGTTTGTAAGGCTTTATGGGGTTCATGGAACGATTGGCACCTTTGGCGCTCTTACCTTTCATTCCCTCCTTCGTCCTCTCAATGTGGAGTGGAGCTGGACTAGCGACGTACTGAACATTGCTCGTACCAGCAGCCTATCTAACAAACATTTTCCAGCCAACATTGAAGAAGGCAGGGGAGGGCAAGTACGCCAAGTACTTTTGAATTTGATTGCAGCGTATGACCAAGTACCTGACTTATATTTATGTAAATTCACGGACGTTTCATGTAAGGCATAAATCCCGGGGAGGGGAGTCCCATATTTTTTGGTCGAGGATGATCGTCGTATCTTTTAGGGGTAAAAATCACAGGGTTTGGACACTTTTAGGGGTGATGTTGATCTGCAATGATATTTCAGGGTGATTGGTATCTTTTAGGGCCGAAATATGTGTCCAAACTGTTTTATCTCATGATGGTGCTCCTAAAAACCGTGTAAGAAAGAGAGACTACTCGACAAGAAGACGATAAATTAGGCAACATTAAAGACAGCATTTTAGTTAAACACAGGCATTTCTTGGTGGGTACCTTTTAGGGTAACAAATTATTTGAGACAAGCACTTTTTGGTATCTTTTAGGGGTGAACCTGGAAATTTTTGACGATCATCCCCGATCAAAAAATGGGAGTCCCCCACTTCATCAAAGTACTATTTTTCGTAACCACATAAAGACGATAATTACCCAGAGACGATAAGTACTCAATTTTCCCGTAGCTAAAGAATATCAGATGAACTATTCGACCCCAAGTAAAAAGGGGGTCTTAGGAGCTCTGAGCCATTAAAGAGCCTGTGTCAGCCACACTCCTTTGTTATTGTTTTCGTTCGATATTAGAAGACGAATTATGTGTAGGAGGGGGGTGAATAGGGGTCCTCAAATCCGCCGAACCGTTCAATTTTTCATAAAAATCCGCCGATCCGCACAAATTTTCGCCTCAATCCGAATCCGCAACGTTTGATTTATGTAAACAATTGATAATTTCAAAAAAATACGTTTCACTGTATCGCTTATACACGAACATCTCTCACTGAGGGATGTGTCATTATTTAGCGGGGTTTTCGTGAAACCGTCCCCTATTTGACCTAGTAGAAGACATTTTACAGAAAGAGGGGGTTACACTTTCATTCGTTGCGCGCGAAGCGCGCCTACATTTTAATAAACGCATTTCACCAAGCCTCAGATAAAGGGTAGATAAACGTTGAAATACGCTACCTCAACTATGTATCAAAGCATTGATGGGCTCCTGAGCCTGTAGGTTATGTTATGCATGCGCGCCGGAAATTTATTTAGGACGAAACTATTATTACTCTCATGTGCGTGAAGCGCGGCCCAAATGATGACTTTCTATGCTTGTAACGTCGAACTCACGCTTACTACCATTTTCGTTCAACCCTGAAGCGTGGCGATTTTTTCGCGTAGGTTTACGTTTCAAACGTGCACGCTTTGTTAAGAAGTAGTCGCGTTTCTCGCTCGCTGATTGGCTGCTGTTTTGACTGTTATTTTTCAGTCAATCAGCGAGCAAGAATCGCGACAACTTCACGACAAAACATGCACGTTTGAAACGTAAACCTACGCGAAAAAATCGTCAAGCTTCAGGGTTGAACGAAAATGGTAGTATCCACGGGGTCTTCTTTCAATCATAGTGACTGTATGCTAGGCCTATCACTGCAGGGCATTTTTGGAAGAGTTTATTTTTCCTCGTCAAGATACACTTGTTCTATAGATGGCGCGGGCGAGTTCTCAAAGAATATGTTAGTTGTCATTGTTTATGCGCGCGAAGCGCGCCGAAATTTTTATTACGTATGTGAAATACGAAAGCATATTAACGGCCTACAAATTCGAACATCCAGGGCTATTTGTCTACAGACCCTACAGTCAACAATCTGTACAATCCGTAGTTGCGATTATCAGAATCCGAAATCCGAAGTCGAATTTTCAATAGATCCGCGATCCGGTACGTTTTGAGAATCCGAAAATCCGCTCGAGTTTTTCTTAAAATCCGTAATCCGTGTGCTATTTAGGCCCGAATCCGCCGATCCGCAAACCTATTCACCTCCCCCGTGTAGAAATCCCTAACTCAACATCTAAAAACAATGTTTCAGATTTGCTTTATCAAATGCCATCGAGAACATTGCTCTATATTCTCTAAATCAGCCAATGGAAATGGATGCTTTCTCGAACTTGGTATGTTGCTATGCTGTCGAAATGGCGATTGACACAGGCTCTTTACAATTTTCTAAATACCTTCGCTGCATTGTTCTCCCGTAAATCCTTGCGGGCAGGCACAGCTGAACTGATCCGGGACATTCCCTGGTATGCAAGTGGCATTCGCAACGCAGGGCTTCGTGGAACAACCGTTCTGAGAAGCACAACAAGCGGTCATTATTTATTGGGAGAGGGGGGTTAGGACCGGTATTTTTTCTACAAATTTTGACCCCCCTCCTCCCCTCCCCTCGAATTCGGCCCACAACATCGAGCGACCCTTCCCTCAGGCCAGGTTCCGTACCGCCACCGCGACAGTACCGCGCCGTACCGCGGCAGTTTTCACAGTCATACGAAATCTGCTCTAAATATACACTACATTTGTCCATCGCACCAGCCGTAAATTTTCGACTCAATTTCGAGAAGCACGAAATTTCCCATCCTCAAAGCCTCACCAGCAAATTTTCTCTACCTTTTAGCCAGGTGAAGTAGCCTAGTGGCTTGGGATGGCTTTTCAAATAGCCTTTCGGATCTCAGAATACTTTTAAAATATTCTTATCCGGCGCCCAAATAATTGTGACCCTCCCCCAGATGTGCGCCTAAAAAGTGATGACCTCCCTTAATAGGCGCCCAAAAAGTGGTGGCCTTCCCCCCTAATTTTCCGGCCCTCTCCTACCAATAAATAAGGCCGCTCCCTCAGCGGACTAGTTAGTGTACCGGTCTCATGAACCGGAACTTGTTTTTGATGCCGGGTACAAAAAGCGACATTATAATTATACTTACCTGCGTAGCATAATACGAAAACCCAGGTTTTGGTTTCAAACCGTAAGGGTCTCTCACGTGATCCGAGGAACTGAGCTCACAGATCTGGCTCCCATTGGATAACGTCCCATAGTTGATGGAGGCACATATTCTCTGGTTGAGGTAACACTCGGCATAGCAACCTTTTAAAGAGCCCGTCTGATGTGTGCTGATCACGTGACCCAATAAAGCCTTGTCTGTGATTGGCTGCTCAAAGGGCAATAACTTGCAAACTTCACCTGAAGCTATGAAATGCTTGCCTTAGCGAGACATGGCTATTCAACGTTTCTTTATTCTTCTATATAAGGCGATATTTTCAGTACTCAGCAATTGTCAAATCAGTTATAGCAATGGCAAAACATAGCCCTTGTGAAGATTTCAATCATGTTACACGGAATGTTACAAGGGAATCTTGATTTTTACATAATTTTATATTTCAATGTTAGATGGTCGAACGGTCGAATTGATTTTTTTCCTCAGGCTCAAATTACTTTATCTTACAAATTTGAACTTTTTAAATATGAAGACGAAGCAGCTTTTTAAATATGAATTTCTCGTCTTGGCATGACATCACGTTATATATCCTGACCCAAGTCTCTTTACTACGGATCTCGCCGAACTGTCGCACTGTGTTTGAAATTCATGCTGCTTCCACACGTTTGCCTACATTACTTTGCTCACGTGAATTTCAACGGTCAACCGATTTCACAGGTCTGGATTTTCTTGGAACGTTGTAAAAGCATCAAAGAAACGACGCCAAATGAACCTATCAAGGCCTACATTTAGCTGGAAATGCAAACAATCATCCCTCAAAGTATACTCAAGTACCAGTATGATGGAAAGTTTATTTTTTTCTCCCGAGACTTTTCGGGTGATTTTTCGTCGATTCGGAGGGTTTGAATGAAATCGAAAATTTCTCATTTTTGAGACATTAACACTATAGATATCAACGAATATGGAGTTCTAAACTATTGAAATCATCAGGGTAAAAACAGAAAACGAAAAACTTGGGGATTAATCTATCAAAATTACAGAACAAATTTTTCGGGCCCGAGAACTCGTGTGTTTCGAGAAACGGCCCCTGGTTATTTGCAGCTTAGAAATAATTATAATATAGCTACGATATAACGCGCTCTCTGATTGGTGTAAATTTATGCTCTATTACACCGATAAAGTAATGGTTCTCTCCCGCTACATCATAAAAGCATTAGAGCGCAACTTTCTATGACTCTATCGGCAAATAGAGCACTTGTGATGTTGGGAGAGACACTCGAAACGTTTTAAAATCACTCGCCTGCGCCTCGTGATTTTACAACGTTCTCGTGTCTCTCCCAACATCACGCGTGCTTTATTGCGCCGATAAAGTCATAGAAAGTTGTGCTCTAATGCTTAAATAACATTAAACGCACCTACTGTAAGAATCGCTGTCCATAACAGATCCACAAAAACAAACTCTCTCAAGCCCTTCATACTTGCAGTCCAGTCATATTGATGCTAGAAAGAAAATGAAAAACAAACTTTCATCGGACAATTCCAAGCATTCCTCATCTCACTAAATAATTCACAAACATTTTTAACTTGGTCATTCTAGCTGAGAATATGAATGGCTTACAAATTAAGTTCCTAGAGCTGTCGTTATTTAATTATATATTTTTGTGTATGGGCACATTTTAGAACACGCAAGAAGAAAGCTGTGAAGAATTATTTCACAACACTGTTATCGCGGGCAAAAAAATGTTTCTATTAAAACCCAAAAGCTAACTGAAAACACTAGAAAGCTAACAAGGGAATCCATTATCAAAGTTTTGCGAACGTTTTTCATCGACTGATCAAAGCTAATATATAGATTTAGGCAGTGCCTAAAAACGAAGCTCCCAATGAAGTCCCGAGTGACCTTGAAATCCACTCATTCCTTCCCAAGATATATACCTTTTTACATCTCCGCCATAATACTGGTGGGTTGCCTGTGTGACGCCGGACGAACGCATAAACCGGAAGTCCATCACATAACAGGTTGATGCATATCACTATTTTGTTTCCTTCTAGTCCTGTATGTACCTATGGGGGTCCGGCGGGCGGCTCCGCTATGGCATATTTACCAGCACCTCCACTGTCGTAGAGACCAAGGGATATAAATACCTAGACGAAATGTCAACTATAGCGACGACCGTCCTTACGGGGCAAACGGCTACACAACAAACTGCAATGACTTATGGGTAACGTGATCTTGTTATTATACTGCTTGCTCGTCAGGATGTCCACAAAAACATTACAAAGGCTACATTTTGCTCTTGAAGACTTGTCTGTTCAGTAGTTCATTGACAATTTTACATTGAAGAAAAAAATCCATCCTCATGAAATGGTAGGGTTTTTGGACGAACCCAAGTTACACTTTACATCCAGTTCTTCCAAAAAAAAAACAAGCATCAAAACAAGTGGTTTGATGTTTTCCTTGCCATTTTTTTGTCAAAATTGCTCAAAATTCTGGTAAAATGTCTCTAAGAATTTGTCTCTAATAAATGCTAGCACTTCAACTCGACCAGCATTGAATCGGTTCCATTTCCTTTGCGATGCAAAGACACACTACTACCGTATGGCCTCAGCTAAATCCGGTGGCGTTGCATTTAAAGAAACGGTCGTAAAGATGTAACCCCAAAATTGATAAGTGTTGGTATACGACGGAAAGATTAACAGTAGAGCGTCAAGCAAGCAAGCAAGCACGATTTTACAACAGCATATCCGATTCCCTGTTCAGCATTACCACCTGATTTGCTAGAGTAATTGCAGCCAATTAGTGTGTTCCATATAAATTTATGTCCACAATACGGAACTCCTGAAATTATGTCATTCCTGCTAGGCTGCTTTGTAGGGTACGGTATTGTCATCAATAGAATTTTTATGTCACTTTTTCTAGTGAATAAAGATTCCGACTTCTGCACTTGAAGTTCAACAGACTCCTGGAGAAACCTTTAGGGTGCGTTTCTTTGGGAAAATCCGGATTCAGATTCGACGTGAAATTTCATAGAATTTTGTAGAACGAAAGAAACGCTGAATCCGAAAAAGGATTTTTACCATGGTAACAGTCGCTGGACGACCCTCTCACAAGCGAAGGACGCACGCGTGATGATAGTTAACCACTGACCCAAAGTACTCTTTTCGAATCCTTTCGCAAAGAAACGCAAGGATTCAGAATCCGGTCGAATCCGGATTTTGGTTGAATCTCCTGAATCCACGACGACAGTGGATTCGTTGGATTCAGAATCCTTTTTTGGATTTCTCAAAAGAACGAAAAATCCGTTTTTGGATTCAAGAATCCGAATTTTCCCACAGAAAAGCACCTTTAGTTTGCACTAAGCGGTCTGTTCAATTATAATAGAAACGTAGTTAATGTGACAGGTGCTAAATAAAATAAAGTTAAATCACCCATTTTACATAGAAAACAGCACAATACGGTATTTTCCGTGGACCGCGATAAAAGGCTCTTCGTAGAAAATACATAACGTCGCACCAGTTAAAAGGAGGCTGTCACGCAACTGCGCAGCTGTTCTGCGCATCTCAAAACAAAGAAGTATCGTCCCGTAACGATGGCCAGCGAAGGCTGAAAACCACGAAAACAATCCATTTTAATCTCGCTATTTCTCGATCCATCCGACCAAATGTTTACGTTTTATCTATTCTTTAATAGTTTTCTGATAAAATGGTCTAAATAGTTTTGCTCAGTGATCGTTCCTGGAGCATGTGCGTATCGTGACAGCAAAAACGTGCGAGAGACCCGCCGTTCCAATCGAAAACATATTTTGAAAAAGGAAAGGTTCGACAGACGAAGTACGACTGAAGTTCGACGTTTGTCGTAGGCCTTACATTTTAAACCGGTTTTCCTAAAAAAGGCACCAGAAAGAAACAGAACTTTCCCATTCGAAAAACAACAGACAGACTTCTACTTCCTGGTTATAAATGAAAAGCCTAATCGATTTTTAATCATTGATCTGTCGGCTATTTACAATTTAGAACCCACATCAAGAACCAGTCTCCTTGATTCAAACTCAAAACTATTTGCTCTGTATGAGTTGGTAACCATACAGAGCAGAAAGCTCAGGATGTTCGTTGTCTCTCAACATGTCGAGTCGTTCAACAATTGTCGTTAAGCACGGACTCGAGTACCACGAAATCAGACCCAGGGTTCCCAGCCTTGATAGGTTCTTCCCAGTATATTTGGATCTGTGGCTTGATCGATTAAGCAATCTACTTGTTCCTCGACAGAAAGGCCCGTCTCGGGGTGTCTAGCGCGAGGATTCACTCTCCTGTCGCCCAGACAGACTGATATCATGTCTTTCATCCATGGCATCTTGCTATGCCCTAGCTGGAGATTCGACCTGAAGGATCACAGAAATTAAGAAGGAATCAATCTTCAACCCGCCCTCATGAAGAAGAAAATCCTATATCTTAGTCCATCGATCATGATCGATTTGTAGTAAGAGGGCTATTTAACAAACCTAAACTAGTATTTTGGTTATCCAACAGTTATGTTTTTTGCATCATCAAAGTGTGCTAAATTCATGACACTGCTCCTTTACTGTAGTTTAAGTAATCATCCATGCAAGAACTAGGCAAACCTCCATTGTTCTACGGCTTTGAAGGTTTCCCACGTGGAATGTCCTATTTTTTACCACAGAAAGTTATCATGACTAGTGACATAATAAAAGTGAAAATTTGATAGATTTCGACTTGCTTTGAGAAAATATGGCAACAAAAAGTTTCTAGACCAATCAAATTAAAGAAGAACAAAGGATGGAGAATCAGCATTTTACGCTAGGTTCCCCACGTACAAAGTCTTTGAAAATTGCATATCCTGTTTGTAAGTACAACATGTGCTTAAATCTCCCTAAAAATCCTCAGACAACTTTTTCTAGCATAGTGATTTTACTGATTTTATGTCTAAGCCAATGGAATTGCCTATATTTTCAATAGAAATTAATTGCATTCCAGCGTGCTTGGCCGTTGGCTTGCCTAGTTCTTATACGGACCATTACTTAATTGTCAGTAAAAAACAAATTATATTAGAAACAACAACAACAAAAAAAAGAATGTAACATTATGTAAGGAGGGATAGATATACAAATAATATATCATGTATATATATATAAGTCAACCACCTCGATTAGCCTTAGTGCTACCTGCATTTTAGTGAAAAAATGATGATGATGATTGCAGGGCTGTAGCTAGCGAAGGGGCAGAGGGGGCAAACTTCTTTCAGTCTGTTTTCAATATCTTGTGAGAAGAATCCGTCTCTAATAACACGAAACACTGAAAACGAAATTCAAAGTTGCAACAAAACACTGGGAAATGGTAGTGGAATGAAATTGACAACAATTTCTTTCTTGCGTTTGCCCTACTTTTTTTCTGCTTACCTGGTAATTTATGGAGGGTTTTCATATAAATGTATGAAGAGCTTCCCTCCCTTCTAGTAATATACATAGTTTACCGGGTTTAACAGTAATTTATGCAAGGATAACATAGTAACGTAATGTATGCAAGGTTTAATAGTAATCTATTCAATGATTACCTGGTAATGTATGCAGGGTTGGCCCCCTCTAGCTTCTTCCTGGCGGTGTTAATTTTCTCGCGGGGATACCAAGCTAAGTCCTCCTCCTCACCTGTGAACATTGATGAGGTAAAGGATAATCACACACCAAATAGACCTCTTTACCTTGGGCGTAATGTTGTCCCGTTTCAGATCACGTGACACTCATTTGAATATTCTTTCTTTGTTTGGGTTGCTTCCATTTAACAATTAGACTACGAGTTCGAGTTTTCTATGAGTCAATAGATAGTTAACGAGGCGCGTAGCGCCGAGTTGACTATTTGACTCATAGAAAACGAGAACGAGTGGTGTAATTGTTTTAGTAGAAACACACTATACTAGCATACTACCTTCGAGTTGTTGCTGAAACGTATTTACTTTCAACAGGGGTGGATCAAGGATCTCTAAGGGGGGAGGGGGTTGGGGGGGGGACGTAAAAAAAGGAGGCCAAAGTTGAAACCTTGCTCTTGCAAATACAGTAAATGTATGCGGGAATTTATCGAAAAAGGGGGCCCAAGACCCCTGAGGCCCCCCTCATAAATCCGCCTATGTTCATGGTTTTAGAATGTTTTCCGCTAGTCTTTTCGCTACTCACTATCTATTACGTGATAGATAGTGATGTAAGAGAAGGAAAAAAACAAAACAGAAACGCAAAATTTGCCAAAGTTTCGGACCTTTATTTCGGTCCTTCTTCAGGGAAAATAAAGGTCCGAAACGTTGGCAAATTTTGCGTTTCTGTTTTGGTTTGTCCTTCTCTTACATTGCATTACCTCAAACCAAGGCATCCCGAAGGGATCCAGAAACACATTGCTGTTTGCACACTTTTGATTTTTAAGAAGAAGTGATAGATAGTGAGTAGCGGAGCCAATCAGATTGCAGGATTCGCGATAGTATGCGAGTGGGTTTCTACTAAAAAAATATATCCTTTGGTGCGTAGCAGACAGAAAAAGCATACTCATGAGAATGCCACATGATCTGAAATGGGACAACATTACGCCCAAGGTAAAGAGGTCTATTAAATTCGAAATTGACTTTGAAATAATGCGTGTAAGGTCGTAGCAATTTAGAAGATTCAACACGATTGTAGAAACAAAACAATAACTCCTTGTTTCCTTGCTCTTTTGTTTTATTGTTGTCCATTGTGTATTGACAGGGCTTTGCAGCCCAAATGGATAATTTATATTCTAATTCGCTCACCCGCTCAACCGAATATAAAACATTTATCATGAAATACGTAACTACTTATTAGAAGTGTGTCCACACAAGACGCGTGCACTCTTTATTCACACTATTATTCACACTATTAATCATTCACACTGTAATGAATATAATAATTATAATTGTAGTATTTGACATTGATATTCTTACTGGAATAAAGATAATATTCATTGTATATGTTTAACTCTTCCAATCATTGGGTATTTAATTTTCAGAGTGCTTAAAGCGATGAGTTGGACGCGAATGAATTACGCATGCAAACTGTAATGCTTATGTATTAGCGTCTAGCTAATCAACCGAAACCATGTGTAAACAAACATGCATACCCTACACGCTAATAAGGCGGTATACTTAACCCATGATAAATACATTTATTCTCAACCGCTGTGACATGACCGCACAATGCATAGGTCGTAGAGTCAATGTACAGCGGTTGCAATCGATGATACAGGTCAACATAGCTTGAAAGCGCTAATACATGAGGAATTTTCAGCTCGCTCTGCCGGGATCCCGGAGGGTGACTACCGTGATCTCGGCAAACCTGACTGAAAATTTCCCATGTAACCGCGAATCAGAGTTTATGCAGACAGCCACGATCTCGGTAGAAATAACCAGGGCCAGACCACTCCATATAATCGGGGCCTGAATAATAACACTCACCGGGCTTGACGCCTTGCACAGCCGCCTGTTTTCGTGCAAAAGCCTGACGACAAAATAACAATATTACACTAGCAAAGATGAGTCTGAGGCCAAGGTGACTCACTCGAAATGCAAAATGCACCCCGCTGTGTCCTCAGCGGAAAGATGCGTCGCCAAACTCAAGACCATAACTTTGCGTCAATCCCTACAATGGTGCAACAATTATCACAGCACTATTGAAAATTGGGAAATGGTTCTTGCTGTTGATAAAATTCAGAGGCCAAACGATACATATTTCAAGAGCGATTTTACTGATATAGCTGGTAAAAAGATATACCTATAATATACCTCTAATAATAATATGCGTTTCTGGCAATCGAAGTTCATGTAAAGTTTATTTTATGTCTATGCAAGATATCTTTCCAGTTGGAGTTTCATCTGTCTTTCGAGGCGCGATGAATTTTCATTGTCTCGGTGCCAGATCCGTGATCATTACAGCTCCGAATTTTGGGAATTTTTGTTCCCGCGTTTCTGTTCCTATGAATTTTTGATTTGAGATTACATCATGTGGAATCGATGCCTGGAAATTGAGCCCAAATTAATCAGTAATTCTTTTTTTCTAGTAGGACCTGAATCCTATCAAGTAAACGAGCCATTTTTGAAGTCACCAAATCTGAGCGAGGGATTTGTTACCAATGGAAAAATCCTCAGCCACTCAGATCTGTAGCACGTTTTGCCTTCCATGATAACAATTAGATGTGGTATACCACAGGCACTAATCTAGGTCCTTTAGTATTTTTAATTTACATCAATGATATGCCTCCTTGCCCCGAGTACAGCGACGCATACATGTACGCGGATGACATATTTAACTGTGGCTTCCAAACGCGCGCAGAAAGTGGGAAAATGAATACTGACAGTGGTTCAGTTCAATCATCTCAAGCTACAAATGTGCAGTGAAACCCTACATATACAACAGACCATTCATAACATACATGATTACCTAATGCTAACCACAGGGAATTTCTGTAGAAAGACCTGAATTTCCGTAGAAGAATGGGACGTGATTGGATTTCCCATGGCTATCCAGTTATCCACGGGAAAAGCGAACACTTCACGTTCTTTTCCTTGGGAAATGTATCTTTTCCCATGGGTTTCTGGAAATTCCATGTGAATGTACCTGCCAGTCTAGCGAGGGTTCTTTGACGAACACATCCATGGTGTTGAGCAGTAGCTCGTGATTTGCTCGTAGAGCGCGCAGCACGTAGATCATGGTAAGTCGCAGTAGGCCACTCTCCTTCAAGGGGAGCAGGAAGTTTGTGATCTGTCGTGTCAGTCTGAACGGCATTAGCTCAGGGATCGGTAAAAACTGAAACCAGAAAAAGGAGACACTTAGACCCCGTCCACACTACATACTTTTTGCTTCGTTTTCAAAAAGATTTGCGTCCACAAGTATCCGTTTTCGTTTGAAAACGGTGTAGTGTGGACGGGATCTTAGTACAGGGTGGTGAAGGGGTTCTCCGTGATTCACCCCAAAATTTGCTCCGTGATTCGTGAAAAGCGTTTTCATAACTCCGTGATCCGTGAAATAACGAAAAATCGGTCCGTGTTTCGTGATCACTCTCTTAGCCAGAGGAGACGTCTTTTAGTTTGTAATCCATCATAATTCATTTTCAGAAACATAGAAGTGCGGTGAAACACGTAACGTGAGACCAAGCTGTGGACTTTTCATGTTACAATTTATGACCATATTTGGTCAAAGATTTATTTTTGGTTTTCTTTTTTTTTCACGCGCGTGCTGATGCTATAGCAAGGCAATAGACTTCTTTCGCTTGGGCGTAATGTTGTCCCATTTCAGTTCACGTGGCATTCCCCACGTATTATTTCTTTGTCCTTCTGCTACGCACCGAAGGATATATGAATATGGAAGCAAACCAAATAAAGAAAGGATTATTGAAACGATTCCACGTGATCTGAAATGGGCACTACATAAAATACGCCGAAGCGAAAGAGGTCTATTGTTCCACATATGATCACAAAGTGTACCCAGGGCTTTTGCAGCAATCTACCGTTACGGCCTTTGTTAGTTACACGTTACAACTTTTACGGTACACGCGTTCACGGTTCGCTTATAAGCTCACTCTCTTGATAATGGCGACATAAGGGACGTCAAAACGTCGAGCCATATCAAATTTATTGGTTTCTTTGCATAAGCAAATTTTTACTCATAAAAAGTTCCTGCTTTATTACATTCCTGGATGAGTAGTAATCTACATTAAATGTTTTCGCTTGACACCCTTAGATAAATCTAAATAGGACCTATTTTCTTTCATGAAATTTGATGCTGAATGGTTTCTCGCGTTTTTGTGAAATAATATATTTTCTGTAAATAAGTTGTCATTGTGTCACAATTTTGGGGAAGGTCTTAATAAAATTAAGATATTAGATTTTCTTGCCGTGCGACTTGCAAATTTGATTTAAAAAATCATCCCAAGTAATTATGAGGGGTCGTGCTACACGCGAATCGACAGTTTCGTTCACAACTTAATATAAATCTTGGCTAAAAAAGGCCATCTCAAAAATCATGAAAAGACATGAATTATTTGCTTATACATGGTAGCTATGCCAATGCGCATGTGAAACGACCTTGTTTCATTAAAACAGCATGAAATGTAAAACTACAGTACGAAAAGTCCGTAAAACGGCAAGAGCTACTATTAAAAATAAACACAATGTTAAAAGCCTAAAAGCTTGAGCTACTTCATACGAACCTACGCAAGAGTGAAAATTTCCGGGTGTGATGCTTGATGAGTAAAATAGTAAAAGCTAAGCAAACCAACTCGCAATTAATTAATCAGCTCCACAGTAATAACACTGGAACAGGTTATTAAATAAATTCAAGAAAACACTGAACTTATTGATTCGGCAACAGTTATCATGAAGCAATGTTCTCGAACTTAATTTTAATGTTATTTCGGAAGCTCTGGTCAGCATGGCGAATTATAAATATTACAACGGAAATTCAACAGGAAATCAGGAACGTCACTATTTCTGTCAGGTAAGCGGGCATCTGTCTCCATCGCTAGGTTGGTGGCTGGTTTCCAAAGTTATGTTTTATAGGAGGGATATTAAAAACGTGTGCAGATCTAATATTTAAAAGTATTGAGAAAGAATGAACGTGTCTGTTTCTAAAACTGTGTGATTCCAATGTTGTTTCAAACCTAAGTTTTAATTAATTTTGTTAAATGATGTGAAATTCGATTTTATTTAAAACATCACACTCACATTTTGTATATTAATAGCTTTTTAATTATCAATGCAATCTATTTCTATTTACACTAGTCCGAGTAGATTACAATTGGAATTAAAATTGCAAATTACTCTATTGCAAGTGGATGTTCTTGGTCTTTTCAAATTGCCTTGCAGATTTACTGTTCAAGCGTGAAGGGATTCATTCGCAGTGGAAATCAACATGGAAGCAAACAACGAAACAACGAACTCGAACGAAACAGCATTCAAAGGATCTGTCCTTATACTAACAGGACTCTGGCAAAACAACATCACAGCATTTGTTATCGTCAGTTTCTGCTTTGCCATCCTGGTTATTGGTGGAATCTTTCTCAATTCACTCGTGGTTTTTCTTATGATCAAGAGCAAGCGCCATCGGCGTAGCATCAGTAATCTTTTTATCACTCACTTATCTGTCGTGGACCTGATATTCCGTGTTGTTTGTATCCCGCCTTTGGTGTACCTTTCTATACCGTCCACTAACTCGCATGATTCGGTTGTCTGTAAGTTAGCCACGTTCGTATTGCACGTCTGTGGCGCCGCCATTTTTGCCAGTCTGGTGGTCATTGGAGTTGATCGCTATAGGAATATTGTGCATCCTCTTATGAGTCTCAAGAAGAAAACCAAGCAATCGCACGTTATCGTGCTGGTCTGGGGTTATTCTGCCGTGGCCTCGGCAACGCTAATATACACAGCAGGACTCGTCCCTTTATCTGATCTAGCAGAAGGAAGGGCATATCGGCGGCGAAGGGTTCTACTTCGTGTAACATCACACCGGGATTGCTGGGAGGACTCTCCGTCACGATTTACTCCCTGCTAACATTCCTGATTCCCATGACAACGCTTGTGTTTGCATACACCTCTATCTGGACTAGTTTGAGAAAACGATCCAAGAGTGGACAAGTTGCGAAGGCGGCTGTGCGATCCAAAGCCAAGGCAGTGCGCATGCTCGTAATTGTAGTCAGCAGTTTTGTCGTGTGTTGGGGGCCGTCGGTTGCTATGGAGTGTCTACGCTCTTATGGTCTACTAATGGATATTAGGATTAATGTACTGGCCGTTGCTACCCTGATTACAACAATGTTACAACTGTGCAGCTCGCTGGCGAACCCAATCATTTATGCGTTTTATAATTCAGGGTTCAAGAAAGACCTTGCGGACGTTTTGTTCTGCCATTGCTGTTCCTCGACACAGCTCAAGGACATCAAGTCATCACGTGATACAGAAGCCAAGAAGACAGACAGCACAACTTTGTAGGTGAACCAGCTGGACGAACACTCAGGGTCTTTTTTAGTAATAGACAAAATCGGCCATCGGTGCTTACATCGAGTTGGCCATCCAACTTATTAGATCACATGATTCATTTCTGAGGTGATTCATTTTTTATTTCATTTCATGGACATTGTTAATTTTGTTCATATTTGCATGCGCTCGGTTTGCTTATACATGGTAGCTAAGCCACTGTATGTCAATCGACATGTTTCATTAAAACAGCATGAAATTTAAAACTACAGTAAGAAAAGTAGCTGATCCGTAAAACGGCAAGGGCTAACGGCAAGGGCTACTATTAAAAATAAACACAATGTTAAAAGCCTAAAAACTTGAGCTACTTCATATGAACCTACGCAAGAGTAAAAAAAAACCCGGGTGTGATGTTTGATGAGTAAAAGCTAAGCAAACCAACTCGCAATTAATTGAATCACCTCCACAGTAATAACACTGGAACAGGTTATTAAATAAATTCAAGAAAACACTGAACGTATTGATTCGGCAAAAGTTATCATGAAGCAATGTTCTCGAACTTAATTTTAATGTAATTTCGGAAGCTCTGATCAGCATGTTCAGGTAAGATGGCATCTGTCTCCATTGCTTTCCAAAGTTATGTTTTATAGGAGGGATATTAAAAACGGCTGAGCAGATGTAATCTTTAAAAATATTAAGAAAGTATAGAAAAAACCTTTTCATTGTCTCTGTTCTACTGTGTGACTCCAATATTGTTTTAACCTAAGCTTTAATTAATTTTGTTAAATGATGTGAAATTGTATTTAAACATCACACTCACATTTTGTATATTAATAGCTTTTCAATTATCAATGCAATCTATTTCTATTTACATTAGACCAAGTAGATTACAATTGGAATTAAAATTGCAAATGACTATACTGCAAGTGGGCGTTCTTTTGCCTTGCAGATATACTGCTCAAGCGTGAAGGGATTAATTCGAAGTGGAAATCAACATGGAAGCAGATTATGAACACGCGAACACAAACAACACGATACAAAACCATGGCTCTGCCCTTATACTAACAGGACTCTGGCAAAACAACATCACAGCATTTGTTATCGTCAGTTTCTGCTTTGCCATCCTGGTTATTGGTGGAATCTTTCTCAATTCACTCGTGGTTTTCCTGATGATCAAGAGCAAGCGCCATCGGCGTAGCATAAGTAATCTTTTGATCACTCACCTATCTGTCGTGGACCTGATATTCCGTGTTGTTTGTATCCCGCCTTTGGTGTACCTTTCTATACCGTCCACTAACTCGCATGATTCGGTTGTCTGTAAGATAGCCACGTTCGTATTACACGTCTGTGGCGCCGCCATATTTGCCAGCCTGGTGGTCATTGGAGTTGATCGCTATAGGAATATTGTGCATCCTCTTATGAGTCTCAAGAAGAAAACCAAGCCATCACAAGTTATCGGGCTGGTCTGGGGTTATTCTGCCGTGGCCTCGGCAACGCTAATATACACAGCAGGACTCGTCCCACTATCTGATCTAGCAGAAGGAAAGGGCATATCGGCGGCGAAGGGTTCTACTTCGTGTAACATCACACCGGGATTGCTGGGAGGACTCTCCGTCACGATTTACTCCCTGCTAACATTCCTGATTCCCATGACAACGCTTGTGTTTGCATACACCTCTATCTGGACTAGTTTGAGAAAACGATCCAAGAGTGGACAAGTTGCGAAGGCGGCTGTGCGATCCAAAGCCAAGGCAGTGCGCATGCTCGTAATTGTAGTCAGCAGTTTTGTCGTGTGTTGGGGGCCGTCGGTTGCTATGGAGTGTCTACGCTCTTATGGTCTACTAATGGATATTAGGATTAATGTACTGGCCGTTGCTACCCTTATTACAACAATGTTACAACTGTGCAGCTCGCTGGCGAACCCACTCATTTATGCGTTTTTACAATTCAGGGTTCAAAAAAGACCTTGCGGACGTTTTGTTCTGCCATTGTTGTTCCTCGACACAGCTCAAGGACATCAAGTCATCACGTGATACAGAAGCCAAGAAGACAGACAGCACAACTTTCTAGGTGAAACCCTCGGTGAACCAGCCGGACGAATACTCAGGGTCTTTTTAGTAATAGACAAAGTCGGTCAACGGTGCTTACATCGAGTTGGCCATCCAGCTTATTAGATCACGTCATTCATTTCTGAGGTGATTCATTTTGTATTTCATCATTTCATGGACATTTTGTTCATACTATAATCAATCTACACGGCTCAGAGAACAATCGAAAATGTGAATGCTTGAATGCTTAAATAAATTATCCTAAAATAGTTTGCGCTAATGTCTAGGATGGCTTGTAGGCGCCTTAGGTGGCCCGGAGGCCCTGACAGATCTTAGCGCCGGCAGGGCGCTTGATTTGAATAATTCTAAAGACGAGGCATTAGTTGCCTCCCTGGTTCCAAGTTCTAGGAAAAAAAGAGTAGTTATAACTGTCGATGTGGGACTGGAGTTGGAAATAGTGGTCTGAGTTTCTTTTTGAAGGTCTGGGATTAAGGGGGCTGTGTCACGGTTGTTTCAACAAAATTTTATAAAATAAGACCAGTGATTTACATAAACATCTCAGAATCCTACATTATACTATTATTTAGTGTTATAAAGAGAAAGGAACTGAAACTTGCATTATATAGGTGTAACGACTCGGGATCGGTGTCTATTCAACTGAACAATCTTTTCATACTATACTATATCTTTATTCAACTTACATACGCTTTATATAGGTGCTGGCTCTCGGAAGGTTCCCATGGGAGATCAGCCTGATAAGGGATGTTTTTAGTGCCAAATGTAGGAATGTCCGGCCAATGTCTAGAATTCGGGCTTAGACCAAGACTATCAGATCAGAGCATGTGCACTAACCGTGGGAAAAGGTATTATCTTAAAAAGGGGAAAATACCGTTAGACTCCAATGGGAAGTTCCGAGCACCACACCTTTACAAAAAATCTACAAAAGTGTACTTATGATGTAGACGTAGGGGAAACTACAAATGACTAAAATAATAAATTGCTACAATCATCGGGTGACGTGAAGTGGAATCCCCTTAAATGATTTCTGAAGGAACTACAAAATTGAATTTCTAAAACTACTAAAACTAGCTTCGTAACATAGGCATTCTTACATAAGATTTTATAGCTTTTGCTATCAACTTTCCAAGTTTGAAAACTGTTCAGCCTGAACAGAAATCAAAAATGTCATTTCGTAATCCAATTCCATCCGCTCGATGACACACGAAAATACTCCAAATTTGTGCTCATCTAGCAGTTGAAAGGTTATTTCAAAACCCTAGATGATTATTGTGCTTATTTCGTTTGAATTTCACTACATTTAAAGCGGCAGTGTCACGATTTTGAGGCAAATTTATGTCGCTTAAATGTAGTCAAATTCAAACGAAATGAGCAAAATAGTCATCTAGGTTTGTTAAATAAGCTTTCAACTGCTAGATAAGCACAAATTTGGAGTATTTTTGTGTGTTATCGAGCGGATGGAATTGGATTACGAAATGATATTTTTGATTTCTGTTCAGGCTGAACAGTTTTCAAACTTGGAAATTTGTATAGGTAATCATACGACTTCGAGTTCAATTTGGGATTAATTGAGTGAGTTTTTCAAAAAAGTATCGAAATTGCACGAGCCCGTTAGGGCGAGTGCAATTTGAGCTTTTTGAAAAACTCACGAGTGTAATTAATCCCAAATTGAACGAGAATAGTCGTATGATTACTTATTAATAATATGGATGCAAAAAATTTCAGAGAAAGACCTTATTTTTTGCAGCGGCCACAAATGCACTGAACGCGTGCGAGACAAGCGAGCAAAGTTTACGAAACCTAACTTGACATAAATATACTTGACACAACAAATTTATTTTATGCTAGAAGCAGGTGGAATTCTGTTTTGACAATCATACACTTTATTTCAGATTCCAAGGTAAAATAACATAAGAGAGCCTGTATTAATTAATTGGTTGGTTTCTTTCAGTTTGAATTGCTTTTGAAAGCTTAGTTGCTTGTGCATTTTCGGTCACCAAAACGGGCAGAATATTGTCCAGAAAGGTGAACATAGCTAGGTAAAATTCCACAGAAGACATACCTGAAGTCTTCTCTTGTGTAAACTTTCTTGTAACAGCTATTAACAACCAAGATTGACAGGAATTTGATCCGAAAAACTGTCCGTATCGCATGTGTTCTTGATACTTCTAGTTCATTTTCATCGCTGGCAATTCCCGCCGCTAGATTCACAGTCAACGAAGATTTCCCTTCATATCCTTCCATAACAAAGAATGAAAACTAAAACAAGTCTTGCTCAAGTCCATAAGGAATTCACATTTTGCTTTCCAAGGGTTTCGGAAGATGATTTTCAAGAAAAGGAACCGAATTTCTCCCTCCATCCAAAGCCATCTATCGACCTCCCATCTTGTTGACAAGGCTCAAACAGATCGAGTGGCGTGACAGCTAGCGTGCATTTGATTGGCTCGTTCGTAAAATCCATTGTTTATTTAGCCAATCAGCTTCATGAAATACCTGCACTCATTTGAGTGCAATTACTTTTTTGGAGTGCAAATTACTTTTGTAATTGCACTGCTCTCGACCAATCAGAATCGAGAAATTTTTTGCATCCATATTATTAGATAGCGAAAGCTACAACTTACGTAAAATGATGCCTATATAATGCAAATGTCAGTTCCTTTTTCTTTATATGACTAAATAATAGTATAATGTAGGATTCTGAGTCGATGTTTATGTAGATCACTGGTCTTATTTTATAATATCTTATTGAAACAACCGTGACATAACCCTTTAAGCGACCTAAATTTGCCGCGAAATCGTGACACTGTCCCTTTAAGTACGGCACATGGAGGAAAGTCAATGAAAAGATATAACCAGACAATTGTCTTCATACCTGTGTCGCAGATCCAAAGGAATGGCCGAAATCAATCCCGACCATCCCCCCCGTCTCCATGTCAACCATAAAATTCGAGAGGTGCCTATCACCGATACCAAGGAGATACTGACAAATAGACACACACGCATGCGTACGAGCGAAGTGGGAGCGCAGGGTCAGATAAGCTTCAGGTGACGCGGACATCTGATCGAAGGCTTGCCTGTTGGAAGGACATTGGAATAAAAAGTCAGGTCAGATGTTTTTCTGATACAAATCTGAAAATTTGAAACAAAAGGTGGTAGGTGACGGGTTCCCTACCATCCACCAGTTTTACACGGTCCATTTTGGAATGAAAGTCAGCTCTTTTTTTCTGACTATATAATCGGGCAAATTTGGTTTGATTCGGCAAAATATCAGGCGAGTGTGGTCGAGCCGTGGTTCGTATTTTGGCAAGACGCATGGCAAGCCCATGGCAAGACCAACGAGCTCTGATATTTTGCAGAATCAAACCAAATTTGCCCGATTATTTATTTATCATCCCACTTAAACATCCACATAAAATGATTGTGTTTTTGTAAAGACGAAGTTCATTTTGCCGTCGCGACAGATAACCATTTTGTAGTTTTTGCCGTGGCGAACTCTAGTCTGTTTTTATTCTAATTACTTACTAAAGAAATTGATGTTTTAACTATTTTCAAGTCTTCTACAAGAGTTTTAGATGAACTGTTCCTGATATCAGGTCAGTGACCCGATACCGTAGAATATAGGGACAGTAGATCTCGTTCCTGATTGGCTGACGAACAAAAGTAGGATGATAATGCAAGGGAAGCAGTAAAACAAGACTTAGTTACAGAGTAGCCCATTTTGTTAGGCGAGGTGGTAGGTGACGGGTTCCCCTACCCTCGATGAATGAAAGATAACTAGAAAAATTGAGCTTGATATCTTGCATGATAAGCGAACGTCGATAAGTTTGATGTTTCAAGATTTCTTTTAGATTTACCTTAAAAGGTCCCAGGGAACCCGGGCTTGTCTCTGCATAAACGCTGTTTCCGTTTCGGTTCTGCTTGCTTTGCTGCAAAAAGATGACAAGAAAGTTAGTCGAACATTTAGAATAATCCCTGACAAACGAGCAAACAACAATAAACAAACAGTATCAGATAATTAGTCAAATCACACTAGTAGGTTAATTTGTATAGCCAAAAAACGTTTTCTGGTCTGGACATTAATTGTCATTTTCTGGCTTTCAAATCCAGCACTTTTCGCTACTAGTAGGCTATAACTTAGCCTACTAGTAGCTCAACCAATCAGAACGCAGCATTGACAATAGACCCCAAATGTGGCTTGACTAATACTCGCAACTCTCACCTGTACATACAGCCGTAACTCCTCCTGAGATCTTTTCCGGGCTCACACCCAAATTTCTTGAGCCACTCCATCTGAAGCGCAGGAATCGTTCGCCTAGTGAAATTAGCAAATGAAAATTGTACGGTAAGTCTATGTGACCCAATACATTTTTGCATTCCGATTAACTAAGAGGCGTAACTGTGATTTCAAAGTGATCAGTGTGAAATGTCTAAAAACCAAGTTACAGATTTGAGAGAAAATTTCTCTATATTCTCGATAGAAATGGATGCTTTCTCAGACTTGGTATGTTGCTATGCTGTCAAAATGGCGGCTGACACAGACTCTTTAATTCGGTTTTTCACAATTGGACTCAGAACTCACATTTGATTTTCCTCAGTGCCAGCCACAGCACTGTAGATAAATTCCTTAAGTGGCTTGGTGTGCATCATCCATTCGATGAGACCAACTCTAGATGAACGAATACAATGCCACTATCATTAGTACTAATACAGGGCTTGTTTTCATGAGGCAGCCTAACCCTACGAGCCGAACAAAAATTATAATGTCATTTTGATCCTCTGAGTGGCTCAGTTGATCGACCTGAGCTTTGATGTGCGTGAACACACGTCTGCATATACCGTAATGCGATGTATCGAGGAGTCATGAGTCTTACCATGGAATTATGGTTGTAGCAATGGTTCTTACCGTGGGCTCATGGGTCTTACCGTGGGCTCATGGGTCTTACCGTGGGCTCATGGGTCTTACCGTGGGGCCATTGCTTTTACCGTGGGGTAATGTTTTTTTTCATCGGGTCATGAGTCTTATTGTCGGGTTATGAGTCTTGGGTCTTGTTGTCAAGGGTCTTACCGTGGAGTCATGTGTCTTACCGGTGAGTCATGGGTCTTGCCGTGGTGTAATGGTTTTACCGTGGGTCTTAAGGATCATTTGGTAAGCCTTACCGAAGTGCTGTGGGTCTTACGGTCCATAAAGTCATAGATTTTATCGTGGGGTCCTGGGAATCAACCTTACCGCGGGGTCATGTGGATCACCTGTCATGGCAGTTCTTACCGTGGTGTCATGGATATTACTGTGGGTTACGTGGATCACTTGGTAAGTATTACCATGGTGTCATCGGGACCATGGTAATACATCGGGACCATGGTAATACTTGGTAAGTATTACCATGGTGTCATCACTTGGCAAATATTACCGTGGTGTCATGTATTTTATTGTGGGGTCATGTGGATGACTTGGTCAATATTACCGTGGTGTCATGGATATTACTGTGGGGTCATGTGGATCACTTGATAAGTCTTAACCAGGGGTCATGGATCTTACCGTGGTGTCATCGGGATGACTTGGTAAGTACGCAGTCTCAAGTGGCGTTTGCTACAGGTGGCGTCCTCGGCCATAATCTCATTCATCATGTAGAACAACTAAAGGGAACAACACCGAAACGAGTGATATAAATGGCCAAATACACAACTCGAAGTGAAGAATTTCCGCAGTAAACGTCCAACTTGGCCGCATCAGACTACTGTCTGGAATGTATCAATTAATCTGAGCCTGATAAAGAGGATACCTCTTAAATCGTCCAGAAATGAATGCTGCCCGAAAAAGGCTAGTTGAACGCATTTATGGAACACTATTGAGCTTTGGTACAAGCATAGCGCGGATTCCATATGACTGTAGTGAAATCAATCGCGAAGTGATTAGACCAATTCTGAAGAAAACATATAGGAGTGGCTGGAAAGTGATTGCATATAATAGTCACGACAGTCACACGAAATCTAATCTAACTCTGACGTAATATTTGATTGAGGTGTCTAGTTGAAGGCATTCATGGAACATCGTTGAATAGAGCAGATTTCTCATGACTGTAGTGAAACCAATTGCAAAGTGATCACACCAATTCAGAATAAAACCTATAGGTGTAGTTACAAAGTTTAAATTACGCGAATTACTCACGACAGTCATCTGAAATCCGCTCTATTGGTACAAGCAATAACTCTAAAGTAATATTTCATTGACACCGTGGGTTGTCCAGTTGAAGAAATTCATTGGACATTGTTGAATATTGGCACAAGCAAATGATGAAAGAAACAATTATCCATCCAGTAGAATCAGAATCTCAACAAAAATTAATCACTTACTGGAAATCATAAAATTAGCAACGTAGCGACGTTGCGGCCATAACCCATGGCCTTCGTCAGGCTAGTGATGGTTTCCAGTAAGTGAATTATTTTTGTAGACATTGGTAGAAGAAATAACTGTAATCTGTGGCTGGCGTACACCAAACTTTACCTGTTCGATCCGTTGATCAAGCCTAAGATCTTCTCCACCTTTCACGAGGAACATGTAATCCTTCTCGTCATCTCCTCGAATGGTGATTCGCTTTGGTCTACGGATGGAGGTTAGGACGAGCACCTTGGAAACGAAAAAGAGGAAGATGAAAACAGAAATGGTAGAGGGAAGTAGCAAGGTAACATTCTTTGTAATGCAATGGTGGACGGAGTTTGGGGCAACAAATTCCAGGGTATTCAAGCACTTTCCAGGATAGGAAATAAAAGCAAGGAGTTTTCAGGGCTTTCGATTATAGATACATTTTCTAAGTAGCACATGATGAAAGCCAATGGTGAGCGGGTTCGAACCCCACTGGAGTCACTTATTTTTTTATTTTTTTCTTACGAAGGAATTGACTCCGTGTCAATAGTCCAGTTTCGAATTCTCTAATCTACCGCTGAATAGGCATCAACAGCGCATAAATACAGTGGGAGCCTCGGTTTGAACCCGAAAGTTGCGAATACCAACGTGTCCAAAAAGTTTTGTCTATTGTCTCCATTCAAGCTTCATCAGTTTCTCGTTGGTATTCACAACTTTTTCGACTTCAAACCAAGGCTCCCACTGTATTTATGCGTCGCCGATGCCTATTCAGTGGTAGATAACAGAGAATTCGAAACTGGACTATTCGGTGGTATTTCTCTCGAGGTGACCGGATAAATACTTACATGGGTTGTAAAGCCACCATTAGCATCTCATCATACTCCATAATTCTATTCTCCTTTGCTAAGTTGGGCTGTTAATCATTTCGGAATATAAAACCCTTTGAACTCCCACTGCATCAATCTCGTTTCCAAAACTCTTTTACAAACACTCGCAATATAACGCATTTTGTTGATTGCTTATTTCCGCGTTTCGCTCCGCTTGGCCGCTAATTAACCTCGAAGGGGTTTGAGGATTACTTTATTACCTTTTCATCGAAGCCCGCGATCTTCACGTGATATTCGGGGAGCGGTTTAGACTGTCCCGTGTACTGACCTAAAAGGGACGGCAAATACGTTAGGTACCACTTATAGTGCACTGCACTGTGAATAAGAATGATCTCACAGGGCCGTAGCAAGCCTCCAAAAACTGGGGGGGGGGGGGGCACAACATCTAAAAAACGTTTAAACTCTTTTTCGCGTGAAGCGCGCCGAAAATTTAGAGCCCAGCATGTGAAATTACCGCATGTTTGGGGGAACTTTGATATGCAGGGTGCAAAATCGGGAGTTTTAAGGATTGTTTGGAGAAAAACTGGGGGGGGGGGGGGGGGGGGGGGCGTGCCCCCCGGCCCCTAAGAGCGTAACGGCCCTGTCTCATTGTCAAACTGGCAAAAAACTCGCAAAAAATGCGCCTTGTGTTATGCCGCTGTTTTATAGCCCAAAAAGATACCTCTCTCTTTAATCTTATTGCTGCTGGCTTTCTCGCCTCTTTTGTTGCGATAATGTAATAGATTCATCTTTTATCCACTTACCAGGTACTTCTAGAGTTTGTGCGAAGTTGCTGGCCTGAAAGTTTGTTAACCATGGGGAATACTCCTTCAGATTCCCGGGAGGATGCTTCTTTGGGGCCATCTTCTCCCGAAAAACCTTGCACAGCTCATTAAAGTTCTAAATAAATAACAAACAAACATTATTATTATTATTAAATAAATAACAAACAAATATTATTATTATATTAAATAAATAACAAATATTATTATTATATTAAATAAATAAATAAATAACAAACAAATATTATTATTTTTGTTTTACTGGACGTCAATCAAACCGTTCCCATAACGACTTATGGTGATTCCATTGTGCACGCGCATTTAGTTCGAAATAACCGTTGGAAAGTGCGCGCTCGAGAAAAATAAGGCCAAACAAACAACACAAAAAGCGCGCGATTTACGGTCTTAGGGATGTTACAGAAAAACAAGGATGATGACCCCCAATTTTTTCTCGAAATCGACCATCGTACCGCTACAGACAATATATTCGAAGCAGAAAAAAATTAGTAGAACATATATTTTTCTCGGCTTACGTAAAATTATGTACTTTTGAGCAAGAGTGGAGTATGGGCTGAGTAATTAGCGGCCCATTTTCTTGCTGCATTAGCCCAATCGGATCAAATTCCTGAGGGAATATTACAAAATTACCTAAACAGAGTTAAACTTTTTCGCAATGTTTGAATTTCGAACACAATTTGTCAATCAGTCAAATATCACGTAAATAACGGTCCAGCAGCGCGAAAACGAGCATGTTGACCCCATCAATTGTACCAAGTTTGAAAACAATCTAGGCAGTACATCAATCATGACATTTTCAACTGAATCACCTTAGTTTTTCCCGCTCTAGACGATGTAGCTCTAGACGATGTAAGATGGCGGTGATGCGCATTTTATAAAGGTTGCACCCTGAACTTAACGAGAGCTTGCACTACCGCACGTGTTAGGAAATATAGTCTTGTCTCTGACGAATTCTATAGTAGGTCACACTCATTTAATAACGATTTTAGTCCGAGAGAAGATAAAGGTGTTCAACAGTCACTAAACTAATATAAATATTTCAATATAAACATTTGAAGTGACCTCAAATATATAAAAAATATAGCTGCAATTATTCAGATTATTCACAATAAAATATTTTTTTGCACGGCCCTCATGAAAGGCAGGTCACTTGAAAATATTTTTGATATATTTATAGAACCCAATTTGTGTATTTTATAGCTTAAAACAATTTTTTATTACTGTTATTTTTAAATCCTGTTGAGACCAACAAAACAGTATTATTATTAGAGTCATGAGAATTTTAATTTGTAAAGCACTTCGATTTCAGTTTCTTAAATCCAATGCACTTTCGTTGTTTTGGACACAAATGTCGCTTCCCCGAAAAAGTGTTTTCGGTTTCGAACTTAAACGAAAAACGTTGACGTAAGGAAGTTTTATGCGCATTATTGAACAAAAATAGCTTCCCATAAAATCCCCTAAGAGTTTTCACATTTACTTTCCATGCTTATGAACTTCAATTTACATGTTTTGGCTGCTAAATGCTTCGCTTTCTCTACTTTGATATCTCTCTTCAAACACACAGTTCGACAATATGAACAGCACTTCTCTTCCCACTGCCAGCATCAATGCGGAGCTTGCTACGACACTATACTTTCTCCATGGCTTTCTCATAGTTGCATTCAACTTCCTTACACTTGCCGTATTTGCTATCAACAGACAGCTTCGTCAACAAAGCTTCTACATCGTAATCAGTCTCACTGTAGCTGATTTACTTGTGGGAATAACAGCCGTGGCGCATGCAGCAGCTATGTCGGCACAAACAGAATATAATTACGAAGAACTTAAAATAGACTACAAAGCGCTCCCTGTCTGCGATATCTTAACCTCGTGCAGCTCCTACATCGCGCTTGTTATTATAGCTGTGGAACGAGCTTACGTCACACTCCATCCTCTAAACCACATATACCTGAAGACATACATTTTAGGCATTGCTGTTCAGTGGCTGCTAGGTCCAATGCTAGCTACATGCTACAGCCTTCTTAACATAAGGATTTTTTATTCAAGTGCTATCGTTATTGACATAACTGGTCTTGTAGTGATAGCTGTGTCATATACATTGATCTTTGTCAAAGTGAGGAAACAAAATTCGAGAAACGGATTTCTTTCACGACGACAACGACAGGAAAGGGAACTTGCAAAAACTTTGTTCATGATGACGGCGATCTCATTATTAGCGTGGGTCCCGTTTGCAGTGCGCGCTGCTCTGTCTTCTAAGTCAATGTTATTCTTTATGGTCCAGCAATTGTTTCGGTTTTCTAACAGCTTAGTCAACCCTGTTGTCTATGTTTTGAGGATCAAGAAATTTAGACATGCGCTATACAAGCTAGTTTATAAATGCTCACGCGACAGACCTAGCCTTCCAATGTCAAACAGTAAGGACAAGGCTATTGGACTGCGGTGGAACCAGTTGAATATGCCCAGTTAAAGGGATGCTGTCACGATACGCGCATGCTCAAGGAACGATCACTGAGCAAAACTATTTAGACCATCCTATCAGAAAACTATTAAAGAATATGTTTTCGTGGTTTTCAGCCTTCGCTGGCCATCGTTACTGGACGATACTTCTTTGTTTTGAGATGCGCAGCTGCGTGACAGCCTCCCTTTAAATTCAGTGAAACGTTGTCCAACGATTATCGGTGAATAAGGTCCGACGTTCAAATTAGACTGTTGAATAAATGCAGTGTAGACTTCTGTTTTTTTAAACTGTTTTTTAAACATTACTTTAAAAAATCACTTCTTCCAACACAAAAAATCGAAAGTGAATACTGAAATTTGTCCATCTAACTCCCCGGAAAAATCGAAAACAAGAACCACTTTGGCTTCTTGAGTTGTTGGGTGTATTCTTCAAACTTCCCAAGTCTCATCGAAATTGGTGAGACGGCATGTGCCGCGCCTGTCCGGTCCTCTCGCGGACACGCTCTAAAACTTACAACACGCATATATAAACACAGAAAAGTCCAGATGGGAATCGAACCTATGATTTTCTGCACATTGGCATTTTATCCAGGCTCTGAAGGCTGATTCCCACTAGAACGCAAGCGCAAGGCAAGTGTGAATCACAGCGACACAAGCGCAAGACAAGTGTGAATCATAGCGACGCACAAGCGCAAGACAAGTGTGAATCATAGCGACACAAGCGCAAGACAAGTGTGAATCATAGCGACACAAGCGCAAGACAAGTGTGAATCATAGCGACACAAGCGCAAGGCAAGTGTGAATCATAGCGACACAAGCGCAAGGCAAGTGTGAATCATAGCGACACAAGCGCAAGGCAAGTGTGAATCATAGCGACGCAAGCGCAAGACAAGTGTGAATCATAGCGACACAAGCGCAAGGCAAGTGTGAATCATAGCGACACAAGCGCAAGGCAAGTGTGAATCACAGCGACGCAAGCGCAAGGCAAGTGTGAATCATAGCGACACAAGCGCAAGGCAAGTGTGAATCACAGCGACACAAGCGCAAGACAATTGTGAATCATAGCGACACAAGCGCAAAGCAAGTGTTAATCACAGCGACACAAGCGCAAGGCAAGTGTGAATCACAGCGACGCAAGCGCAAGGCAAGTGTGAATCATAGCGACACAAGCGCAAGGCAAGTGTGAATCATAGCGACGCAAGCGCAAGGCAAGTGTGAATCATAGCGACACAAGCGCAAGGCAAGTGTGATTCATAGCGACTGTAGATTTCAATAATTCGTGACGGGCAAACATCTCGAGACACACATAACTCAACATGACTTTATTCGTCTCTGACATCACATGAAGCGAAGTGAAGTGAAGTGAAGTGAAGTGGTTCGACTATAAAACAAATCTAATGTGAGCTACAAAAGTCATACCTAATGAAACTACAAAGAAAGGCAACTACTTACGATTATCTGCCCTCAAAATATTAAGCGAGATGAGATTTCTAGTCCAGATTTCAAGTCATATTCCTCAATCGTACGAGCAAAGTTGACGTCTGTAAATCACTAACCTCGTGTTTTTTGCTAACTGTCAATCAATTGACTGGACCGGAACCCAGACTGAACCGGAACCGGAAACGAAATCTTACATTCCGGCCCCTAAAGACAAGCCTACGCGTCTTTACACTATATAAGTAAGATTTCTGAGCTACAATAAAAATGTCAACTAATCAGTGTTCATTAAATAGTTCATAGAGTTCATCCTTCAATTGCACCCTCTAAGAGTACAATTTTGGTGATCGGACGGACTAGTACTGACGACTCGGTCTTCAGAGTGACGCTCCTCACTAGCCCATCGTTGCGGTTCTTGTGGACCTCTGTAACACGACCAAGCGGCCATCGGGACCTCGGGACCTTCTCATCAACGACAAGCACAATATCGTCTACCTGATAGCAGCGTGATGGTTTTACCCACTTCTGTCGTACTTGTAACTGTGGCAAATATTCCTTGAGCCATCTCCGCCAGAAGACATCCGCTAAATATTGCACATGCCTCCATCGTCTCTTCATATAGACATCTTCTCTGGTAAAGACTCCAGGGGGCAAGCTGGGCCCTGCACGTAACAGAAGAAGATGGTTCGGGGTTAGTGCTTCTAAGTCATTCGAATCGTCTGAGCTCTTCGTTATCGGTCGGTTATTCACGATCGCTTCCACTTCGCATAGGAGTGTTGAAAGTGCCTCGTCATCCAGCACTTGTTCTTTGAGCACTGCACCTAGCACTTTTCTCGCCGTTCGGATGCTACGCTCCCAAATACCACCTTGATGCGACGCCGTCGGAGGGTTAAAGATCCATCTGATATTCCTCTGGAGCAGGTATTCGTGTATCTGTAGTTGGTTCCATTGAGCAATTGCCTCACGAAGTTCTTTGTTTCCGCTTGTAAAATTGCTCCCATTATCTGATCGCATTTCGTCAGGAACACCTCTCCTTGCCAGGAATCTCCTTATTGAGTTGATAAAGGAGTCCGTGTCTAAGCTAAACGCTATCTCAATATGAATAGCTCGTGTCGTCAAACACGTGTACAAGACACCGTAACGCTTCATCTCCCATCTTCCTCTCTTGACGGTATACGGTCCAAAACAGTCAACACCTACGAAGTAGAATGGTGGTTTATCGGGCGTCACTCGTTCAATTGGCAAGTCTGCCATCTTCTGCCGAGAAACTGGAGCTTGTCGCTTGCGACAACTGACACAATGAGTTACTATCTTCCGAACTGCCACACGAGCCTTGATTATCCAAAATCGCTCTCTGATCGTCGATAAAACTTGTTCCTGGCCCACATGCCCTGATGTAGAATGTACGTGTCTCACGATGAGGTCAACAACATGATGTTTGCTGGGAAGTATGATGGGATGCTTGTTGACTTCCGGTGGTGCATGTTCCAGACGACCACCGACGCACAACAGACCATTGATAACAACTGGACTCAAACGGTAGATCGAACTACTCTTCTTTATGCCGTCAGCAATCTTCTTTCTTCTCTTCTTGCTTGATCCGTCTTTACCCGACTCAGTGGACTCCGGACATTCTACACCTGACCACTCATCTGTAAAACTCTGCCTCTGGACATACCTCAACAGCTCCTCCTCTGCTATACGCAACTCGTCTACGGTCAACAGTTTAGCTTTATCTGTGGGATGCTCCCTTGAGACTTCTCCGTGCTTGCGTCTTCGACTTGCGTCAAGCAGATTGGCTCGGTATCTCAGGACCCACGCAATGAACCTCTTCAATCGATACCACGACGAAAAGTGTTGGATCATTCTATCCAACGGGTTGCTAGAGGTGCACGAGAGTGCGAACGAGGTAACTTCCCTTCTGATTTCTGGATCACATTCTGGAACACTGCCAAGGTCCTCCACTTGATCTGGCCACCGATCTTCTTCCCTCCACAAGAAATCTGGACCATTAATCCAGCGATGGTTGTCAACCAGCTCTTGGACCGTTAAGCCTCTAGAGGCATCATCCGCCGGATTCACATTTGTATTCACGTATCTCCACTGATCCGGTCGAGTAGCTTCACGAATCTTGGCGAGCCTATTGGCTACAAACGTATGGAAGCGTTTCCGTTCGTTGGCGATGTATCGTGGCACGCATGTGCTGTCCGTCCAGTAGTACACGTTATCAATCTTAACATCTAACTCCTCTTGAGCCATCTGACTCAACCTTGTGGCTACGACCGCAGCTGACAACTCTAAGCGAGGAATCGTGACTACTTTCTTTGGCGCTTGCCTTGATTTGCCAAGTAGAAATGCACAATGAATATTTCCTTCGCTGTTCACAAGTCGAAGAAACGAAACAGCGCCATAGCCTTGCTGAGATGCATCACAAAAGGTATGCAACTGACACGATAGAACTTCGCCGAAATCCTTTGGTTTCAAAGGACGTGGAATACTGAAGTGACGTAACTTGGGTAATTCCTCCAACCAGGAACGCCAGCGTTCAATATGCTCCGATGGGATCTGATCATCCCAGTCTAAGCCCCTTACATTCAGATCTCGTAACATAATCCTGACTGGTAGGATGATTGGGGCGATGAACCCTAGAGGGTCATATATAGAACTCATGACCGATAGAATACCTCTGCGCGTCAGACTATTCTCCTTCACTTCAATCTTGAAACCGAATGCATCCCAATTAACGTCCCACCGGATGCCGAGAGCACGTTCAGTAGGTAGATGATCGAAATCAATCTCTTTCAGAGACCCAGCTCTTTCAGATGGGGGTACAGAAAGTAGAACCGCAGGAGAGTTTGAGACCCACTTGGTTAGGTGGAATCCACCATTACTGAGCAGCTGGGACACATCGTTCATCACTCGGATGGCTACTTCTTCATTACTGACCGACTTCAGGCAGTCGTCCACGTAGAAGTTCTTTCTTACCGTATCTACGACATCCACCGAGAACACGCTCGCGTTATCTTGGGCAGTCTGTAATAGCCCAAAGTTCGCACAACTAGGCGAAGATACGCCTCCGAAAAGGTGCACACTCATTTGATATTCTTCAGGTGTATTCTCTAGGTTGCCTTCAGGCCACCACAAAAAACGCAGATACTTTGGACCTTCGGTTCTACACGGACCTGATAAAACATAGACTGAACGTCTGCCATTAACGCTACCTCCTCTTGCCTGAACCGAGTGAGAACCCCAACCAGAGAGTTGGTTAGGTCGGGGCCTTGCATCAATTGATCGTTGAGTGATCTTCCTTGAAACTTCGAAGCGCAATCGAACACCACCCTTACCTTTCCAGGTTTGTTGATATTCAAAACGGGATGGTGTGGGAGAAACCAGCTCGGCTGACCCGTATCTGAAACTTGATCATCAGGAACCTTTCGGGCGTAGCCCTTTTCTAACAGATCATCCATGAATGCAGAGTACTTCTCATGCAATTCGCTGTCCTTCCTAAGTCTCCTCTCAAGCATCAGCAGACGATGTTCTGCCTGGACTTTGTTATTCTTCAAAGGAGGAGGATAAACTCGCCAAGGAAGCCCTATCTGATAGTGACCATTCACCAGCTTTACTGACTCTTGCATCATACTTAGCGCTCTCTTATCCTCTACCGACATCGACTTCTTCTCGCTAAACTGCGAATCGCTGAATTCCAGTTCACAGAATCTCTCAAATTGATGACTTAAATCTGCGTGTGCATCGATTCGATTAGCCTTGCGCCGACCTTTACGCCCCCTCCCGAGTGGGCCATTGATCGTCCAACCGAAAATCGTTCTAACAGCAAATGGTCCTCCGTCTTCGCTACGCCTAACTTCCATTGGCTCGTGAGCCAAAGGCACGTCGTTGCCGATTAATAAATCAATGGCGGAGTTTACTTCAGGTAGGTGAATACCGCTCAAGTGAGGCCATCTGTTTACATCGCTTTGACGCGGAATATCTTCTATAGTCACTGGAAGTTTCGGCCTTGAAAATACATTCGACAGTTCTAAAGTGTTCTCCCCTTGTAGGTTACTCACTTCCAGCTCAACAACTACGCATTCGCTTTCGACACTATCCTGATCCATAGTAGTTAATGACAGAGTAGTCTTCTTACCTTCGGCTCCGAGTTTAGATAAAAGCTGTTCTGTACAAAATGTCGTATTGGAGCCTGAATCAAGGAATGCGTAAGTGTCGATCGTTCTACTTCCTCCTTTCGCCTTTACTCTTACCCTGACTGGGACTATGGCGAGTCCTGTCGCGCATCCGGCCCCAGTAGCACTACACCGACTCTCTACATCTACGAAACCATTTTGAGCCTGGGGTTCATTCTCTCTTGAGTCTCGTCTGTTCTGCATCTCACCTGTCTGGTGACCACGTTCCGAAGATGACGTGCCTCTCTCAGCACTGCGTTCGCTAGGATGGAGGAACGTGGAATGTTTCCGCTGCAACTGGCAGTTTTCCTTTTTACAGAAACTATCTTTGGGGCAATCAGCTGCCCGATGTCCCGGCATCAGGCAGTTATCACATAATCCTCTCCTGCGAGTAAACTTTATTCTATCCTCGACCGTCTTTGACTTAAACGACTCGCAACGTGATATCCAGTGAGGACCATCACAAAAACTGCATTTCAGCGCTGGCTTGTCGCTTACTGGGTTCGCCTCGCCTCGAGGGGATGGGTCGCGTGTTTGAGTGGCAAAAACTTTCCGCTTTTTCTTGTCCTTACCAGGACCACATGGGAGTCCACCGTCTATTTTGCCAAAGATCGGGTGGTTTGCAGCTCGGGCTTTTACCTCAACAAAGTCTGCGATATCCGAAATGTTGATCTCTCTTCCGTGTATTTCGGTAATTTCATCCGCCTTATCGCGCCATCTTTGTCTCAAACCGTACGGCAGACGCTCGATTACTTTGCGCATGGTGTCAGGATTTTCGATCTTACTTAAATAACCGATCTCTTTCAAAGCGTTCTTACAACTAGTAAGCAGAACAGAAAATCTTTGCAACCCAGCCGCGTCATCCGCCTTTATCTGTGGAGTTTTAACCACACGATCAACGTAAGCGGAAGCTACTTTATAACTCTGACCATATTTGCTCTGAAGTAGGTCGCGCGCAGTTTCGTAACCTCGTTGGGGTTCCATAGCTAAACAGCTTTCCATCAAAAGCTTCACATCTCCGGTCGTACTCTGCACCAAATAGTACAGTCTCATGCTAGGATTAACTGTCTTAGTCTCTATCAAGTTGTCAAATGCGCGGATATAATTACGATACTCTAGCGGATCTCCAGAGAAAACCGGAAGTTCAGCATCGGGCAAAGTCAATGATATCAAATGTTTTTGTTGTTGCATTAGCAGTGACGGAACCAAATCGGGAGCAAGCGCTGAGACGTCATGCGTGGCACCTTTATTCTCAACCGGTACACTAGGGCGATTCAAGGAAGAAGGGATGCTATCATCTACAACAGGCTGCGAAGGAGAGCATTTAAACAGATCCAAAAAGGGCGTGGTACCAGTGTCCGCGGTAGACTGAGGCGAGGGTCCCTTAAATGGATTCCCAACTGATGAAGTACCAACATCTGTGATAAATTGGGTAGAAATTGGGTTGGAAACTGGTGGGGTGCCTGTGTCTGCAGGGGACTGGGTCGAGGCACACCTAAATGGGTTTGAAGGCGATGGGGTCCCTGTAGCTGTAACTAACTTTACTGGGGACGACTCATTTAATGATGCACGCGCAACAGTGTTCATGAAAGTTGAGAAGGGTGATGGGTTCCCTGTGTCCGGCACAGACTGGGACGAGTCAAGGCCTGGGATATTTCTTTCAACAAATGGGAAGGATGACTTCTTAATTTCTTCAGGTTCAGCCATTTTCGGGATACCCTTACTCAGGGATGTGAAACTATCATTGTTCAAATAGGTGTCTTGGGAGTGTGACATATTTTCCCTTTCCCCAGGTGGTAACTCAGGGGGGGATGAGACGCCGTCAATATCAGCTTGCAACGGGTGTTTTTCTTTCTCTTTATTCGCAAAACTTGGAGAACATCCAAGATCGTATGAAGGGCTCAAAACGTTTCCCTTAGATTCAAACTTCGGTTCAACTGAGATTGACGGTATTCCTGTGGCGGCGCGCGTCTGGGCAGGATCGGGTGAATGAAATAATATCATGGTTTCTGACAAAGATTTTCTAGCCACTCTTTGGCTAGAAACACTAGAACTACTTAGATCGAGAGCCATTTCCTCTGCCTCAGCCTTGGCTACGTCGGTAGCTAGCCTCAGCCTTTCCTTTCGTTGATCTAACATGAATTGTTCCAGTTCAAGAGCCTGTCTTTCCTCCAAATTCGCGGCGTCAATTTTCAGTGTGGCTCGTTTCGCCGCCGCTCTCGCTCTGCTTGATCTAGTCGATGATTTCGTTCGGTAAGAAGACACATTACTTACCGAATCCTCGGGATCCACTCTGGGTAGATCCATGATTTCGGACAAATCTCGAACTTTATGTAGATTTCAATAATTCGTGACGGGCAAACATCTCGAGACACACATAACTCAACATGACTTTATTCGTCTCTGACATCACATGAAGCGAAGTGAAGTGAAGTGAAGTGAAGTGGTTCGACTATAAAACAAATCTAATGTGAGCTACAAAAGTCATACCTAATGAAACTACAAAGAAAGGCAACTACTTACGATTATCTGCCCTCAAAATATTAAGCGAGATGAGATTTCTAGTCCAGATTTCAAGTCATATTCCTCAATCGTACGAGCAAAGTTGACGTCTGTAAATCACTAACCTCGTGTTTTTTGCTAACTGTCAATCAATTGACTGGACCGGAACCCAGACTGAACCGGAACCGGAAACGAAATCTTACAGCGACGCAAGCGCAAGTCTAAAATCAATATTGATTAGCTTGCGCTTGCGTTCACTAGACGCAAGCACAAGCCCAAGCAAACGGAACGCAGTCTCGATTTTCTTGTGCTTGCGTCTACGCTTGCGTTCTTGTGTGAACCAGAAAAGGGGATTGTGGGAGTTTGATATCCTTGCGTCTTGCGCTTGCGTTAGAATGAGAACCAGCCGGAAAAGCGCTTTACAATTGCTATGAGTAAAAGGAAAATGTGTAATACCTTCATACTAATTCCTTTCAGCTTCTCACCATTTTTGCCAAACGCTTTCTCAATCTGGGCACAAAATTCCTACAAAGGAGAATAGTATTGTTACTGCCGTTTTCATATTTCTGCGAGCCCTCCACCAACTTCCAAACCTCGTTTGGTGTCTGTCAATCAAACATCCAAAGAGCCCCGATAGATCTAAATAACTTTGCTTCGAATCTTCGTGGCTACTAGTTGTTTTTGAACAGTATACAACTATTCCCTGAAGGGGAGACGGATAGCTGTCACTTTTGTCCTTAGTATTCCCCAAAAAATAGTCACTGTTACATTGAAACGTCTGCGACCGACACTAAAGCTCGCGCGCTACGTAACACGGTGAATATCCTTAGCCTGCTTGCAGGTGGTACTGGGTGTTTTTATCGCGGAAAACCCGGTCCGTTCGCTGATCGGACGCCATCTTGGATTTTTGAGACGCGCGGCCCTGGGAGCGAGCGCAAAAATCGGGCGAAGGGGAGGGGGAGGAGAATTTTGCGCTCGACCTCGGGAACACGCGCGCGCCTGATCAGCGAACGGTTTTCCGCGATAAAAAGACCCAGTACCGCCTGCAAGCAGGCTATGAATATCCTCGGATATTGCGAGGGTCAGGAGCCAATCAGATTGGTGGAATTATAATAATAATTGGATATGACATCATTTTAGGACGTGTGATATATATAGGTAATGGAGGCGAGTGCAATTTGGGGTTAACTTCATGAGTTTTCGATTTCTATCCCAAATTGCCTAGCCGTCTGTATATACCGTTTCCGGGAAACGTTGTCACCCAAAACGCCTATAAGCTTGAAACGCAAAGGATAATGGGGGCATCTAAACTGCTACTGTTTGATCTGAATTCACACAGTTATCGCAACCATAGGTAAAATCATTAAATTTCAGGACATTTTCAAGCATGTTTCATTCTAATATTTTACAGAAATTCAAATAAATCTCTATCCATATTCCCTATTGCACCAAGCTTTGTTGCTTTTTCCAGTGACAACATCCCGGAAACGGTATATGTTTATGATATAAAAGGGCGGAACTCAACGCGCGTGTTGACTGTAAAGCCAAAAAGATCAAAGAAACACTGTCAATCAAATTGAACCAAACTTAAGATTTGCATTCGTTCATTCATCAAAACTTGACCATTGTTGACAGCTTTGAACAAACTGCCTCATACATGAACTTCCAGAATTGGAAAAGAAAAAAGAAACGTTCCAGCGTCCAATCGCAGCCAAGTAATCTTTCCCTCAATTAAGAAAAAATGCCCTCGCTCTTAGCCAATGAGCATTGAGTAATTTTGCCCTGTAAGCACTTTAAAGAAGTGAGATTTCCTGACCTTGGAAAATCGCTTCCTGTGAGGTCCGTGTTCCGAGGCTGGTGTCTGTGACGGGGATCCCGCCCGGCGGTTGCCATGGGATTCAAACAGTTGACTGTACATCTTGGCAAACGCCTCTTTAATAGCCGTGAGTTTGGTTCGCTTATCTTTGTCCTCCAAAATGAGCTTCATGTCACCTTCACACCAATCCTGGAAAAAGTAGTTGAATAGAATGGAATAGGCTAGTCATCGTAGAATGACAAAAGTATTTAGGTCACTAACCCGGTATATAAAGTCATGCACTCTACAATCTTTGCCAAAATACTTGGAAAGGTAAACGGATGTCCATTTTTACAAGCTATTTTAGACGAGCTCTGCAGAATTTTCGCCCCCTCCCCTTTCAATGTTGATATCAGTGAGATGAATTGTCTCGGTATTTTGAAGCCCGTAATCTGGCAGTTAAAAATATGTACTAACATTGACTGGGGGAGGTGGTAACATAAGTTGAGGACAATCCCTAAAAAGACCAGAAAATACAGAGTTCTTTTAAAAAAAACCCGGTCCAAACGGATACAACCTACGCCCAGACCCATGATGGCGAGAACAAAAGCTTTGTGTCTGATAAATATATATGTTATTTACCGGCTTGGAGCTCCGTATAGGGAAAAACTGTGACCGAGGGCTGGAAAATGTTCACCGAGGCCGGAAGCCGACTCCAGACTCACTCTACACATTGCCTAATGAAGGCTAGCAGTTCGCAGCCGAAACGTTCTACACGGCTTTCCAATCTTGACACAATCAAATAGGTTTTAGGGTAAAAACAACGTAGTCGATAGGTATGAGGGATGATGAATAGGGTGGTGGGGTATCGGATACTACCACCCCAGTGGTTATTGTCTCGAAGGGATAACCGATTTTATTGCAGAAATGGTATGTTCTCTTCTTGTAGCACAACGGTAGGTTTTCGCCATGATTCATCAATTATTTCACGAGATATCTGCAGTCGAAAATCCGAAAGGAAAATTGAAAGAGGTGGTGGGTCTCGGGTACCCCGTTGTTTTGAAATATTATCAAAATAATTGTCGTCCAAGTAGACAAAATATATTGACCAGACAATATGACCTTTGCAGAACACCTATCACAGTGGGGCACAAAAGGATTAGAAACGTGATGATCTGTAATCTTTTTACCTGCTCATAAAGAACGTGGTCAAATCAAATCAACTTCGAATAAGCCACTTTTTCGGTCACATTTCTTTGCAATTTTGTAAACAAGTCAACAAAAAATTTGTTCTCCTGTTGATTTACCTATAGGTCTATTCATAGGCTCGTACCGAAATAACAATCACATATAATAACTTTTCAGCAAGAGCCTATTAGTATGCAATCTTAAGGTGGATCGACCCAGTAATTTTGCACCCATGCCAACCAATTTTGAACCTCTCATATAAAAACAGATTGATTTCTATTGCGCAGCCAATATAACATGCATACTACAAATAGACTGAAATACTTGTCAGTACAAAAATGGGGGAGATCGGAGTTAGTATCACGTGACAATCGAACCACGCCTACTTTTACTCTCATCCCAGTTTCAGGCTGAACCGACATTTTTTTGATAAATGCTCTACGGTACCTCGAGATTGACTAATTGCCTACTTGTAACCGAAGTTTGATTAAATTCTACAAGCCCGATCTGAAGATATTCTAGGATTTATAAATCATGGCTATAATTTATGTAAAATTTAGTGTAGCGAATAAATATGTCAGAGTTTGGTACTTCATGGTTATAGATGAAAGTTTTTTATAGCTCATTCTATTTGTTATTGTTCAAGGAAGGTCATACTTTTGATTAAAATTGAATATTGTTTTGCGATTTCGAAAAATATAGAAATGTAAGTATCTACATAATTGCCCCACGCATCAGCTCAACGCGAAATGTGGGCCTACTTTCACGGAATTTGGTCTGATTTAAAAAATCGTAGTTTTTTTCGCTTCAAATTTTTGGAAGACTGAAATAGATCAATGTAAAGTTTGTCTCCAACGTTTCATATTAATTGAAATCCTCTAAGGCTGTCAACTGGGGACGCAAAGACCGTAAATATTGGATAAATTTCTGTAGTTTCTACTCTGGGATTTGCTTTTGTTCCCCGTTCGACACAAAATCGAATTCCAATGGAGCGCACGTGGGCTTGTCCATGCTTGGCTAGTCTCCGATGTATGATAATTTTCTTAGGTTTTTTGTTATGCACTAATTACCATATGTCGGGGACCATTCAAAGAGCAGTCACGCGCGAATATCAACGTGTGCCGCACTGGAATTCGATTTTGTGCCGAACGAAGAACAAAAGCTAGTCCCTGAGCAGAAACTACACGAATCCATCCAATATTTATCGATCTTTGCGTCCACAGTTGATAACCATAGAGGATTTCAATTAATATGAAACTTTGGAGACAAACTTTACATTGATCTATTGGAGTCGTCCAAAAATTTGAAGCGAAAAAAACTACGATTTTCTAAATCAGACCAAATTTCGTGAAAGCAACCCCAAATTTCGCAGTAAGCTGATGCGTGGGGCCATAGTGTTGATAGTTACATTTGTATCCTTTTCGAAATCGCAAAGAAATATTTAATTCTGATATATAAATGGCATGACCTTCCTTAAGCATATACAAATAGAACGAGCTATAAAAACTTTCAATTTATAACCATGAAGTACCAAACTCTGCCATGTTAATTCATGACACTGGATTTTACATAAATTATAGCCCTGATTTATAAATCCTAAAATATCTTCAGATCGGTCTTGTAGAATTTAGTCAAACTTCGGTTACATGTAGACAATCAGTCAATGTCGGGGTACCGTAGAGCATTTATAAAAAAAAATGTCGGTACAGCCTAAAACTGGGGTGAGAGTAAAAGTAGGCGTGGCCCGATTGTCACGTGTACTATCTCCGATCTCCCCAACTTTTGTACTGACATGTATTTCAGTCTATTAACAGTGTGTGTGTTATATTAGCTGCGCAATAGAAATCAATCTGTTTTTATATGAGAGGTTCAAAATTGGTTGGTACGGGTGCAAAATTACTGGGTCGATCCACCTTAAAAGCCGTACCGGGCTTTTGTGACGTTTGAAATAGTATTGTGTCAGAGCAATCTCCGTATTTCTTCTTTGTTTGCGTTAGTTTAACGAAAACCTTAATATCTTAACAAAAGGAATCAATTATTCAAAATCCCCGACACGTTTTCGTAGACAATTAGCTCGTGATTTACAAAACACCCTCAGGCGACGTAAACAGTAAAAAATGCATTGTTCTACCTTCCTAGTTACTGTTGCTACGTCGGACAAGCCAAAACGTTACTTTGGAATAGAAAGAAAGAAAAGAAAGAAAAGAAAGAAAAGAAAAGAAAGAAAAGAGAGAAAAGAAAGAAAAGAAAAAAAAGGACCGGTCTTCTCCTAATCGCGAGGGATCTCCAAGCGGTCGAAATACACGACCGCTAGACAAGGAGAGGTTGGAGGACTTAACGGGCTGCATTAGATGACGCAAATTGCTGCCGCGCAGCTTACAATAATGAGGACTGTTTTACAGTATATATGCCTCGGAGAGTCAGGCCATTGCACCGGGAGACAATCCCCTACTCTTACGAAGAGTGCAGTGGGTTCTTTAGCGTCCACCTTGAACAGATAGACTTTCGATTGTGTGACGTAACAATACAAGTGAATTAGCGAAACGAAAATCAGTAAAAAAGAGGGAATGGAGGGGGGATGGGAATTAAAAGGAAATAAAGCTTATTTACATGGCATTTACAGTCATTATCTTCAAGAAATCAAGAAAGATTACAAACCTCGAAAAGGCTTGAAATTTGGGAACGAAGTTCTTATTTTTTTACAACTTGTAAAAACCTGCACGGGTGGTGCAGGAGACTTGCAGGTAGAGCATTAATTACCAGACTATTCATTATTTTTTCTTAAACATGTCCTTGAGTGTCCTTGTCCTTGAACCTCTTCTTGTGTTGTGATTCGTAGAAAGACTGTTATCCACATACACCTGCTTCAATTGACGTTGCTTCTAAAACCATGTATCATGAGCCATGCTTCATAGTTGGAACTGATAATTCGTACCTAAATCGCAGCAATTCATGTCAAATTATATCTCAAAGTAGTAAACAAAATGCCATTGAGTGTTTTTAGTGTAGTTTGGTTTGCCAAATTCGTAGAAAATACGAGAAAAAGCGCTTTCATTACGATGCATGGTTCATGGTTTTACGTTTTACGGAGCAACGTTAATTGAAATACGTTTACACCTATTTCAAAAATGGTTGCACCGTCACAACTGTCGTTGTAGCCCGCGGTGCGTCTCGAAATTCTCGTTAACCCAGTTCAAAATTCTTGCGAGCGATGTATTGTACAGTCATTTGACATTAACAGGGTGATAATTATGGTTATTCATACTAAACACCAGCATGCACGATTCTATTTTGGTATACCTATCTGCTTCAATGACGCACTGTGGGCTACAACATACAGTTAAGACAGTGCAATCTTTTCTGAAATAGGTGTATCTATAGCTTAATATTTTGGAAACAGTTAAAGCATTCACCTAATCCCTAACTAATATTCAACATGGAAGGCAAACTGAAGTTCATGTTTACATATCAACGCTGGCCTTTTTTGCTGAGGATACACGGGTTTTTCTTTCCTGAATGTTCCAATGCGATGATAAATAAAAATAAATAATCGGCCAAATAATCGGCTCAAGTCTGCACAACATCAGGACTAGTATACTAGTATTTTAAAAGACGCTTAGAACGCAGCTTGGTATCAAGCTCGCCCTGACTCTGGGGTCACAAATTATAGAAAATAGATGTCACAGTTTTTGTGGTTTTGATGATATATATTCGGGCAAACTTTGTTTAATTCAGCAAAATATTGGTTTGGTCTAGCCGTGGTTCGTACTTTGGCGAGAGGCAGTTGTGATATTTTGCAGAATGAAGTCGAATTTGTACTATTTTTAATTTATCACCCCACTGAAACATTTCAGGAAAAAAAAAACCTCTCGTGTCCCCGGATTAAAAAACGGCGTTCGTTTGTAAACATTTTGAAGTCATGTACGGAAACCATTTTGTAGTTTTTAACGTCTCAGAGTGAACTCCAGACTTAAGTTATGCTAATTTCATTTTGATCCAAATAAATTGACGTCTTTAACTTCTTCTCCATTCTGCTAAGATTATATTATATTGTGGAATGTTAATGAATAGTATTTTATTCGTTTCTGTATTATTACATCAATGCTGGAAATAAAAAGAAAATTTGCAAATAATCGTAAAATTTTAGTCGCAAAATGCTGATTTCTAGACGCAGTTTTTTAGGGCATGAAACGTCGTTATGGCGCTAAAGTTTAAGTGTCAACGCTAGGCGCCGTCTGACAAAAAAAAATTGTTAACTGGTAACTTTAAACTTTTTAAAGCAATTTCCAGTCCAGTTTTTTAATATTTAAGAGAAAAACACGACGATGTATCCAATTTTCTGAAGCAAGTCGAAATCTGTGGGGAACCCTCGATGCCGTAGAACAATGGAGTTTCGTTTCCTTCTTGCATGAATGATTACTTACCGTCGAACAAAGAGCAATACTGCTAAATAAATCACCTGACAACCTGTTACTTAGCCAATTAAGTTAATGGGATTTCAATAGCTTTGCCACCTTGCTGAACACAAAGTTGGGCAAGTTACAAATTTAGAGTCACCGAAAACCTAATCTTTTAACGTCACTCATTATGAAAATAATAACATAAATTTGTAAAAAATGCTTTTAACGTGATATGGTGAAAGGCTGAGGTTCGCATATCGATGTAGGATGCAAAGATATGCGCGGATTCTAATACAGCTTACATGAGAAAATCTGACTCATTTGAAATCGATTTACTTCAGTTTTTTTTTCAAACATACTAAATTTGCCATCTTAATTCGATTAAAATCTTAGCAACCCTTCATCGTAATTCTATGAAATGTTCCGTTCTGTTCCCTTTAATCTAACTCTTCAATTCTATAGATAAATTAATCACGTGACGAGTGAATTCCACAGTGAATTTCACATGAAAAACGATGCTTTTTCCCCTCGATTTCAGCCAATCAGCACGCGAGATAGAGTCATAGCATGGGATTCTAGAGAATATTTATTTGTATTTTGACCATCTCTTTAAGTGATACGTTTGAGGTACGATCTGTAGGCAAATCTATCTCATCAGGGTTTACAAACAATCATACTCCTGGGTTCAGACCAGTCGTTGTAATACTGAAATTTTGAAACAAAAGTAGCAAAAGGTATAATCAAATGGATTTTTATTCGTTTAAAATAAGAAATCTCACTTAAATCACTGTTTACAAAAACATAGAAATAGAAGAAATATGGAAATGAAAGAGCAATACTGCTAAACAAATCACCAGATAACATTTTACTTAGCCAATTAAGCTAATGGAATTTCAATAACTTTGGACACCTTGGCCACGCGTAAAGTTGTGCAAGTTATAAATTTAAGTTTTGGGGGTTTGTCTAGGCAAAATATATAATAGGTTTACTGAAAGCAGCGTGACAAGTCAAAAGATTTTGAAACTAAAGTAGTAGGTAATTAAATTGGTCTAATTTGCTTAAAATAAGAAACAATATAATCCGAGAGAAATCTCACTGCACTGTGTACAAAAACATGTCAAAATATGCATAAAGAAAGACTGTAGATTAACTTTGAAACACGAAAAATGGAAATGAAAATAAACTGACTGAAGTGTCAAATTCTACTGTTAAATCGAAAGATCGTTTTTACAGATCATGGCGGGGGTAAGGGGTGGGGGTAGGACAAAAACAATAGTTACATCGGGATCATGCCAGTTTTAATCCAGTATTTATATGTGGTTTCAAATGATTCTCAGCCACGTTACAAACAAGGAGACAATCACCGAACATCACAATAGAGCGGATTTCAGATAACTGTCGTGAGTAATAACTCCTATAGGTTTTGTTCAGAATTGAAGTAATCACTTTGCAATTGGCTTCACTACAGTCATGTGAAGTCCGCTCTACTGTAACCAAACCTGCTGCCTTGAAAGTTAAAGGGGGAAGCCCCACGATTTTAGGGAATTTAGGAATTTTAGAATTTAGTTTAAGCCACAAGAAATTAACAAAATAACCTTTTATGGTTTGTTAAGCAACCTTACGACCGTTAAATAAGTAAACAAGTTGGAGTGTATAAATGTGATTTTGCTGTGCCCCTCGCTCTTAGCATTTGTGTGAGTGAAAGCTACGGAAAAATAAAATTTGACATTCCTAGAGCTAAACTAGAAAACCTAAGGGTTCATTTTGGCTCTAGGCATTTCCTTACATATCTCTCTTTTGAAAATGAAATAAAATGAACAAAAACAAAAAAAAAAATATACACTAAAATGGAAATGTAAAAGAATTAAGGAAATGCAAATGAAGTATTATTGTCTTCCTAAGTGTTTTCGTGGGTTGTCGAGCGGATTAAATTGGATGGCGAAATTTGATTTCTTACCAGGCTGAACAGTTTTCCCAAACATTAGAAATTTTACAGTAGCGAAAGCTATTGCGTATACAATGCAAATTTCAGGTTCCCTTTATTATGTGGTAAATCACTGGTTGTATTCTGTAACATTGTGTTTAAATAACAGTCAACCATTCTGATCAAAGCAGGCAAATCGCAAATCAAAACAATATCAGACACGTGCAAATTGACACAGAAGAACCCTCTCCTCGCAAGGTAGTCGTTCCGTTAATCACTTATTATTGTGACCCCCAGTGTTACAATTTCCTTATGGAAGTCTTATGAAATTTATATAGATTCGTTAATATGCAAGCTTACTTTTACAAAATTCTGGTTTACAGAAGTACAAAATGAGTTCTAATTATTCTGATTGTTATATTTCAGAAAAAGCTCCCCCAAAGGAATTTTGGTAATTCTAGGCCTCAAGACAACCAGAAATACATAAAAATCTGTAAATAAATTTGCACTCACCGATGTAATTGTCTATGAAAACTTTTCGGCTTTTCGGTGCTATATTCTCTATACATTTAGAATGTTTCCAATATGTTTACAGTGGTTTTTGACTATGCCGGCCCTGCTAGAGTATGTTGATTTTTTAATTACTTTGCTTCCCATCACTAGTTCTTTAGAAATATTTACAGTAGAAAGTTTGCATGGAATTCTATTTGCAAGGATCATCTGAAAAGCATTTATAAATACTTTAAACTTCACAGTTTTTTTTATGTTATAAAGCTTTCATAAAATCAGATGCAGTTATTAAAGTTATGATATCAGATTACAAAATATATGTTTCTAAACCTTGATACTTTCTTTCATTTATTATAATCACTTTATTATAATCATTTATTATAATCACTTGGAGCTCCGCTTTTAGGCAGTGCCTAAATCTATCTATCTATATATATAGTATATATATATATATATATACCGAAATATAGGTGGTTATGAAAACTTAGACATTGTCGTCATTTGTGGTCTATTTATATATATATATATATATATATATATATATATAGATTCGTTAATATGCAAGCTTACTTTTACAGTAGGGTGGCAAGTCTAGCAAGATTCATTAGTTATCACGGAAATATCGCTATTACACTGAAGTTCGAGATTCTACTCAAATAGAGTAAATGTAAAAATTCTGCTTCCTCGATTCACCCCTTGCGCAAAAAGGTTTACACAACGATTCTTGAGAATCATTATTCTTTAAATGAAATCTAAACAAAACTAATTATGTTTGAGCGTGGAAGATTGTCACAATTTGTCAACAAAGGAAAAATGGAAAAAGGTTCTCATGGCTTGGTCGCCTGGAGCAACGACACATCGTTTCTAAAATCTGCTTCCTTTCATCTTTGATTGACCTTCTAATTAATCCATTACGTTGCGCGCGCATACCTGAAATGGTAAGTTACCGAAATTTATGGCGGAAATAGGATGCATCCAAAGCGCACGTTATCTTGTATTTCTGGAAATCAGCAAAATACTAGATAATGGCGCATTCTTCGTTCATCCTTCTTCTTCTTGCAGTGGCCGGGCTTCTGCTTCTTTACGTGTTCATTATTCCGTCCAAAAACATATTTGCCTCTCCATCCATACATGTGGAAATTAATACTGTGAAAACAGTGAAACGTCTATCATTGCAACCTGCCGATCGACCCGTCATAGAGGAGCCTAATTTTGAAGACTACACTATAATCTATGATATGATACACAGGCATCTGAACATGACTCCAAACATGGGTAAAGTCAGCAAAGTTTTTAGAAACTTACAAACAACAAAGAAGCGAAAACTGATCCTTTTGTATACAACATTCTTTGGTGGTCCCTGGTTTTTCTTAAAGCAAGAATATTTCTCCAAATATTCGAGAAGTTTGTCACCCATTTTCAACTGTAATGTTTCGACGGACAAGTTCGACTTCAACAAAAGCGATGCTGTAATGTTTCATTTGAGGGATATGCCTCCCGCTGAGCACCTCCGTGAGATGTTAAAGATCAAACCTCCTCACCAGAGATGGGTCTTCTTCCTGCTTGAAAACCCCTTTCATCTTTTGCTTGACTTACGGAATTTCAACGGTATGTTTAACTGGACAATGACGTACGCAACAAACTCGGACATCTTTTTTCCTTACGGCGCTTATCACGAAATAACAACGGTGGACCCAGACCAAGACTTCACCAAAGGTAAAGACAAGCTACTGTTCTGGCCCGTCAGCCATTGCGGTTTACCTCGCGAGAAAGTTGCAGTCAAATTGAAGGAGTACATTCCTATTGATATTTTCGGTGCTTGCAAGACGAGAATAGGATCCAGTACGCCAGGACTAACTTGCAAACGATCCACCAAAGCTTGTGACCAGCTCGAAAGACACTACAAATTCAGGTTATCGTTTGAAAACAGACCCTGTAAAGATTATGTGACAGAGAAATACTGGGATGCATTGCGTCAAGGTAATGTTCCTATTGTCCTCGGTGGCGCGAACTACACGGATCCATCTCTTGTTATTCCTGGTTCTTATATCAATGTCTTAGACTTTCCATCTCTCAAAGTGCTAGCAGACTATATAAAATACCTGGATAAAAATAATACAGCGTACAATGAATATTTCAATTGGAGAAAAAGGTATAAAGCGACGCAAAATCATAATTATTTTGGGTATGGATTGTGTGGCGCGTTGAATTTGAAAGATTCCAAGCCAAAAGTGTATAAAGATATTGATAAATTCTGGGGTGTAAACGAAACATGTGTTAGGAACGATGACAGGTTAAGAAAGTTTATTTCATGAAATTTTCAGTATCATTAAAAAAAATTATATAAAGAACCTAGAAATAAGATCCTTGACAGGCAAAAAAAAATATAATTTCCATATCAAAGCAAATAAAATTGAAAGGTATCTGTTATGTGATCTTCTTAATACCTGCTCATCAAGAACGTTTATCAGTTAAATTTCTTTGCGATCTCGAAAACAAGTCAACTTAATGTTTGCCCTCCAGTCATGCTCCGTCGATTTACCGAGGAGAATCTAGAGGTCTATTCATAGGTTCGTAGCGAAATAACAAGCACATGACTGTTAAGCTGCAAATAGCATATTTCAGGTTTGGAATTCATTTTTATAAGAAATCAATTATCAACAAAGTTGTGATTTTTTACATGAGAGCCTTGTACCTGTCGAGGCGCTAACAACTTACTACAGTAAAACCCCGCGTATAAGAACCTGCTAGGCTAAAATTTACATTTTTAGCCCCCTCTACATAAGAACTTATAAATGTTTCTTATCAGTGAAGATGCTGTAAAATTGTACGTAGAAACTACTGAATATCTTAAGATCATCATCTGATTATATTTCAAGGTTAAGTACTGTATGGTGATCATCCGTGCCAATTGAAATGTTTTTGTTCTCGGTCTGTGTATATGTCTATTGTGTTTACCATTCAAATAATTCTTCAACCATTTATTTATATGAAGTACCATTTATGTAATAACTCTGTGTAGGCTAAATTTATTATCCAGGTTCTTATACGCAGTTTTTTCCTGTACATCGTCGGCTATTAAAGGGACGACATGATCAATACTGTCGATGAACCCCAGAAGTTCTGAAATCTGGAGAATTCGTCGGAACCATCTCGTTTCCCCGTTTCTTTCCCAAAACCTTTACGAATCTCTTCCAAAAACGTCCGAACTCTCTCCGAATCTTTGCCGATGGCGCGGACTTCGGTTGACTTTTTTGTGTTTGACTATGAATCATAGAATATGTTGAAAAATCCGGGACATTTGATGCTTTAACCTGGAGACTAAATAAAAATCCTGGAGACTCGCGGGTAAACCTGGAGAGTTGGCAGGTATGATAATCACCTAGCTTCAAAACATTGACCAAGGTTGTTATTCCAAAAGTTGAATAAAAGTTCTATAAAAAGAATCATACAGTCTTGGTTTGCTTTAAAAAAACAGGAGCTCATTTCTGAACTACAAATTGTATTCTATCCGGAAGGCTACATCAAAAGTATATGTTTATCAAAACTTGGACAAAATGAAGCCAAAAATTTGTTTACATCGCGCTTGAAAACGTCACAAAGAAAATATAAATAGAAAACCACACTGGGATAAAAACCCACTGGGTAAAGAATCCTCGACCAAATCAGATTAAGGTGACTCGTTCGAAATTCAAAATGCACCCAACTGTGTCGCATAGAGCGCAAAGCTGCTTCGGCAACCTCAGGCAATAATTTCTGTGTCTTTTCCTCTATTGTCATCATTCTTTTTCCAAATCCTACTTTATGATGTACAGATAAGTCAATAACAACCGATCTAGATGAAAACGTTTTAAGAAGTCACAATCTAAACTTTAGTGAGGCCCTGATTGTATATTCATGCCTTAGTAGAAAAAAAAAGTGCTGATTTTTTTGGCTCAATTCCCAGGAATCGATTCCAGTTGATGTAATCTCAAATCAACCTAAGTTACAGAAAATTCGTCGGAACAGAAACGCGGGAACAAAAATGCGCAAAATTCGAAGCTGTAATCATCACCGATCTGGCACTGAAACAATGAAAATTCATCGCGCCTCGAAAAAACAAAATCATGAAACTCCAACTGGTAATAATTATATCTTTCATAGACATAACAGAAACTTAATTTACATGAATCAAGAAGCGCATATCGTCTTGTCAGAAGCATACGGCCCGTCGTTTTACCATCTAGAACAGCAAAATCGCGCTTCAAATATGTATCGTTTGGGCCTCTGAATTTTATCAACAGCAAGAACCATTTTCCAATTTAACATAGAAAGACTTGCTCATTCGTTTACTGCATGAAAGATGGCTTCTTACCTTCTTTGCTTATCAATACAAATGAAAACTTCCGTCCACCAGCATGGCTGCCGCACTATTGTGATGTTATTCCCAATGGGATGATTGCAAACCATCAATTACACTGAAGGTCGAAATTCTACTCCGTAAATGTAAAAATTATGTTTCCTTGATACAGTTTACCCCTGACGCAAAAAGGTTTACACAACGATTATTGAGAAATCGTTATTCTTTACAGATGAAATCTAAAAAAACTAATTTGTTGGTTTGGTCGTCTTGAGCAACGGTACTTAGTTTCAAAAAAATGCTTCCTTTTATATCTTTGATTGGCCTTCAAATCCATCTCGTTGCGTGCCCATACCTGAAATGGTAAGTTACCGAAATGTATGACGGACATAGGATGCATCCAAATCGCACGGTATCTTGTATTTCTGGAAATCAGCAAAATACTAGATAATGGCGCATTCTTCGTTCACCCTTCTTCTTCTTGCAGTGGCCGGGCTTCTGCTTCTTTACGTGTTCATTATTCCGTCCAAAAACATATTTGCCTCTCCACCTATACATGTGGAAATTAATACTGTGAAAACAGTTAAACGTCTATCATTGCAACCTGCCGTTCGACCCGTCATAGAGGAGCCTAATTTTGAAGACTACACTATAATCTATGATATGATACAGAGGCATCTGAACATGACTCCAAACATGGGTAAAGTCAGCAAAGTTTTTAGAAACTTACAAACAACAAAGAAGCGAAAATTGATCCTTTTGTACACAACTTTCTTTGGTGCCCGTCCCTGGTTTTTCTTAAAGCAAGAATATTTCTCCAAATATTCAAGAAGTTCGTCACCCATTTTCAACTGTAATGTTTCGACGGACAAGTTAGACTTCAACAAAAGCGATGCTGTAATGTTCCATTTGAGGGATATGCCTTCCGCTGAGCACCTCCGTGAGATGTTAAAGATCAAACCTCCTCACCAGAGATGGGTCTTCTTCCTGCTTGAAAATCCCTTTCATCTTTGGCTTGACTTACGGAATTTCAACGGCATGTTTAACTGGACAATGACGTACGCAACAAACTCGGACATCTTTTTTCCTTACGGCGCTTATCACGAAATAACAACCAAGGTGGACCCAGACCAAGACTTCACCAAAGGTAAAGACAAGCTACTGTTCTGGTCCGTCAGCCATTGCGGTTTACCTCGCGAGAAAGTTGCAGTCAAATTGAAGGAGTACATTCCTATTGATATTTTCGGCGCTTGCAAGACGAGAATAGGATCCAGTACGCCAGGACTAACTTGCAAACGATCCACCAAAGCCTGTGATCAGCTCGAAAGACGCTACAAATTCAGGTTATCGTTTGAAAACAGACCCTGTAAAGATTATGTGACAGAGAAATACTGGGATGCATTGCGTCAAGGTAATGTTCCTATTGTCCTCGGTGGCGCGAACTACACGGATCCATCTCTTGTTATTCCTGGTTCTTATATCAATGTCTTAGACTTTCCATCTCTCAAAGTGCTAGCAGACTATATAAAATACCTGGATAAAAATAATACAGCGTACAATGAATATTTCAATTGGAGAAAAAGGTATAAAGCGACGCAAAATCATAATTATTTTGGGTATGGATTGTGTGGCGCGTTGAATTTGAAAAATTCCAAGCCAAAAGTGTATAACGATATTGATAAATTCTGGGGTATAGACGAATCATGTATCAGGAATGATGAAAGGTTAAGAAGGCTTATTTCATGAAATCTTAAGTACAGTAAAAACCTATAAAGAAACAAGAATTAAGATCCTTGTAATGCAAATAAAAACCCTAATCTCCATATCAAAACCATTTAGATCAAATTTCAGGTTTGGAATTCATTTTTAGAAATCAATTATCAACACGTGGCTACTTCTTAAAGAAGGTGGTGAATATTTACATGATAGCCTGCTATTAAAGGGACATATTCACCTTGCTTAAAAATATTGACCAAGGCTGTTATTTGAAAAGTTGAATAAACGTTCTATAAAAAGAATCAATTCGGTCTTGGTTTGCTTTAAAAAGCAGGAGTTTATCTCTGAATTACAAAATGTATTCTATCCGGAAGGCTACGTCAAAGTATACGTTTATCACAACGTTGCGCGCTAGAAGAGATGCCTCCGTGAATAGACAATATAGTCTGCATCGCATAGACCACACACACGGTTGCATCTCTTCAAGCGCATAACGGGTCACGGGGCTGCCAAGTCATCCGTGGGTGAGCACTTTCGCAAGGCGCATGGCATGGGGGCTGGGGTGTCACACCTGTACAAATGTATGGTGGCCTTTTCCAGCTTACCGATATTGTTCTTAATGTTTAATGTATGTCTTCTAAAAAGGGGATCACAGGCACTCCAGGTCCCCCCTCCCCCAATTTCTAATGGTCCACACCTCAGAACTCTAAACTTTGACTTTGTCTTGATAATGGTGATACGATGTCGTCGAAACTTTTAGTGTTTTCTTTCATTATTTTATGTTGCAGTAAGCATTTTCTTTTGATATTCAAACTAGCTTCCCACATACTCAAACTATTCTAGTAAATAATCAAACTAATCTAAAACCAATATTCAAACTAGTTTCAAAGTTTATATTCAATATTTCGTTTCTACCCCCGATTGCTATACATGCCGCGAGGCATGATGGGACGGTTGAATGGAGTAATGCCGAACACGGCTTTCTGGCGTTTTGATTGGCTGTATTTGGCATAAATAAGAAGTATAACACTTACCTTAAAAACCATTTCCGGGTTGTGAAGAAGCTCTAGAGCTGCAATAAAGTCATCTACCAGTGGAAGCTCCAGTTTCCTTTTGACCCTGTGAAGATCAAATAAACGTATGTATTTATATAATTCCATATAAAGACAGCGACTTATCAATGGATTGAAAAAAGTCATCTCGGCTCACCTGTTGACAGATTCCTGGTTCAATTTACTTTCTTTGCTCTCATCAAACACAAATGATTCGCTGCTGATCTTGAAGGCATAGCATAACGCCTGTGGTAAAAAGAACAACTTACATGTGAATGTTTGAGGCGGACTCCCAAAAAGTGCAGCTGAATTAAGCTGGGATTAAGGATAATCCTTATTTACAGTTAACTTCGTTTTATCATAGACTATGAATTGAACGAAGCAATGGGTATAAGAGAACACTCTAAAAGTCAACCCCCTAAAACAACAACAACAACAACAAAATACTTGCACCCAATGCACCCTTTCCACTAACCATTGCAGTGTAATAAGGATAATCCTTAATCTAATCTTGACAACCAGTTGACGCCACTGGGAGCCAAGTAGCCCTCAGTGGGTACTAAACAACTCCCTGAATTAGGGCAGGGAATGAATGAAAGCCATCTGTCCTGTCCTGTCCTGTCAGGGTAGACGAGGTGGGACCTCGATTTATTGTCTCATCGGAAAAACGTGAAAAACACAGTAGAACAAAGTTTAACTCAAAATATGAACCACTTTCGACCACGACTCGAACAGAAAGAAATGACCTCTGTCCTGGCCTGTAGTCGAACCCGGATCATAGCGGTGAGAGGCCAACTGTGTGCTACCCTGAACTTGAAACAGATGGGTTTTCTCAAAGTTGTCAAGCATGTGAAAAACGCTAGCTATTCAGAGGAGATTTCGCAGGACTATGCCGAGCATGCCGTACAGTGGCCGTGTTAGAGATTGAATGTCGAAGCCTGCATAATGTAGCCTCGCAGAATGCGACGTCCAATACCGTGACTGTGTGGTATGTCACGTGTCCTCGTTATACGTATTCGTACAAAAGCTGTCCAAAAGTTAAGAGAGGCAAACAGGTCCATACTTTTAGGGGATTAAAAATGTCGTCAGTAATGGGGGACAAAAGTTTCCAATTTTTGTTTGGGGACAGTACAGAACCAGAGGATGGAGGATGGAAAACGTATATACTACTGAATGAAGAAAATAGCCACTGGTTGAAGAAAATGGAACGTAAAAACGTTCTCAAATCAGAACACGGAGTGACCTCACGTGGCGGTTACCTGTGGGTAATTCGCCGCTATCTCCTCCACAATCCCGTGTACCGCTCGACCCTCGTGCTTGTCCATCAAAGCCACCATCTGGTTGGTCCAGCCAATGAACATCCAACACGGTACTCCTCCCGCCTGTCAATCAATCAATCAGGATCAGTGGGGTTCTATCAGGCTTACTCTAGATGTTTCACATATGGTACCTCCCACTGTACTTTGTATACACTTATTTCAGAAATATTGCACCATCTGCTATAGCTCGCGATGCGACATGGTGTTAGTTTTGAAACGCCCCGATTCATTTCCTTTACGTAATGTTTTGAAAACTCGACAATCATTCTGCTTTGTCAGAACGTGCTTTCCTTAGAACTATTAGTTTTATCAGCTTAGATAACGTTTTGTGTATTTACGCCTCTTTATGTCTTTAATTTGCCGCAAGGAAATTGCTTTTGGCTACGTTATGTTTAGCCGTAGGCAGCGCTTCCGCACCGCTACCAGTATGGGACACGTTCAGCCCATTTCAAGAGGCATAAATAGCCAAACGAAAACGTGTATTCTTGTTAGTTATGTTTATTCACATGGATCACCGTCTACCGCTATCTTTGGTACGGGCGTAAAAACCAAAGTACGTAAGTTTTACACTTTTCTTGTTTTTAGTTATTTCCTGTGTTGCATATGTCAAATTAGTGAAGTTCAATGCTATATCTCGCAAACTTACTTGTTTAGTTATTATTGATGTTATGATCGCCATTATCATTGTCATTGACATTTTAGTCACGAAATCAGTTGCACCTTGAGTGCTGAATCTTAAGTTTCAATGCAACACTACTCCATGTATTAAATTAGGTTATAATATTTAGTATAAGCACAAATAGGCCCAAGCTTGTTTAGCCCTACCCAGATCGGCTATATGCTGTAATTAAGTTGCAATATTTAGACGTATATACGTGTCAGAAATCAGCATCAAGCCTTATGGAAGATGCATAGCCTTATTAGTTTTGCCCCTTTTTCCAATATCGGGATGACACATGTAAACGTCTCATTGATCAATACGTTCAATGCTTGTAGTTGTTATTAGTTTTACTTATTTCGTTAGTTAGGTTAACACTTGTTGTATTCACATTTCAGTTTGAACCCGCATTATTGAATCCGCATACCGCATCTCTATCTGTTTGCCGCATTTGTACTACCGCGACTATCTCATATCAACCGCTACTGTTTTGTCATTTTCGCTACCGACTATAAGTAACGCAATAGGTTTAGATCATTATTGTTCATTAAATAGTTTGTAAATCAATGGTGGAGTTCGAATCTTTTGCTACCGTACCGCGCTACCCTGTGATTGTTAAGGCTTGAGTATCCGCGACCTCTAGAAGTCTTGGCAACCACATCAGTTCAAATTTGGTTTACGTTGGATAGACATTTTGCTACGCTTGAGTTGTGAAGGAATTCAAACAATTTGTTGGACGTCAAGGAACACTTGACTTGTTATTCGTATCGTATTCTACTTGATTTGTTGACAGTTATTCGATCATCGAGTTTCACTTATCTGTGCGATTTATTGACTGTTTATAGAGATATTAGAGCAATTAACAATATCCGCTATAGAGATGGAATCAAATGCTAAGAAGTTTCGTGGACATGCGAAGGCGCTCGTCACGAAGAAAATGAAAGAAATCAAAACGCTAATGGCGAACAGTACGTTAGGTGACATTGATATTATTACATGCAATATGCAAGAACTTGTTAAGCTATTTGAACAGTTTACCGCAGGCCATATGGCATTTCATGCGCTATTAGAAGGAGAACTTTCTATTTTCGAATCACAGAACTACTATGATTCAGTAGCATCTAAGGTAGAACATCTAAAGAAAACTGTTAATACTTGGATGGCAGGGGGTGAAGGATTAAGTCTAGAGGGGAAGGAATCGATAGGACCGGACGACTCAGTGTCGCAAACTGCATCTTCATCTAAGAGTTCACTTTTATCCGAGGCTCGTGCGAGAGCGTCAGCCAAGAAGGCTGTGATAGAAGCTGAACAGGCAACCCTTAAGCGACTCCAAGATGTAGAATTTGAGGAGCTCAGACTGCGGCAAAGGAAACGGGAACTGGAGCTTGAGATGGAGCGAGCGAAGGCAGAGGCTGAAGAAGGCGCATACGCCGAAGCAGAGGCGCGTGAGATTGGCATGCTTAATTCACCCGTCCAACTCAGTCCAATCCCAAGTACCATGACGCTACCTACATGGGCGTTTCCAAGTACGACAACTACCCACCCCAAGGCTGAGATCCCGCAACCAGACATCAGCTTCAAACCAGAACCTGACACAGCACCACCTGTCAAGCCAGTACCTGTCAAACGAGAACCTGTGACGCAGCAGTTTGTCACGCCAGAACCTGTCACGCCACATCCTGTCACACCATCACATGTCACGCCACAGCCCGTCACGCAAGCACCCGTCACGCCCCAGCCTGCTGTTCCACATCCGCCCCAAGTCCAGTACGCCACGCCTTGGCCGGGATACACCCTACCCCCAATAGTGTACACACCACAGCCAACACCCAGTGACCAGTTCATGCAACAACTGGTACAACAGCAACAAGAGGCCATAATGTCCCTCACGCTACCGCAACCAGATGTTACATTCTTCAGTGGAGACCCGGGGGAATACTGTGATTTCATCCGAGCCTTTGAGAATGTGATAGAGAAAAAGACAACTAGCCAGAGTTCCCGCCTGTACTACCTTCTTCAGTACACCAAGGGTCAGGTACAGGAGCTAGTCCGATCTTGTCTGGCGATGAGCGAAGACACGGGATATCAGGAAGCAAGACGGCTACTGAAGGAGAGATATGGTCAGCCCTACAAAATAGCTACAGCCTGCATTGACAAGGTGCTGAATGGTCCACCCATCCGCAACGAAGATGGACCTGCTCTACAGAAACTATCCATTCAGCTGACTAGCTGCAAAAACACGCTCACCGAAATAGGATATATAAGCAGGCTAGAAAATCCAGAAAGTTTGAGAAAAATAGTAGACCGGCTTCCCTATGCGCTTAAAAACAAGTGGCGCGACATAACAGATTCCATCATGCAACGGGAAAACAGGGACCCAGACATCAAAGATGTAACCAAATTTGTGGAAAATAGGGCTAGGGTAGTAAACCATCCTATCTTTGGCAAGATCACAACTGATCAAGCTAAAAGCAACCCTGTCAAACAACCTAGGAAAGGTGTAGGCTCATTTGGTACTGAAGGGAAACCACCACAGCAAACGGGAAAACCCAATGAAAATAAGACTCGCCCTAAGTGTCCTTCATGCGATAGAGAGCATTGGCTCTCACAATGCGATGACTTTAAGAGATTAACTCTTAACGAGCGATATAGGTTAGTGCAAGCAAAGAAGCTATGTCGCAATTGCCTAGTAACAGGTCATTTTGTGAAGGACTGCGCTAAGAGAAGCTTTTGCCGCATCGACGGGTGCATTAAGAAACACTCCACCTTTTTGCACCAAAAGGAACAAAATGAAAGAGCCCAGCCTTCAAGCCACGCAACAGCAAGCACAGCACACTCGACTGAAGAAAGTGAGCCGGGCACATCACCCACTGATCCTCCAGCAGCAACAAACAGCTATGCTAAAACGCAATCGTTTGAGACGACAGGCAATTTATCTTCCGTTGTAGGATTTTCTGTTGTACCTGTAAAAGTCAGTGCAAGCGGAAGTAGTAAGAAGGTTCTTACGTATGCTTTCTTAGATTCAGGGTCAAACACTTCATTCTGTACGGAAGAGTTGCTACAAAAGCTTAAGGTAAAGGGGGAGAAATCAAGTCTCTCTCTGACTACTATGCAAGCTAAAAATAAGCCTATTGAGTGTTCTTTGATTAATCTAGAACTAAGCGATCTCTGCGATGGTACATCGGCAAAGTTACCTAAAGTTTATTCTAGACCTAGTCTGCCAGTCTCAGTGGATGCTATTGGCACCCAGGAGGATGTCAACCGCTGGCCACATTTAAAGGGTATCAAAATCCCTAAGATTAACGCAGAGATAGGCTTGCTCATTGGAAGCGACGCGCCTGAGATACTGCAGCCCAGAGAGGTGCGAGTAAGTCAAAATGGCGGTCCCTTCGCGACCCGAACTATTTTCGGGTGGGTTCTGAATGGCCCACTAGGAAGACAAGGAGAAAGTTCTCCTTCGGCTAATTTCATTGAAAGCAATGAAGCGCTAAGTGCGCAGTTTGCAGATTTTTGCAACCACGAATTCAACGACTCCGTTTACGAGCCAAGGGCCTCAATGTCTAGAAACGATCTGATTGCTTATGAAATGATGGAGTCAACCGCGACCCTGAAAGAAGGTCACTATGAAATCGGATTGCCATGGAAATGCTACCCTCCTGTGCTGTACAACAACAAAGTGCAAGCAGAGCAGCGACTGTCTTACCTCAAGAACAAGTTGGGGAAAGATCCACAAGTGCACGAGAAATACACCAAGTTCATGGAAGATCTCGTTGTGAAGAAATACGCAGCCAAGGTTAGTGAGGAAGAACTCAAAGAAGCAGATGTGTTTTTCCTGCCGCACCACAATGTAAAAAGTGAAACCAAGCCAGACAAAGTTCGTGTGGTAATGGACTGTAGCTGTAAGTATCGAGGCTACTCACTTAACTGTAACCTGCATCAGGGGCCGGATTTGGCTAACCTGCTTGTAGGTGTTCTCTCTCGATTTCGACACAAGCAAATTGCTATTCTAGCGGACATAGAGTCCATGTTTTATCAAGTCCGTGTGCGTCCAAACGAGGATGCTAAGTACCTCAGGTATTTATGGTGGCCAGAGGGCGATCTGGAAAAAGAACCAGAGCAATACAAGATGTTAGTCCACTTATTTGGAGGAGCATCATCACCTAGCTGCGTAAATTATGCTTTAAAGAAAACCGCTCAAGACAACAAGTCTGATTTCGATCCAGGAACAGTAAAGACTGTGATGCGCAATTTCTATGTAGATGACTGTCTGTGTTCCGTTGAGACAGAACAAGATGGAGTTAGGTTAGTCGGCCAACTTAGAGATTTGCTAGCTCGAGGCGGATTTAACTTGACCAAGTGGATTTCCAACTCTAAGACGGTATTAAATTCAGTACCAGAAGCAGCTAGGGCAGCCTCGGTTAGAGACCTGGATCTGGACAATGCGACCCTTACTGAACGAGCACTTGGAGTACAATGGTCGGTAGGTGACGACGTGTTCACGTTCAAGATTGCTCATAAAATCAGACCAGCTACGCGCAGAGGTTTATTGTCAATTATCAGTTCAGTGTACGATCCGTTAGGATTCGTTTCTCCTGCAATTCTGCCAGCTAAGGCCATTCTGCAAGGCTTACACACGAAATCGCTAGGGTGGGATGATAAAATAGATGACGAAAGTGAAAAGAAATGGGAAACTTGGCTAATCGACCTAAAGAAATTAGAACAATTTGCAATTCCTCGTTGTTTCAAACCAAAAGACTTTAGCGATGTCCATTATGAACTACACCACTTCAGCGATGCGTCAACTGTAGGTTACGGCGCAGTCTCATACCTACGCGTTATAAACTGTGATGGCAGAATTCATTGCTCTCTCATTATGGCTAAGTCAAGGCTAGCTCCATTGAAAACTATGACTATCCCTAGAATGGAACTTTCCGCTGCAGTTTTAGCGACAAGGCTTGATCGTATGATTCGGCAAGAAATAGACCTCCCAATAGAAGGTTCAACATTTTGGACTGACAGTACTTGTGTTCTGAAATACATCGAGAACAAGGATAAGAGATTTCAGACATTCGTAGCCAATCGAGTGGCAGCCATACTCGATCAGTCCACGCCTGCGCAATGGAAGTACTTAGACACCACACTCAACCCTGCTGACGATGCGTCCAGAGGTATGTCAGTTGAAGCCTTAATCAATGATGTGCGTTGGGTACAAGGACCCACTTTCTTGAAACTCCCCGAGAACGCATGGCCTAAGCGACCAGTAGAAATTGGTCAAGTCAGCGACGAAGACCTTGAAGTAAAGAAATCGCCACAGGTAAATGCTACTAATGCTACTCCCAAAGAAGACGATTACATGACTAAGGTGATCGAGCGCTTCTCCTCGTGGTCCCGCCTAAGAAAGGTTTTGGCTTTAGTATTGCGTTACATCAGCAAACTTCGACAACTTGTTAGTCAGCGCAAAGCAAACGAGAGCTCTAAAGGTCAGAAAACCACGAAAGACGCGCCGCTAAGCGTTTCAGAGCTACACAACGCAGAAGTTATAATCTTGAAATGTGTGCAACATCAAAGTTTCAAGGAAGAATTGCACGCGTTAAAGTCGTCAAGCAGTAATTGTACGATTAAACAACACAGTGATATCCACAATCTTGACCCTATTCTGCTAGAAGACGGCCTCATCAGAGTTGGAGGACGTTTACGAAATGCTCCTATATCACATTCAGCTAAACATCCGATTATCCTACCAAAGAAACACCATATTTCTAAGTTAATTATTAACTACTATCACCACGCATCAGGGCACTCAGGGGTAGAATACACTCTATCGCTAATTCGAGAGAAATACTGGATAGTTGGAGCGCGATCAAGTGTTCGCAAGTTATTGCATTCTTGCTTCAGCTGCAGAAGGCGTCAAGCACCTGTTATGCAACAGAAGATGGCAAGTCTCCCAGAGAATCGTACAACACCTTCAAAATCAGCTTTCGCATTCACAGGGGTAGATTGTTACGGCCCATTTTACGTTAAACGGGGTCGGACAACTGCAAAGCGCTACGGGGTATTATTTACATGTTTAACAATTCGTGCAGTGCACATAGAAATAGTTCACTCTCTGGACACGGAGTCCTTTATTAATGCGTTACGTCGGTTTATTGCGAGACGCGGTCCACCTGAAGAAATCAGATCGGATAATGGTGGAAACTTCGTGGGAGGAGAGAGGGAGCTACGCGAGGCAGTCGACAGTTGGAATCAACAACAGATTCATGATTATCTACTTCAGCGTAATGTTAAGTGGATATTCAACCCACCGGCAGCATCTCACCACGGAGGAGTCTGGGAGAGATGTATCAGAACAGTCAGAAAAGTTCTGCGAGCGCTACTCAAAGAACAGCTGATGGATGATGAAGGATTAGCTACGCTGATGTGCGAAGTAGAATCAATCATCAACGGCAGACCAATAACAAAGGTATCGGACGATCCTAAGGATCTGGAAGCACTCACACCAAATCACCTGCTACTTCTACGAGCCGGTAATTCTCTACCGCCAGGCGTCTTCAACAAGGACGACATGTACAGTCGGAGATGGCGCCAAGTGCAGTTTCTCAGCAACCTCTTCTGGCAACGATGGATTAAAGAGTATTTGCCTTCTCTACAGCAACGCCAAAAGTGGAATAAAGTGCAGAGGAATCTGTCAGTCAACGACATCGTCCTACTGTTAGATGAGCATTCACCACGGTCAATGTGGCCGCTAGGACGAGTGCTAGAAGTCTACCCAAGCACCAAAGATGGGTTAGTACGCTCAGCTAAGGTGAGAACAAGAACATCAGTACTCGTGCGTCCTATTGACAAGATTGTATTACTAGAGGCATCCAAAGACGAAGAACAATAGTTCATCTAGTGTATGGACTTTTAGCTATAGCAAAGGACATTGAATAATGGACATTTTCAATTATCAAATATATTTCGTTTCAAAAATTTTGTTAGTAAATTGGGTAAAGGCTCGATTTGTCGCCTTTAAGGGGCCGGAATGTTAGTTTTGAAACGCCCCGATTCATTTCCTTTACGTAATGTTTTGAAAACTCGACAATCATTCTGCTTTGTCAGAACGTGCTTTCCTTAGAACTATTAGTTTTATCAGCTTAGATAACGTTTTGTGTATTTACGCCTCTTTATGTCTTTAATTTGCCGCAAGGAAATTGCTTTTGGCTACGTTATGTTTAGCCGTAGGCAGCGCTTCCGCACCGCTACCAGTATGGGACACGTTCAGCCCATTTCAAGAGGCATAAATAGCCAAACGAAAACGTGTATTCTTGTTAGTTATGTTTATTTGCTACCCGCTACGATCACATGGAACACCGTCTACCGCTATCTTTGGTACGGGCGTAAAAACCAAAGTACGTAAGTTTTACACTTTTCTTGTTTTTAGTTATTTCCTGTGTTGCATATGTCAAATTAGTGAAGTTCAATGCTATATCTCGCAAACTTACTTGTTTAGTTATTATTGATGTTATGATCGCCATTATCATTGTCATTGACATTTTAGTCACGAAATCAGTTGCACCTTGAGTGCTGAATCTTAAGTTTCAATGCAACACTACTCCATGTATTAAATTAGGTTATAATATTTAGTATAAGCACAAATAGGCCCAAGCTTGTTTAGCCCTACCCAGATCGGCTATATGCTGTAATTAAGTTGCAATATTTAGACGTATATACGTGTCAGAAATCAGCATCAAGCCTTATGGAAGATGCATAGCCTTATTAGTTTTGCCCCTTTTTCCAATATCGGGATGACACATGTAAACGTCTCATTGATCAATACGTTCAATGCTTGTAGTTGTTATTAGTTTTACTTATTTCGTTAGTTAGGTTAACACTTGTTGTATTCACATTTCAGTTTGAACCCGCATTATTGAATCCGCATACCGCATCTCTATCTGTTTGCCGCATTTGTACTACCGCGACTATCTCATATCAACCGCTACTGTTTTGTCATTTTCGCTACCGACTATAAGTAACGCAATAGGTTTAGATCATTATTGTTCATTAAATAGTTTGTAAATCAATGGTGGAGTTCGAATCTTTTGCTACCGTACCGCGCTACCCTGTGATTGTTAAGGCTTGAGTATCCGCGACCTCTAGAAGTCTTGGCAACCACACATGGGAGCAAATAGGTATTTACCAAAACAGAATCAGGCACCGGTTTTTAGGATAAATAGCCATACTTATCACACTGTTTATGGCAAGCGATTTGACAAGACATCGCTCGCATGAAATACTGGGTTAACACGAGAATGTCGTTTCTCTCTTGACGCACCGCTGGCTACAATAGGCCTTTATCACGCAATATTGATTAATAATATATAATAGTTATCAGAAAATGATTAGTAAAATTGCAAAGTTTGGTGAAGATTGCTAGAATACTGACTGAGATATGAATTTTCAAAACTTCTGGCTTATTTTTTACAAGAAATGTATGGGAAGATAAATCGAAACGAGGCTGGACGGGCATCGATGCCCGTCCAGCCTCGACTTGACGTATTTGCCCATACATTTTTTTGTAAAAAGTAAGTCAGAATTGGAAGTTTTGAAAATTCATATCTCAGTCAGTTTTCAAGTAATTATTTTGAAACTTTGCAGTTTTACTAATACGGATGCGTTGGATTTCATTTTCGGATAAGTATTATATATTATTAATCAATATTGCGTGATAAAGGTCTAAAGACAGTATTGACGGTGAAACATTTTCTGAAATAGGTGTTTGTCATTCTATTAATATATTCAGAGTACCATATATAAAGGTAGCCACAATCAAAGTGTATATTTGTGACCTAAATTCAGTTTCTCAGTGATGTTTCAATGGGGAACTAGTCCCTGGGAATCGTCCTCTAGCTTGTACCGATCTTTGGGACAAAATAGAAGATTCTTTCATGTCTCAAATAGAATTACTACGCAAACCACTTTTAAAGCAGCAGAGATGAGAGTTGACGCATGAGAGCTCATGAGAGTTCCAATTATCATTTACTCTCATCTACTCTCATGAGAGTTGATGAGAGTCAGCGTGAGCACTAGCAACCATGAGTTTCTGTCCGCGGAGGAAAGCCTGCAGTTCAGGAACTAAATGAACCTGCAGTTCTTTTGGCGGCAGCTGCTGACTGAAAAAACTCTCATCCGCGCGATCAAACGGTCAACAACTCAAAGTGTTCAAAGTGCATGAGAGCGGATGAGAGTCGATGAGAGTTCGCGATCAAACGGGAAACTCTCATCACCTCTCATTAGCTCTCATCACCGTTTGATCCCTGCTTAAAAGGTTTGAAGGACCCCAAGTTATGGGTAAACTCTACTTTTTGCTCTACCTTCTTAGCGAAAGCGTCCAGAGTGTCTGGGTAGATCTCGACAAGTTGGAGTAACCTAGGAAACCTCTTCCGCGCCTCCTCTGAGCCATACGCCATCGCCTTCAACACATAGCGTACGACTATCCCAGGGAACAGCTGAAACGGAAAGGAATTGAAGGTAGTGAGATCCAGGAAGAGAGAAGGAAATTGAGGAGAAAAACTAAAAACGTATTAAACCAGTTCAACATTTATGAATGTTTGTTTAATAATTTCTTCATGAACAAGTTTTCAGAACCTGACGAAACAAGGTAAATACTTTTAGAGTATGCTTAGCGATGTTTCACTTAACTTCGTAAAAAGTTGCATCCTATTAAATCATGTTGAACTGTTCAACAATGACTTAAGCATATTTTTTTAAATTCCAGGGACCAGTTCCTGAAAGGTTTGATAAAGTTATCATGGATAAACGTTATCTGTTGTATAGGATTTGTTCTAGATTTATCCGTTGGATAAGCGTTTATCTACTGATAACTCTTATCTGACATTCTAGGAAACGGCCCCAGGAATTTTCAAGGCCTTGAATGGCTTTATCAGAATTCCAGGACTTTCCAGGACCGTGTGAAAACAATCCTGAAATATGGCGCATAGAAAAAAAGTGAATGTTAAAAATGTTGAAATGATATGACCCTAACCGTGTTACACTTTTTGATAAACCGTGTCACGAAAGGACAGTGTCGGTTATTACGAGACGGATAGAGGAAGCGATTGGTGATCTGAATGATGACGACGCCTAAAACATCATGGACAGACTGGAAGCAGCGAGGTGGTACTCAATACCGTCACATGCGAGTTTTGCAACATATTTTTCTTTACTTATAACGTTTTGCATTTGGCTATTTTGTACTATCGTTTATAGAGAAATACGTCGAATTATCTAATTTTCGACTGAATTTGATAAATATTTCTGATAATATGAGCAATTTTATCTCCTTACCGGGTGGGGCCTGGTAACTAGTCAAACGCAAGATTCCTTTCTTTTGCAAAAAAATCCACTTGCACTCTCTCAATATCAAAAATGAAGAACTTTTTCTAAACTGTAATGAATTTCTTCCGAATTGAATAAATTACAAAAATAACATTGTGAGTTTTAAATCTCGTGTGTTGTAGCCGAAATCTACCTCATTGGTGCGAATGAAATCTCAGATGTATATATTTAAATGGTTTGAGCAAAAAACCTTGAATTTTTTTAAATGTAAAACGAAGAAATTAGACACAAACTTCGGTAGCAGTCACATTTGCTGTCGTTTGTTTAGATATGCAAATTTTATGAAGTGGGGGACAAAACTTTTAGTAAACTTCACGCCATTCCTAAGCTCTCTCAAAATAGGCTATAAGTCCGGGAAATAGACCAAATGACTGCAATTTTACTAGACCACACATCTGTAGTTTCTTAGTGCAATAAGGCTTATGGTTATCTATTTATTAGCGGAAATGCAAACCCTGGTCGTATTATTATGTTTTAAATTTTTGTGGGGGACAATGCTTTCAGTAAACTTCGAAATTTTATATTTCCAAGAACTTTATTTCCGATCTCAGTCAGAATGCCACATTTCGACATAAAAATCTATAGACCACAGATGGCTCAGTTTGTTTCATTGCGACATTGCTTATTTTGACAATAAATCTAAAAAACCTGAAATACGCTAAAATTATCAAATTTTTGGGACACGAAAATGGCAAAGACGTTTTCAATAATAATATCGAAGAAGATGCATATATTGAAAAAAATACCATATAATTTATTTCATTTAGGATTGGAACTTCGATTTATGGCAAATTTTGCGTTGTATGTTTTAACCACGAAGAAATAAGTTAAAATATTTTTACACCAGGCGCTGAACGTGTGACGCTGGGACATGCAAATTTGCATAAAAACAGAGATATTTATAATGATTTTTCGATCCTGAAAAACTTTTTTCACAAAAATTATTTTATCCAGGGAAAGTTGAGTATTAGGTGCATAGACTTGTGCTTAGAGAATGAGCTTACTGCAAACCGATGCTTTAAACATCGATTTTAACTGCAAAAAATTGGCGCATTGTCTAAATGTACACCACCTCGCTGCTTTCAGTCACAACGATTATGGAAAATATTTGTTGTGCCCAATTGGGTAACAGGAAGGGATTTCTTTCTCGAGACAATATTGCATCCTACTTTAGCCCTTCGCTGAGACAGGTAACGTATCACACGCAGTACAAAAATGAGATATAACAAGACTGCAACGTTCTGAAATTTCAATTAAGGTATGAGTATACCTTTGAGGGGTCTCGCGGGGAAAAAATTCGTATCGCGTCACAATTTACACCACAAACTTCGTTCATATATCATTTTAAAGCTAAAAGATTGGTCTATCTAATGAATACTTTTGTTTTCATTATATTGTACATGAACATATATTTTGTTAGCTCTAAAGAAAAAACGACCGACTTTCTTTAAAAAGTTCCATCTTCTTCCAATTAAATTGCACAGCTCCAAATATAAGCAAAATCTATTCTTTAGAAGGCGATCTAAAAAAAGGTGTGCGGGATTTTTGATTTTCCTTTTACAACATATTTTATGCTAATTTTTGTGTTAGCATTGCCAAAAATATCTGTTTTCAACCTTTTTTACGTGATATTTCCGCAAATACGTAAAATATCAATAATCCCGCACACCTTTTTTCAGATCGCACTCTAAGGAATACATTTTGCAGAAATCTGGAGCTTTGAACATTAACTGGAAGTGGCAGGAACTCTTAAAAAGCAATAATTGGTACTTTTCCTCTGAAGCACAAAATGACGAAAATGATCCATCAGATTACCGTTGCAAAGAAATATACCACTTAGTAAGTAAGGCCATTCCATAAGCTTTAAAACGATATATAATTGGCCCTTGTAGTGTAACTAATGACACGACAGTGATTTTTTTTCGCGAAAAAGTGACATCCCTCGTGCAAAGGTATACTCATACCTTAACGTCGGTTTTTTAGTATGATTGTTTGAAAAGAGGGCACTTTGGAGCCAAGCTCTGTTCTGTTCTACCTAAACCAAATATATTTGAATGACTTCCTCGTTTTAAACATTTCTATATAATTTTTTTAAATGTTTCTATACTATAATTTATTATACGACTGTGACGTCATTTTACCATATAAGGTCAACATTGAGGGCAGAAACGCAGCCGTACTTACACGCGACAAGCCGTATAACACTACAGCAAACCGGTTACGAACCGGTTCTGCGCGCGCATTTGAATGGCTTCCTGATCGTCAAAACACGTACGTTTTATAGTGAATCTTGATCAGAAAAGAAAATAGTTTTGTTCGTCGTATAATAAATAACTCAGACGTTTTTTCAAGTAATACAGGCGGATATTTTACTTGTTGCTCGCGTTTTTTCTAACCCCTGTGGGGCTCTAAAGAAGACGCCCGCAACTCGTAAAATATCCGGCGAATTATATGGAGAAAAAAAAATCTAATAAGATATATGTACTTCTTACCTTGATATCTATTTCAGGTGCGTTTTCTGCATCTGGAAATCAAGAAAGCGGATGGCTTTAGACAACCTGAAAGTGGGACTCGTTTTGGATGAGTTGGGAATACCCCGTCAAGTGCCAGTTTCCTTCCCAGAGCATTCGGTCCTCTGGCAAGCGGCGATCGACGAGCCAAATGCTCTGGATGAATCTTAAGTATGCGTAGTGGATTTTACGACCAACGAATTCGCCATCTTAACGGCCAAAATAAAAATAAAAATAAAGTAAAACCCTATATCAGAAGAACAAATAATCCAAGCACTTGCATTTGCCGCTGTTTTGTCACAATTTAAACGAGTTCGTTAAACCGGAAGTCCTAGAATCTAGATGTGTCAAATTGGAAGTCCCCAGAGCCTTGGCCTCGTCCCCTTCCGCTGGTCGGACGACGGAAAGCTCTGGGGACGAAATTGGTTTAGTGCAGGCGGCCCCTGCGCGTGCTCCCAGAAGGTCACTGTATCTAGAGTCCAGTACTTTTTGAATGCTGCTTTTTGAACATGCGCTGAATGCAGCAAATCAGAACTATTATACACTGAAAAATGTAAAATACTAAAATAACCGCGGATACTACACACTGGTATTGGGGAAAGTTAGGCAGAAATTGAACGATCCATGTGACTGTACCTTCTTCTTTCCTCCTTAGGGCTCGGTCACAGAAGCCAACCATGGCCATCATTGCTTGTATCATACACGAGCCATCACTCTGCTGTCCATTGGACCGAGCCTCCGTGCTCTTGGCGGCCTTGATGGCGCCTTGTAATGACGTGAACGACCTTGTCATCAACTGACTCACAATCTGAAACAAACACAAACAAACACATGCAAGCTAAACTAAGTTAAAAGCCATGTTACACGAGCCAATTTCTCTTGCAACTCGCAACGCATTATTTTTTGCGTTGCGAGTTGCAGCGAAAAGCGCGCATGTACCATCCCCCTGCAATGCAATATTTTGTTGCGTTGCGAGTTGAAGACAATGTAGAACCGAGGTCTACTTTTGGCAGCGTTGCGAGACAAGTTGCTACGTGTAACATGTCTTGGCAATTTATCGCGTAATTGTTCCCTGAATGAGCCAAACCGAACGCTTGATTTTGATAGTGCCGCTGTAAGCTACAATTTTCCATGCGGGCGCATTGCAGGTTGCAAAAAATATTGCGAGCATGTAAACATCCCGCGGCAACTCGCAATGATTTTTAATTCGTCATCGTTGCGTTGCGAGTTGATAGATAGATAGGTTTATGGATAGATAGATAGGTTTATTTATACCTCTAGCAGTTGAAACTGAATTACAGGTATACGGTCACACGATCACATAAATTACATAAATTACATAAGGCGAACATTTACAATCAATATTTACAAAATTCAATCAAGACAATAAGCAGAAACATTCGTGGCGAATTTGCCGAAGCGGTCAGTGTTCGTGCTTTTGGTATTACATGTAGCCCTAGCTCTTAGTTTGTAAGTATTCTGTGGATTTACTATACGACTGCTGACTAAGTTATACAGAGGGTTGTTTGGTTCTAGTGATTTTATAAGGTTTCTGCACGCTTCATCGCGCCTCTCCTTGAGTGGGGCTATTTGTGCAGCAACAAGCGCATCCGCGTATGACAGGCTCGGGAATATTGCGGCCAGCGCGCGCTTCTGTACCTTCTCTAGAGCCTGCGAGAGATGCTGCGGTAGATTAGCGAACGCCGGGGTTGCGTACTCAAGGAGAGGTCTGATGAGCGTGCAGAAAACCTTGACCAGGTCAGTTTGGCAGACACCACAACGCTTCAGCGTGGGAAGAGCATACATCTTCCGGTTGGCTTTCTTAATTATAAAGTCCACCTGCTCTCCCCAGGCCAAGTCGTTGGACACGTATATGCCGAGAAATTTAAACGACTTGACGCGCTCAATAACAGAGCCGCCGACGGAGAGGGGAGGGCAGGTGAAGCTATTATACTTTAAGAAATCAACCGTCATTTCTTTGCACTTTTTAGGGTTTAGACGCATATTGTTGTCCGCCGCGAATGTATGAATACTGTTTACAATGTCTGCCATGACAGATGGCGAATTACGGGGAACTACTTCCATTACCGTCAGATCATCAACATACTTTACTCGCGGGCCCCAATCCTTCGCTAGGTCATTGACCATGATACAGAATAGGATCGGGCTGAGTTTAGTCCCTTTTGGGATTCCTCCGTATAGTTGTAAAAAGGGAGAAATTGAGTTCGAGATCTTTACACACTGGGATCTATCAAGTAAAAAAGCTGCTATCCATCTAAGTAAGATGGGATGTATGTTGAAAGAGCTAAGTTTACTGAGCAGAATGTTATGATCAATGAGGTCAAATGCCTTGCGGAAGTCCGCGAAGAATAGTCTAACCCAGCAGTTGCCAGAGTCAAGCGTCTCTAAGGCGAGGTGGAGGAGATAGACAATGGCGTGGCAGGTTGACTTGCCAGCCACGGCGAACTGTTTTGCGTCCAGATCACATAGCACATCTGGTAATATTCTGTTTAGTGTAAATCCTTCCATGAGTTTCGCCGTCTGACAGGTGAGGGAGACGGGCCTGATGTCGTCCTCGATGGTCTGCGCGGGGGTCTGTTTAGGCAATGGCCGCACGATCGCACTCTTCAGTAAGGTTGGAACAAACCCTTCCCGAAGGGAGGAGTTATATAAATCTGCGAGGACTGGGGCAAGCTCGGGTGCAAATGTCTTTAGGACCACGTTCGGAATCTGGTCGGGCCCGACAGACTTTCTTGTTTGCACCGACCGGAGGGCCATATGAGCCTCGCGCACGGTTACCCACAGTTTCTCAGGGATGTCAGTCACAGCAACTGCATTAACATCACCTTGAGATAGAGGGGAGAATGATGAAGTAAGTCCGGTGAAGAACTCATTAATTCTCTCACACAGGATCTCAGTTGTGAAAGTGTCATCCTTTAGGAGCTGACGGTACCACTCCCCTTCTCTATGCGACGTACCCGATAAGCCTTTAACTTCCTTCCACCAACGTCCAACATTTGTGTTTTTTAGATTTTTCACTTTATTTTCGTAAAAGGATGTTTTAGCAGACTTGATAGACCTTGCCACTTTGTTGCGCCACATTTTGAACATTGGTGAGTCTTTTCCAAACTTCCCGAAGCATTGTTGTCGCTTAGCGATCCACGCCTTAATTTTGGAAGAGATCCAGGGCTTGTCTGTGCTGCATCGGCGGGATGTTTTCAAGGGGAGGAATTTGTCGATGGCGTTAGATATTGTCTCCATGAACAATTGAAACTTCGCTTCGCATGAGGAAGCAGAGAATAGTTCCTGCCACGAGAAGGTCGTGATCCACTGGCCGAAATTACGTATGCGGCTTGGTCTAGTATCACGCTTGGTAACAGTTTCTTTTGTACGGGGATTAGTAAAAGTAGGTCTCTCGCGCTGCACTAGCACGCAGTAGTGGTCACTGGCTCCTAACTTGGGAAGCTGGAGAGGTTCGCTCAGAGACTTTGGTCTATTTGTCAAACACCAATCGAGCGTTCCTGAATCACGGGTTAACACTTTCACCACTTGTGACAATCCACATGTTCTTCTGAAAACAGCTGGAGATATTTTAGTAGCGTTGGGATTAAAATCTCCAGAAATCAACACTAAACAATCCGGGTGCTTGAGGAGATAAGCGTCAACAACCTGTTGGACATGGTCGTACAGAGAATTATTGTCATCGGCAGTGGCGTTTGGAGGATGGTAGATGGCGCCGATCAGGATGGAGGAGATTTCTCTCGGGAGCCGAGTAGGCCTGATTTGGAGCCACATCACTTCAGACAAGATTCCAAAGGGCTCCAAATGAGTAAGTCTCTTGCACGGAATACTCGTGTGAACATAAACTGCTACCCCGCCACAGGGGCTACCTCGGTCTCTACGGAGGAAAACATAATCGTCAATGGTGACAGCAGTGTCCGGAATTTCTGAGTGCAGCCAAGTCTCGGTTATACACGCAACTCCGACGTTATTCAATGACAGCACACAGGAGAGCTCATCGACTTTATTACTAAGGCACCTTGAGTTGCAGATCAAAATTGGTGGAATGCTGGAGGGTTTTGATCTTGATTCAGTGTCTTTGTGTGGGTTAGCTGTGGTGGCCACCACAGGAGGCCCGAGCTGTAATGGTCTCTCGTGGGCTCGAAGACTTTTTCGCTTTGAACGAAAGGGTTTTCTTATCCCTAAGTCCCCAAGATTCTGCCATAACTCAGAAGGAAGATTGTGCTTTGGCTCGGCCTTTCTCAGGGATTTGAGCACGGCGCTGGAATAACATATCCGACTTGTAGTTGTAGTTGGTTGAGTTGGCGATCCAACATGGCGGCTTCCACGAGTTGGCAACTGGAGACACTGCAGGCCGTAAACTGACAGATAGTTGGCGAGACTAGAAACCAGGTTGAGAAATATCCCAAGCGGTACATATTGGACCACTGTGGGCCACATTTTACACGACACGATCACCACGGCGAGTACAAATATAGCTAGAATACGGAACTACAAAACACTGTGGCAGCCATTATGGCGCCGCAAGAAAAAATGCCTCGTGTAACATGGCCTTAAGGCTGAGCTTCATAAGTTCATGTTTCATCATTCAACATTTACTGAACGGGCAACGTCACCATTTTTTGTAAAAAAGCATTTACAGCTTAAACCGATGCATTGCAACCCTCGTTTTCAAAACGTCAAATTATTTTTGATTTTTTTTGGCTTTGCTGTGTTCCTCCAGTCAAACCAACAGAGCCAATCAAATTTCTGCCCTGTCTCGCCCAGAACACTCGCATGGCTTCCGTCTGAACTAAAACCTGCCATGCGAGTGCACTAGGCGAAACAGTGCAAGAATATGATTGGCTCATGAGGTTTGATTGGCGGGAAACAAAATCCACACAAATGTCACGACGAAAGCCAGGGGAGTGCACTAGGCGAAACAGGGCAACAATTTGATTGGCTCATGAGGTTTGATTGGCGGGAAACAAAATCCACACAAATGTCACGACGAAAGCCAGGGGAGTGCACTAGGCGAAACAGGGCAAGAATCTGATTGGCTCATGAGGTTTGATTGGCGGGAAACAAAATCCACACAAATGTCACGACGAAAGCCAGGGGAGTGCACTAGGCGAAACAGGGCAAGAATCTGATTGGATCATGAGGTTTGATTGGCGGGAAACAAAATCCACACAAATGTCACGACGAAAGCCAGGGGAGTGCACTAGGCGAAACAGGGCAACAATCTGATTGGCTCATGAGGTTTGATTGGCGGGAAACAAAATCCACACAAATGTCACGACGAAAGCCAGGGGAGTGCACTAGGCGAAACAGGGCAAGAATCTGATTGGCTCATGAGGTTTGATTGGCGGGAAACAAAATCCACACAAATGTCACGACGAAAGCCAGGGGAGTGCACTAGGCGAAACAGGGCAAGAATCTGATTGGATCATGAGGTTTGATTGGCGGGAAACAAAATCCACACAAATGTCACGACGAAAGCCATGTGAGTGCACTAGGCGAAACAGGGCAAGAATCTGATTGGCTCATGAGGTTTGATTGGCGGGAAACAAAATCCACACAAATGTCACGACGAAAGCCAGGGGAGTGCACTAGGCGAAACAGGGCAAGAATCTGATTGGCTCATGAGCTTTGATTGGCGGGAAACAAAATCCACACAAATGTCAGGACGAAAGCCATGTGAGTGCACTAGGTGAAACAATCTAATTGGCTCGTAAGGTTTGACTGGCGGGAAACCAGAGCTAAAAAGTCAATGCTTTAAAAACGCGGGTCGCAATGCAACGATTGTAGCTGTGATGAGTGGTTAGTACCGCGGTGTATGAATGGGAAGTCATGATCATCGCAGTTAAGAAGGAATCTAAGCGATCACTATAAATAAGAAGACCTAAAAAAAATCAAAACCACATTAGGGTAATTCATTGATACAAACTGGGTGGTTCCATTGAGAACTGACGGATTAGACCTTACCCAAATTATCCCAAACTTTCGGATGGATAATTATCCATGATATTAATAATTTGTTAATAGTTGATGAAAATATAACATCTGTTTTGTACTCTTCAAAAGCATTATTATATAATAATGACAACGATCATGCCTTGAACCTTTCCTCATACATTAAGCCGCGTTACTGGAAATACCGAATGAAGAAAACGGGATAAATAGTTCCAGTTGTTCACCTTTTCTTGAGAAGCATCCACACTACTGCCACAAACCGACGTGAGACGTTGTCGTTTATTGTCATCAAGAGCTGAAAGCAGCAGATTATCTGAGAAAAAATTATGGTTTGAATGATTGAAATAGTTTAAAGTTCCAATAATACATCAGTTGATTACGGCATAATGTAAGGTTAGCCAGAATCATGGGGCTCTTTAAAGTAATCATGAGCTCTTTAAGGTCAATAGACCTCCTCGGCTTGGGCGTTATTTTTCCTATTTCAGATCACCCAAAATTATCATTAATAGCCTTTCTTTCTTTGTCTTTTACGCACAGGATACGTAAAAAACGGAAGCTTTCCAAATAGATGATGATGCTGATTCGTCTAGTTTAGAACTCGTGAGACAATCCTTTGAAGCTAGTGAAGTTTCTTTAGCAGAATATATACACGTTCATAATTTTAGGCACAATGTTTTAATATTGAGCAGATTTCGTAGCCTGAATTTTAGCCGTCTGGTGAAGGGACTGAAAGTAAAGAGTCTGAAACGTTGGCACACATCTTGGTCTGTTTTGTCCTTTCTCTCTATTTAGTCGTCTTTTCTTCCTACAATCCAACACTTGTTGCGGGAGAAAAAAAAAAAAACACCGACTGAACGCCGACTTCCAAAAGCGTGCCCAGGAGTTGCGTGATTCTCAAGATCTTGAGAACGGATGACGATTGGTCAGTTTCTTAATGAGCTCTATAATATGCATAAAGAAAAGACGGCTGAAATTCAGGGTACAGATTTCATATGACTGTGAAAAGTGCCGCGACAAAGTTGTGCCGCGCCGCGACTTACAGCATGGTCAGGTTCCGTGCCGCAACCGCGACGTTGTCGCGCCGTGTCGCGGCACTTTTTACAGTCATATGAAATCTGCCCTAATCAAGCACAGACAGCACGGGGCTACATGTTCGCAATATCCGATGGGGGGAGGGGAAGGGAGGTACTTACCTTGACCTTCCAGAGCTCCCGTCATGATGTCGAGGGAGCGACTTCGAAGGATATGATGACGTAATGCGAGTTCTGGAGACCTTTCTAGTACATTACCACCACCGTGCTTGTCTAATGTCAAAAAAAAAATGATTTTAGGAATTCGATCCTCAGATATTCTAGGGAAAAACCAGCACCTGCACCCGAACTCGCACCATAAGAGCCGCACCCGCGTCATTAGACCCGCACCCGCACCCGTGCCATAAGACCGGCACCCGCACCCGCGTCATAAGACCCGCACCCGCACCCGTGCCATAAGACCGGCACCCGCATCCGCGGCATAAGACCCGCACCCGCACCCGCGCCATAAGACCCGCACCCGCGTCATTAGACCCGCACCCGCACCCGTGCCATAAGACCGGCACCCTCACCCGCGTCATAAGACCCGCACCCGCACCCGTGCCATAAGACCGAACCCGCACCCGCGGCATAAGACCCGAACCCGCGCCATAAGACTCGCACCCGCGGCATAAGACCCGCACCCGCACCCGCGGCATAAGACCCGCACTACGCGACTAACGACAATTAGACAAATGATTTCCACAATGATTTCCACAATGATATTTTGCCGCCTGTTTTCAAAGACTTTTTTGTACCTATAAGTAGAATGCATCAATACAACACCAGGCTAGCCAGTAAAAAGTCCTACTATCTTCCAAAGATTAGAACCAATTATGGCAAATTTAATATTCGATTTTTAGGTGTTAATAGTAATAATAATAATAATTTACATTTAATATAGCGTCATTTCTACTAAAAGTTCAATAGCGCTTAAAATCTGTTGAAATCTGGAATTCTATCCAGGAAGACTTCAAATGTAAGCCCCGTTCTTTATTTAAAAGTCTACTAGTCCAATTAATTCGAAGCAAGAATAAAGAGAGCTGAACCTGCTATTTCTTCTTTTTTTTTCTGGACAAAGCAATTGAACATTTTCTTCATCTCGTCTCTTGTTTTTTGTGTTCCTTGTTTCTTGCTTTAGTGTTGTATTGATGTATTTTCCTAAAACAATGTAGCATTAATTGTATTGCTTCCGCTGAGCTTTAGCCATCTGGCTTGATTAGTTATTTCAACTACCGCCAAGTGGCTTGTGCTCTCTCTCCTTCTATTTCTAAAAGATTTTAGAAAATAACACCTATGTTGTATTGTGAATGTGCGCATTCTGATTGGTTTAAAAGCGTGTTTGTAAGAGACCTGAGAAACACGATTGTCGCGCAACGTTGTCGCGCGTGTGTATGTTATTTTCTAAAAGCAATAAAAATACTTTCTGCGTGCTCTCTGGTTTCTTACCAACACTCGGGGAATGCTGGTCGAACTGATAAAACTTGAAAGACACTCGCCTTCGGCTCGTGTCTTTCAAGTTTTGATCAGTTCTCCCAACATCCCCCTCGTGTTTGTAAGAAAGCAGAGAGCACGCGGAAAGTACTTTTATTGCTTAAGTAAAAGTTATATTTTTTGTAAAAGAGTGCTAATAAATTATAATTATTTACTTACTTACTAACTCTAGCTTATCACACGTTAATCTTACCTAATTGTCCAACTGTCGTTAAAGCAATATCAAGAGCGTCGATGGACATGAGCCCCTGTGCCTTCTTCTGATGTACAGCGGCGTATACATGAGTCCACTCCAACTGGAGTTTAGGGTCTTCCTGGAGTTCCTGTTAAAAAGACGAAAAGTAAAAAGAACGAATAAATGACGTTAAACACCAATAGACCCTCAAATGGATGTCCCCAGCGCTTCCCACGCGAGCAGGCGAGCCGGGGAGCTCTGGGTACGAGAATGTCTGTCATTAGGATGAAATAGAAACGCGGGTCTGGAGGTACGAAGCCAAAGTCGGTCATGCGATCATAAAACTACATTACGGGCAATATTTTACAAAAATTTAGCAAATCATTTAGCATAGTCCAATCTTTTATCCTTAATTTGATATATAGGTTGCATTTATAACCAGAATTGCGGCGCCACGGGAACCCCCTCACGGGTTTACAGAGACCTTAAGGGTGTTCGGAAGTTTGGTTGCTAAGTTACGTTTCGTTGCTAGCCAAGATTGCGTGACTTCGGCGGCAGTCTTTTCTCAAAATCAAACAACGAGATGGTTTTATTTCCAACATATTTTCATTCTGGAGGAATGATTTTTCTAAAGCAACTTCATTTTCCTAAAGTTTATTTCATTGTTTTGGTTGTTTTGGAGAAAAAAACGTTCATTTTCATTGTCAAAACAATTGAAAAACATAGTTTTGTTGGAGCGTTTTGCCGTGACTTGTTGTCTAGGTGCGAACTATAGCGCGGGATTTGTAAAATGTCGCCACTGGAAACTGCCCGAAATTCCGCTGAAGTACCAAAAATTATGGCCAAACTAGCATCAAATATATATCTTCTATCATTGTTGTATCTATTGCATTTCAGTTTTTCTGGAATTCTTTACTTTTTGTAGCTTTTCTGAAGAGAAAATATCGTTCGGCGATCGAGAAAGTTGGCTACTTTGACATAAAATTAACCATTTTCAAAAGTAATTAGCCACTCTGTATAGTAGAAAATCATACCATGCTAGGAAATCATACCGTTATTGTTTCTACGGCGTTAAAGAAGAAAGAAACAGTCTAAAATGCCTAAACTGTAGCTTTGTTCAGACTACGAACTTGCAGTCTCTCGAGTGAAGGTTTATATACAATTTCTGAAATCTAATTATTTGATAAAGCATCCGTGGCCGATTGGTAAGGTTTTGGGCTAGGAATCAGAAGGTACCGAGTTCAAACCCTGCGTGCGTTTCTTTTTCTTTTTCGATTTTTTTGCTTTTTTCGGGTTTGAACTTTCTTTTTCGCTTCTTAAACAATGTTACGATGTATTTCTCATCCATTGCTTGCTTGATTTCTATTTTCTGGTGGAAAATAAAATATAAATTTGTTTTACACTTCCTTGGTAACCAAGCCTCCTAGCGCATCAATTCGTGTTTCTTTAAAACACTAATTCTCCCGCGAATCTTAATATTTCGCAAATATTTCAAAGCAAATCGATAGAAAAGCATATTGTTCACAAAGTTAAGTATGGATTTGCATTTAGGATAAAAATTGCGAAAGTTATAGCCAAATGCGTCCAAAAAAACGACTTTATGCACTCGTCATTTCCTTATTTGAAATCGAAATTGCAAATCCATACTTAACTTTATGAAGATGCTCATGAAAAATATGTCTATAGCAAAAAATATTCGAAAAACGTCTATTTGAAGGCAAATTAGTCTTTTTTCTACTCCCGGTCACGTGACCATGGGCGATGACGTCATGATTGGTATTGTTGTCCTTTGATGATGTCATGGCGCAAAATTGGTCATGATTGAGTAATGTGTCGCCGAATTAGAGCTGTTTCAAATTTCCCTAGCAACCAAGCTTCCGAACACCCTTAAGGATTTTACATAACAAGGCGCCGGGCGTGGGCTTACCAAAGTAAAGTCCGGAGGATCGCTTCCATGCCATTTTGCTCACATTTTAGAAGACTTAACAACACAATGCGGGACTTACGTCTTTGATTCCTTTGAGAGCCTCTCGTAAATACTTTGAAGCGACAGGAAAATTGGACTGTAAATTCAAAAGAAATGAAAATACTGTTGAAAATAATCTGATGAAACGAGCGTCAACACGTCGTCGAAAGAAGAGAAGGGAAGACGTGACAATTGGGAAAAATGCGCAAAATGCGCACTCCACGTACGACGACGTCTTGAAGTCAAGGGGGGTAGGGGTAACTCCACGGTGAGGACTGCGACTTTTGAACTATAAGGGATGGAATGTAGATTTCTTAGTCATTAGGCTCTTTAAAGGCCCATCACCAACCGGGAGCCTTTGCGCCCCGTTTTCTTTTGTTTTCAAATTGATCCATTGTTGTTCGGGTGCTCTGATTGGCTAAGAGTCCGCAAAGGCTCTCGGTTGGTGATGGGCCTTTAAAGAGCCCATGTCAGCCACTCCCTTGTTATTGTTTTCGCTCGATATTAGAAGACGAATTACGTGTAGAAATATCTTAATAAACATCTGAAAGCAAAGTTTCAGATTTGATTTGCCAAATTCAATTGATAACATTGCTCTAATTTCTCTAAATCAGCCGATGGAAATGGATGCTTTCTCCGACTTGGTATGTTTCTATGCTGTCAAAATGGCGGCTTACAGAGGCTCTTAAAGCTGATAAGACGTGTTGGTGTGACCTGCCCCGCATCATTTGAGCTATCCATCTCCTACTCTCACCTGTTCCTTGGCTGCGTCCACACTTTTCAGATGCAACAAGACCTCCTCTCGAGTGACTCTCTCTTTAAGCTTGGCCAGGCTAATCTCCTCTCCATCAACTTCCATGGAATCAGACCTGTCGGGCAGAGAACAAAAAAGTATCTAGTGGTCAGTTGGACAAGAAAGATTTGAAGCCAGGGGGAACTCAGCGTCCCGTCCAAGGAGGAAAAGCCCTTTTCATTTCGCAAATATCAGTCATTCTTTCCCAGGAACTCTTCCAACGACATAGGAGTGCAATATAATATTGTTTTGGGCCTGAAAAAGTACTTGGAATATATTGAAAGCGGACCAGTGGATTCCCTCGAAACCAGTGGGTATATTGTTATTATATTATTGTTATAATAATACACATGAAAAATTTCTGGATTCTGATTGGCTGAGAGCAGTGCAGTTTTTAGGCAACAAAGTGCCGAAAAAAGGTAACAAAGTGCAGAAATGGTTAACAAAAACATAGAGCTATAAATTATGGAAACTCTGGTTTTTGTTCATGCTCAAATTCTGCCAGGTTTTGGTCCAGATTTCAATCAAGGAATAATGCGTGCGGCTTGTTCAGTTTGTAAGCAGATTTGTGAATGACTCCTTAGAAATTTTTTCATGTGTATTATTAATACGAAATCATACGACTTTTCTCGTTCAATTTGGAATTTATTACACTCGTGGGTTTTTCAAAAAGCTCAAATTGCACTCGCCTGCGGCTTGTGCAATTTTGATACTTTTTGAAAAAAACACTCGTGCAAATAAATTCCAAATTGAACTCGAAGTCGTATGATTTCCTATACTTATTATTGTTATTATTATTATTGTTATTAGGTGCCACTATCTGCTATATGTGTAACACTGCGCGCAGCTTAAACACCAGAATTACTTGCCGTTTTAAGGTTTTCGGGTAAAAATCATGTATGCGTTCTACTAGTTTTTAATGTGGGCCCACTAAGTGTCAAGCTAGCTTAAGTGTCAAGCTAGTTTTCACTAACTTGTGAAGGTCAATGAATACCTTTGTTATAAAAATAACTGATACTGGCCAATCAGAAAGTAGCACGACGTAATCGCGTTCCCTAGGGTCCAAGAGGTAAAACAATACACAGTTGGATTCCCATTGACAGATAAAAGAACGGAGGAAAAGAAACCTTAAAATAACAAATTTACTTTTATGCTACTTTTCTCCTATCTTTACCACCATTGCTAATGCGAACTAATAAATTTCTCACCTGTATACAAGACTTCAGAAAGTATTTGGCTGATGCGGAAAGACGAAGCAATTCTAAAATTCGCACTTATTTTTAATGTTAGTCAAAATTATTTTATTATACATCAGCGCCTTTGAAACGTTTAACTTTTCTCTAGCAAAACATTTTCCTTTCGTTTCATAATACTCTGCATAGTAAGAAAAGTAAGAGAAAAAATCTGTTTGCATGATGTTATAGTCCAAAAATTTCTACAAATATCCACTGTTTGAAAAAATAATTTTGAGAAATTGTGAATTTGCATAGACGATCCTACAAATTGCAAGTGAGTATTGCTAACGTACCACAGGTATTTGCATACCACTGGCGCCATACTGGGGCCATGAAGAGCTTAATCTAAACATTTCTACAAATATCCACTTTTTAAAATTATTTAACTTTAAGAATTTGTATACGCTACTCTTCAAACTGCAAACGATTCTTTCTGACGCACCGCAGGTATTTCAATACCAATAATACCATAATGGGGCCATTTCACTGCTCTAGAGGAGTTTGGTAACCAACGGGGGATTTCATTTAGTACGCTATCTAAAGAATGACTGAAGCTAATGTGTGTCTCGTTAACGCTTTCAAGATTTCAAGTAATTTAATTATTCCTTCATGATCAGTTACCCAATTTCTGCAAACGACCCGATCAGAATGGCGATATATTTTACAACCCTGCGCGACCAAACTAAAAATGTGCATCCTTTTATGCCTACACTTGCCCCTTTTATGTCATAGTTCTCAGGCAAGTTTAGGAGATCTAACTTTAAATATTCGAATTTCGAAGCTAAAGTATTACAATTCATCCAGACCAACAATTTGTTTATTCATGATTTTACGCAGTTGAATATTGATATTAAATCATGCATTAATGAATTCAATAATCGATTCTCGAGGGGCACGTTCGTAGCACATTAGTTTTTTTTATGAACATATATAACATGTTTTTACAGTAATAGTAGACACCCTCCTAGTTATAAAGGAGTTTTTCTACTTGCAATATTTTGTGAGCATAATAGTCAAACGGGCTTCTCCACGAGGGAGCGTTTTTCTTAGCACAATATTTTTCTATAAACATATGTTACAGTTTTTAAAGTTATAGTAGAGACCCTCCTTGTTATAAAGTATTTTTTTCTTCTTGCAATACTTTTTGTGCACAACTGTCAATTACACTTTTCCACGCTCCCCTCCCTAGCGCCATTCTCGGTACCCTCAATCACCGTCACACGCATGCTCAATGAGGGTTCACCTCTGCTGAATAGCACTCCACCTGCCTCGCTAGAGTTCCATCCAAAAAACTTTATCACTGCACGCTTAAAGTCTCTGTTTCTGTAGCAGTAGATTAGAGGATTGGTCAAGGAAGTGACTAGTAAGAAAGTCTCAATCCACGGCAAAATAACATACGAGATCGCACTATTCGATACACAAGACTCGCCTAGTATTACAGTTAGTAAAAGTAGAACAGCGAAAGGGCCGAAGCTGAAGATGAGACATCCTATTAATATGGCGGTTGTTTTCACGGCTTTGTTTCCTCTCCGCTTTTTGTACACCTCTGTAGAAGAATAGGTCTGCGCTGCTGCGATAACTATCTTTTGTTTGCGCACTAGAAGCAACATTCGCATGTTCCAGTATAATAAAAGAGCAGCCTCGTGGAAAAGGTAACATAAGCATGTTATTTTCCAACCAAACACAAAGGATTCACTGCGCACGTCTGCAAACCTAAGAAGCGCAAGTCCACAGTCAAAGAGAAGGCAAAATATAGCAGATACAACGAGTTTGGTGCTAGTTATATGGACAGGGTACTTGTAAGGCTCCATCACAGCAATATATCTATCATAGGTCACCACAACGGTGTAATCAAATGACGAATACACCATCATATACATAAGCACGTAGAATGCATTCTCCAGATAGCAATGAGGTTCCCTTTGGTACAACCGAGTGATTTCTTTTGCTAGAAAAAGAGGTTGAGTGATTGCGCCGTTAAGGAGATCAGGAATGGCGCGTAAAGACAGTGCAATGTTCGAGTTCCAGCTGCGAAGGTACGCGTTTGAAGCGATGAGCCTTATGACTAGTGCGTTTAGAAAAACCGTGAAAGGAAGTGTTATAACATTCAAGACAACCGTGACAAGCGACGAAGCGAAGGTGGATGTTTCTAGTGCCACAGAGCTCCACATCACAATACCAATGCTTGCACATTTTTCTCCTTGATTGACAGAGAAATTTGCAGAGCTTGAATTCATGACGAAAATGTTGTGACGAGGTGTGACCGATGGCAGTGACTGACGACTCTCTTTCCAAGACAGCGATGCAATAAACGCAACTTGCTGAAAAGGAACGTTTTTGCGCAGCGACCCACCTGGCGGAGTTTTCTTCAAAAGCAGACTAATGATCTTGATTATACTGTAAACCAAGATGTAATTCATTCGGAAATGAATGTATTTTCTTTCTACAAACACAATGCAAAATTCGACCCATGAATGTAATTGTTCACGCAGGGTTCTTATATTTCCAGTGAAAAAATAAACATTAAAAAAGTGGCAGCCTTTCGTCGTGATGTTGAGTCAAGCCAATTAGAAACAAGAAATATTAAAACTCCTAAACACAAATTACAACTACAGCTTTTCGAAAAGAAAATGAAATAAAAGAAGAGTTGCATAAGTAACAATAAAAAGAAAGCGCGTCTCATTTATCCCATTTTTTGTTTTTAACGTTTACCATTTGGCAGGGAACAAGTGGAATTTACACAGAAGATGACGTAATAAGAAACGGGCAGGTGTCAATAATAACTATCAGTCGTCTTACCAGGGAAGTTCGATGATTAATTATTATTATTTGGAGGCACCAGAAACAGATTAGAACGAGGTCGCTGTTACTGTTATTGTGAGTGAAAAACCGAAATCATTTTTTTCAACGCTGTACAGCTGGATTTGATAATAACTTTTTATGCAGATGAACCAGGGAGTGATTAAGTCTAGAATCTGATGAGCCAAGCAGAGTTCAAACGTGCTACACTTCCATCGGTGAAATACTTTGTTCTTTTTGGTTGATTTTTATCAAACCGATTTAGAGAGTATTGCTATAAGAACAGTTATAGTAGAGACCCTACTTGTTATAAAGTCCCGTAGTGTGCCCGCCCTTGGGGTTCTACGCGCTCTGTCCACCTCCCTGAGAACAAATGCCTTTTCGTAGCCCCTATCAACCAGATAGCCGCACAGCTCAGCCGCACAGCTCATCCACCCTCTGCTCAAACAGATGGTCTTCGGAACAGATACGGCGTATAAGGAGGGCCTGTCCAAACGGGATACCTTTTTACAGGAGTTTGGGTGACATGACGTGTGAAAGAGTTACTAGTACTTATTGTAGAGTAGCTTGGGTAGTGCACTTATTGTAGAGTAGCTTGGGTAGTGTGCACTTATTGTAGAGTAGCTTGGGTGGTGCACTTATGGTAGAGTAGCTTGGGTGGTGCACTTATTGTAGAGTAGCTTGGGTGGTGCACTTATTGTAGAGTAGCTTGGGTGGTGCACTTATTGTAGAGTAGCTTGGGTGGTGCACTTATTGTAGAGTAGCTTGGGTGGTGCACTTATTGTAGAGTAGCCTGGATGGTGCACTTATTGTAGAGTAGCCTGGGTGGTGCACCACGGCTGCTCCCGAGGGGACTTTTAGTTCAAGCTCATTATTATTCATACAGCGTATTGATTTGAGCCCACGGGCAGCATTGGTAGCGGTCTTCCCCCTGGCTCAATGAAAAAACAAAGATGGCGCCCAAGGCACAAACAGCTTCCACGCGTATTACCCATTTGTTTACGGTTCAAACGAAGTGTTTTGGGACAAGGATAACATTGAAATAGTAGCAGACTAAAAGATATAATGTCAACTAAATTCGAAGAGACAAAATAACAGCAATCTAATGTGCATTGACCTCAAACCACGCATGAACAATTGGACACACGTATTCTATCATATCTAGTGTTCTCGGGCCACAAACAAGGTTATGTCAAGATTACAGCCACGATAGCTTGACTTTGTGATTTTTCTGGGAACTAAGGATCAGCACATGCTATTTGAAGGGTATTCAGCTTCAGCTAGAAGAGGTAGGTTCGATGCTAGGAATTCGTTGCAACCTGTTTTGATTTTTTTTCGACGAGCGCCACAAGTGGTACTACGCAGGCTCGTCGAAAGATAAGTAAGCTTTCTTAAAGCGTACAATGCAATGGTTGAAAGTTTCTCATTATCCCGCAGATCTGTGTTTTGTCTCTGGTATTCAGAAGATTAAAATGAAAGTGCACTTGCACCCTATTAAAAATGTTTGGAGTGTTAGGATTTTTTAGGGATTCTCTGCAGTTTATTGTTCACAACAGATGTAAGGAAAGATACACCTGTTGCAACCCCTGAAACCAGAGAAAACAAACTGCAGCTGTACCTTATTGATTATATGTAGAAATTCATCAGGTTAGCAGGGGAAAGGAATACTTCGAGCATCTGATCTCCAAAAATTAGATGAGATCAAAATATCGATGTTTATAGAATTTATCTAAACTGCCTTTGCAATCCTGAATTCAGTTTGTTTGCTACATTTTCCCTTTCAGAGCCTTGTTTTCTTCTTCAGGATCCATGCTCTAGACAGAGGAGGCAAAATGTTGCCACAACATGGAGTGACACTGTGGATTTGTTCATAGTACTTTCTTGAGAAATGACTACCCTCCTTGTTCTTCAATGAACCCTAATGAAAATGGCCATTATTTTCTGAATGAATGAATGATAGCGTAGTTGACACTCATATCCCTCTCAAAAAACTTTCCAGGAAAGAAATTAAATTAATGTCAAAACCTTGGATTACGAAAGCTATAAAACGGTCGATCTATATCAAGAATATATTGTATAAAAAGTACTTAAATACAGGCAACAACTATTTTTTCGAAAAATTCAAAACATACCGACATAAGCTTAAACATTTAACCCTATCGAGTAAAAAAAAATATTATCATGAATATTTCTCATCTCATCTCAACGACATAAAAGCAACTTGGAAAGGCATAAAAGAAATACTTTCGCTTAAACCTTCTAGAGCGTCTATCCCTACTAAAATAATTGACAATAATTCTACTTTAACGGACCCCAAAAACATTGCAAATGCCTTTAATGATTATTTCACCAACATTGGAAGACATTTAGCGTCTGAAATTCCAAGTTCCCACACACTTTATTCCTATTATCTCACAAACCGTCAAACAAACAGTTTTTATATTTTTCCAGTTACGCAATCTGAGATAGAACTCGAGGTGACAAAACTAAACACAAACAAATCCACAGGACCCTACAGCATACCAGTAAAAGTGCTCAAATGTATAAACCACCTAATTTCCAAACCCTTAGAAATATTATATAATTTTTCGTTATCTACAGGGGTTGTCCCTGATAAATTTAAAATTGCCAAAGTTGTTCCAATTCATAAGAAAGGATCGATGTTTACATTGTCCAATTATCGACCAATATCACTGTTTTCCATTTTTAATCAAATTTTCGAGAAACTAGTTTGCAAACGTCTCACCCATTTTTTAGATACAAGAGGTATTTTGTTTGAAAACCAGTTTGGATTTCGCTCTAAACACTCTACGACACATGCTACGCTAAACATAGTTGATAAAATACAACAAGCAATCGAAAAAGGTCAATTCTCATGTGGGATTTTTTGCGACCTAAGCAAGGCTTTTGATACTGTCAATCATCAAATTTTACTTAAGAAATTAGAACACTATGGCATCCGCGGTATCGCCCTCGACTGGTTCACCTCATACCTTTCAAACCGAAAACAATATACCCAAATCGGTAGTTGCTCCTCATCCTACAATAACATCGCTTTCGGTGTACCACAAGGGAGTGTCCTTGGACCTATCCTGTTCCTCCTTTACATTAATGATTTTAGCAATTCTTCTTCGACTTTATCCTTCAATATTTTTGCAGATGACTCAAACCTTTTTTATTCCGATAAGAGCCTGACTAGTCTTGAGAACACGATCAATGTTGAACTAAATAACGTGTATCAGTGGTTTTGTGCAAATAAACTTTCCCTGAACACCGATAAAACAAACTTTGTCATATTCCACCCACACCAAAAAAAGCTATCCCATTCTATAAAAGTACACATTAATCAAGTGGAAATCAAAAGGGAAAAACATGTAAAATACTTAGGCATCCTCATAGACTCGAATCTTACTTGGAAGACTCACATACAAGAACTATCTAAAAAAATAAAACGCAACATTGGAGCTCTGGCTAAAATCCGTCACTATGTAAACACAACCATTCTTAAACAGCTTTATTATTCTCTCATTTATCCACATATCACTTACGGAATTCTAATCTGGGGTAACACCTACCATTCTACCCTAAAACCTGTAATAACTCTTCAAAAACGTGCCGTGCGAATCATGACATTTTCTAAATTTGATGCTCACTCTTCGCCAATTTTCAAATCTTTAGAATTACTAAAAATTGACGATTTAGCTTTTATCCACACTTCATTGTTTATGCATAATTACTATTCAAAAAACCTTCCGAGAACTTTTGATACATTTTTCCAACCCTTATCAAGTAAACACAACTACAATACTCGTTTAGCCTCAAAATTAAATTATTACCTTCCAAAAGCTCGCACGAATTTTGGAAAATTTAATATAAGATTCCTAGGAGTTAAAATCTGGAATTCTATTGACAAAAATGACAAATTGCTCAATCGAAACCTCTTCAAAAATAAATTAACAGCCGACAGAATTGCAAATTACTAAATTTACTTTTTCCAATATTAATTATGCACCATCTCTGCATCCTATTTCGCTTTTTTTTCGTACTTTTATTTTATTTTATTTTGCTTTGTTTGTATACTTGTCGTGAAGTCTTCCCTGTGCTTTTTCCCTCTACAACACACAATCTATACTACCATCAGTGTTTCCTTTTCTCTCCGATACATATATTACAATTTTTCCAATCTTAAGCGCACCCTAGCTCGATTAGTCTAGTGCTACTCTAGGTTGCCTGTACAAACTATTTTATGTCAGATTTTGCACCTATAAACTACCTGCCTGCCTCTTAACTATCTCTTTTATAACCAAATGTAACTGCAAAAAAGTACAAATAAAGATTGTTGTTGTTTGTTGTTGTTGTTGTATGCATCACCGGCATATGGAACTTTTGTAGAAATGTGTGGTTTGTGAAAGATGTACGGAAATATGAGCGAAGCTTCTTGATGTAACTCTCTGAAAGGAAAAAGAACACGACAAGCCCTTGTATGTTGACCAAGAAGTACATTGTAGGTACAAATTTGGTCATGGTGTTGAAATTCGAGGCACTCATTTATTCTTTGACACTCAGATGAATGAATAGTATGTCTGCCTCATTCTCATCTCATTTATTATAATCCTCGAAGTCATGCGACTGGACCAGATGAAGGAAAAATACAAGGAGAAATGCTGTTTTGATATCATCATTGCTTTCAACTCTATTATTCTGGTTACATCATTTTCATTAGCTACCATAATATACAAAGCAGTGATCATGTCCAAGATCTAATCTTACTAATGTGTCAATACTGTAGGCCATTACAATGGCATAGTTAAACTTAGAGAGGCAAGTTGTGATAAACGAAGAATAGTTTGCATGTGATTGGGTTATTATTGTATATGTAAATCCTAGGGCATACGTCGAATTAGGGTCGCATTGATTTTTTTTTTTCAAAAAATACCCACGCATTACACTTTCAAATATGTGGGGGGTGGGGGAACAGGAAATTTTCGAACAAGTTATTTCAACAACTGAATTATTTACAGGCTCAGTCAAGTGGATATGTTGAAAATTGCAGCTTGCAAAAATGGCACTTAACTAATATGATTTTTCAGAACCGAAATAACGGAATAATATGCGCATCCACTTTTTTTTATAAAATGCTGCCACATGTTGCTATAACAACATGTATCTTGGGCAGGAAAACCCCTTGCTAAAAATAACTTTTTTGGGGGAGGGGGTAGTTCTAGAGTTCAGATGAAGATTCCTTTATTACTAGGAGCATGAGTTTGAGATCATGACATTAGAAATTTGACAGGTGCTGTCTTCACACACATGAATAATAGTAAATTTGTTTTTGAAGAGGGGGGAGGGGGGTCATGTAAATCATATTACTTATTAGAGGGGTGATCATTTAATTTTGACCTGTATTGCCCAATCCCCCCCCCCCAAAAAAAAAAGCAAAACATAATGAGTGATCCCTTAGATCATCTAGAGTAGTGAACTTGACACACAGGGCAGCCACATGGTTAAACAAGGCATTTACAACAATGCTTTATCAGCCTAGGGCTTTTTCTTATCCGTCCGCCACGCCTATATTAACATCCTTGGGACAGGCGTAGTCAGTTTTCATTGCCGTGCATTTGCCAGAAAACGCGTTCTCTTGTCGAAGAAAGATTTCACGAGGAACAGAAACGCTGGTTTGAGTTTCGTTATCATTTTTCGTGGTATAGAGTTGATGCCTAGTCGCGAGACAACTTGTCTTTTGTATTCGACACAGTCGACTGTTCTCTCGGTTTTATTGACTCCTTGACTTATTTAGGCGATCACCGCACACTACACGTTCTCAATAAGTCCCTCGAGACCTTGTGGCATCTTTACCTCGCGTGGTACGATGTTTCAAGGCTAATGCGCAAATGTGGTTTGACAATGAATAACAGAACGTCAGTGAGAAACATTTTGTTGAATTAATTGCGTAGTTTAGTTTGAAATTCAAGTATCCGAAATCACGAATTCCTAGCAAGCGCAGACTATGCTCGATGTTTCCGCAAAACATGAAAGAATATCATACATTAGGTCTATTAAGCTGGAAAAATCACGTTTTCGCACTATAATTTTTTAAATCCGCGCTTTAAGAAAGTAGCATGAAACAAAGGTTTCGAACGTTATGTGCTTTGTGGGCTCTCTAAATTTCCTAATTTAAACCTCATTATAAAAATTATGTTACGCTTCAACGCCTTGGTGTCCGAAGGTTTTTAATGTCATTGAAAACCGCTTTATTTTCACTAGTTTTGCGATACGAATTTATTTTCTTGAACCATATCACTGAAGCTTTTTATCTCTGTACATTTCATTTCTTCCTGTGCTTCTTGCATAATATGAAATGGAACAGTTTTGCATAAATTGCGCGCTCCAGTGATCACTAACTAAAAGTCCGCTCAGGGAGCTCTTGAACAGCCGTGGCACTTATTGTAGAGTAGCTTGTGTGGTGCACTTATTGTAAAGTAGCTTGGGTGGTGCACTTATTGTAGAGAAGCTTGGGTGGTGCAGCGTGCTAGACCTCTGTTCACCGGGTTCGATTCCCAGTCGGGGTCATGGTTGGGATTTTTCTCTGCCGTTTCGATCCTTCTGTTCATCGTGGGTTCAATGTGATTCGTCATTTCTCCTGTGTTTCACATCTTTCGGACGAGACAATAAACCGAGGTCCTGTCTCTCAATTCACTACACCAAAACTGATCACGAGGGACGTTAAAGGCCCATAGTCTACCGGGAACCTTTGCGAGTTGTGTTCAATTGGTTCTATAGTTATTCAACAGCTGTGATTGGCTGATACTGTAGGTCCCAAAGGGTTCCCTATTGTTCTTCACATTTCACAAGTTCAAACTGAAAATTTGCAGCGAATTTTCAACTGCGTTTTATTCTTGTCCGCCTGCAATGCGACTTGGGTGCTTATGGGCCTTTAAAGAACCGCTGTGCTTGCTCAGTGACAGAACTCACTACAATATATGATATGTAACCCCGCGCATGATTGTAAACTGCACTGTAAAACTGCAGTCCGCATCTTAGATATCAGACATCTCGCAATTTGTAAAGCGCTCCGAGCCAATGGAATTAAGCGCTATATAAACATACATGAAATTTTTTTAAGCATTATTATTAGTATAGATAATCGCATGGGGCCCAGTAAAATTAGGGATTAATTTCACGAGTAGTTTCGATTTTTTTCCAAAATTACCCGAGCCGTCTGCGGCGAGAGAAATTTGAAAAAATTGAAAACACAAGTGAAATGAATCCCTAATTTTACGACGAACCCATGTGATTACATGTTTATGATATAAAAGGGCAAAATTCAGCGCGCGTGTTGACTGCACGTATTCAGACGTGTGCAAAGTAATTTTGCCCTCAATAAAGAAAAAATGCCCTCGCTCTTAGCCAATCAGCATCGAGTAATTTTGCCCTGTATATTATAATAACGGAAATGGAATTTCACATCTAATAATCACTTCCCAAATCAGGGGGTCTTTTGTTGTGTACTATTTCGCGTTCGTAGCACATTTTATGAACATTTGTTACATGTTTTACAGTTACAGTAGAGACCCTCCTTGTTATAATAAAGTTTTTCTACTTGCAGTGTTTCTTGTGCATAATAGTCAAACGGGCTTCTCCGCGAGGGAGCGTTTTTATGTTTTTTTTTTCGTACTATTTCGTTCACAATTTTTATGAACATATGTTACATTTTTTACAGTGAATGTAGACCCTCCTTTTTATAAACTAGTTTTTTGCAATATTTTTTGTGCACAATTTTCAATTGGACTTCTCCACGCTCCCCTCCCTAGCGCCATTCTCGGTACCCTCAATCACCGTCACGCGCATGCTCAATGACGGTTCACCTCTGCTGAATAGCACCCCATCTGCCTCGCTAGAGTTCCATCCGAAAAACTTGATCACTGCGCGCCTAAAGTCTCTGTTTCTGTAGCAGTAGATCAGAGGATTGGTCAAGGAAGTGACTAGTAAGAAAGTCTCAATCCACGGCAAAAAAACAAACGAGATCGCACTATTCGATACACAAGACTCGCCTAGTATAACAGTTAGTAAAAGTATAACAGCGAAAGGCGCGAAGCTAAAGATGAGACATCCTATTAATATGGCGGTTGTTTTCACGGCTTTGTTTTCCCTGCGTCTTTTGTTCACCTCTGTAGAAGAATAGGTCTGCGCTGCTGCGATAACTATCTTTTGTTTGCGCACTAGAAGAAACATTCGCATGTTCCAGTATAATAAAAGAGCAGCTTCGTGGAAAAGGTAACATAAGCATGTTATTTTCCAACCAAACACAAAGGATTCACTGCGCACGTCTCCAAACCTAAGAAGCGCAAGTCCACCGTCAAAGAGAAGGCAAAGTATAGCAGATACAACGAGTTTGGTGCTAGTTATATGGACAGGGTACTTGTAAGGCTCCATAACAGCAATATATCTATCATAGGTCACCACAACGGTGTAATCAAATGACGAATACACCATCATATACATAAGCACGTAGAATGCATTCTCCAGATAGCAATGAGGTTCCCTCTGGTACAACCGAGTGATTTCTTTCGCTAGAAAAAGAGGTTGAGTGATTGCGCCGTTAAGGAGATCAGGAATGGCGCGCAAAGACAGTGCAATGTTCGAGTTCCAGCTGCGAAGGTACGCGTTTGAAGCGATGAGTCTTATGACCAGTGCGTTTAGAAAAACCGTGAAAGGAAGTGTTATAACATTCAAAACAACCGTGACAAGCGAAGAAGCGAAGGCGGGGGTTTCTAGTGCCTCAGAGCTCCACATCAGAAGACCAATACTTGCACATTTTTCTCCATGGTCGACAGAGAAATTTGCAGAGCTTGAATTCATGACGAAAATGTAATGACGAGGTGTGACCGATGGCAGTGACTGACGACTCTCTTTCCAAGGCAGCAAAGCAATAAACGCGCCTCGCTGAAAGGGATTTTTTTTGCGGAGCGAGCCACCTGGTGCACTTTTCTTCAAAAACAGACAAATGATATTGATTATACTGTACACCAAGACGTAATTCATTCGGAAATGAATGTATTTCCTTTCTACAAACACAATGCAAAATTCGACACATGAATGTATTGTTCATGCCGAGTTCTTAAATCTCCAGTGAAAAATTAAACATGGAAAAGTGGCATCCTTTCTTCGTGATGTTGAGTTAAGCAAATAAGAAACAATATATATTACAGCTTCTGAACACAAATTGCAACTTCAGCTTTTCGAAAAGAAAATGAAATTAAAGAGTGACATAAGGAACTAAAAAAAGAACTCGGGTCCCGTTCCATTTTTTGTTTTTGTTTTAGACGTTACCATTTGGCAGGGAACATGTGAAATTTACAAAAATGATTAAATGTTCTAATTAGTTCAACTGTTGCCAATAAGAATCAATATCAGTCGTCTTACCAGGGAAGTGCGAGGATTAATTATTATTATTTGGGGGCACCAGCAAAGAGAAAGAGGTCACTGTTACTGTTATTGAGTGAAAAACCGAAATCAATTTATTCAACGCTGTACAGCTGGATTTGATAATATCTTTTTATACAGACGAACCAGGGGGCGATAGATAGATAGATAGATATGTTTAATGTATCTCTTGCAGCCGAAGCTGAATTACAGATACGGTCAGCAAACAGTTAATATTACATTACAGGCTAATAAATACATAATAGGCTGATAAATCTACAATTACATTATTGATAATCATGAGGCTTAGTCTTAGTCCCTAGCTATTTCCCCAGCGTAACTGTTCGTGATAAAATCCCTGAACCTGTTGGTGTTGCAGGGCTTAATGTGTGGGATGAGTGGGCCACGGAGTTTGTAATGACCAGAGGATGGTTGAATTCTCTCTTTAACTAATCTATGTACTGGGTTGCTAACTGATAGCTGTTTGATGAACTCGCTACATGCCCTAGATCTCCTATCAGAAAGTGACTCTAATTGTGCCGCAGTAAGGGCATCATTATACGAAATGTTGGGGAAAATGATTGCAAGCGCCCGTTTTTGCACTCTCTCGATGGCGAGAGATAGGTATTGAGGCAAGTTAGAAAAGACAACTGAGGCGTACTCTAAGATCGGCCGGAGAAGCGCGCAATAAACATTCACAATGTCAGGAGCAGGTACTTTACAACGCTTTAGTGTTCTAAGTGCATACAGCCGGCGATTTGCTTTCTTAACTATATAGTCGCAGTGCACGCCCCAGGACAAGTCGTCTGACACGTGAATTCCGAGAAATTTAAACGACTTGACACACTCTATTTGGGATCCGTCTACACAAAGGGGCGGGCAGCTGTAACTATTATAGTGTAAGAAGTCAATCACCATGCTCTTGCATTTAAGTCTAAAGTCTGATGACCTAAGCACAGTTCAAACGTACAACACATCGGTCGGCAAAATACTTTGTACTCTTGGGGTGTTTTTAATCAAACCGACTTAGGTAAAAAGAGTATTGCTATAAGAATAAAACATAGATAATCGCGGCAGCCAGTGATTCTTGCATTTCGATCATCGGGTTCTTAAGTCTGGGATTATTTCATATGTAAATGCGTTATCTGCATACCGTACAACACGTTTTTCTCCGCGATGCTACTATCGACCCATGGTTCTTGCCATTTGAAGTGCTTATAACATGAATACGCATGATTTTACAACATGGGTTCAAAATGAAAGTACCACCGAAATTATGTTTATAGCGGAGCTCCTTAGCGGCGGAAGGCCGCAAAGCGGAGCACCATAGGTATCGCAGGAAAAATACAATAGGTCAAAGTGTAATTCAAAGTGGTTCAGCGGTATTCCAATAAGTAGCGCGGGCGCGTCCGTGCGTGTTTGGCTGCCCAATCTACAGCACGGTTTCCGTAAAGGTTTCTCGTGCGAGACCCAGCTTATACTGCCAGCTCACGATTGGGTGAGCACATTTAACTGCCGTGGCCAAGTTGATGCCATTATGCTTGACTTCACCGAAGCCTTTGATAAGGTCTTCCACAGGAAACTTGCTCTCAAACTTGAACACCTTGGTGTAGGTAGCAGACACTAAAAGTGGATTGTGGCCTTTTTTCTGATCGGTCACAGTTCGTAGCTGTGGACGGTTCTCATTCCAGCCAAGTTCGGTTCTCTTCGGGCGTCCCTCAAGGCACCGTCTTACGTCCAACTTTGTTTTTTCATCTACATCAACGATATTGTAGAACAATGCAGTTATAACATACGGTTATTTACTGATGACGCAGTTGTTTACCGGAATATCACTTCTCAAGCAGACTACCATATCCTCCAAAAAGACCTCGCAAATCTCGAGGCCTGGGCCAATACATGGCAAATGCAGTTCAGTACATCGATTACAAGTTTATTTTTATTTTTTGTAAGCTAACTTAGAATTATAAATTATTACTGGCAACCGTTTTAGAAAAACATATCTTACATTTTTACAGTAATAGTAGAGTCCCTCCTTGTTAAAAAGTAGTTTTTTCCACTTGCAATATGTTTTGTGTACAATTTTCAAGTGGACTTCTCCACGCTCCCCTCCCTAGCGCCATTCTCGGTACCCTCAATCACCGTCACGCGCATGCTCAATGACGGTTCACCTCTGCTGAATAGCACCCCATCTGCCTCGCTAGAGTTCCATCCGAAAAACTTGATCACTGCGCGCCTAAAGTCTCTGTTTCTGTAGCAGTAGATCAGAGGATTGGTCATGGAAGTGACTAGTAAGAAAGTCTCAATCCACGGCAAAAAAACAAACGAGATGTCACTATTCGATACACAAGACTCGCCTAGTATTACAGTTAGTAAAAGTATAACAGCGAAAGGCGCGAAGCTAAAGATGAGACATCCTATTAATATGGCGGTTGTTTTCACGGCTTTGTTTTCCCTGCGTCTTTTGTTCACCTCTGTAGAAGAATAGGTCTGCGATGCTGCGATAACTATCTTTTGTTTGCGCACTAGTAGAAACATTCGCATGTTCCAGTAAAATAAAAGAATAGCTTCGTGGAAAAGGTAACATAAGACTGTTATTTTCCAACCGAACACAAAGGATTCACTGCGCACGTCTGCAAACCTAAGGAACGCAAATCCGCCGTCAAGGAATAGGCAAAGTATAGCAGAGACGACGAGTTTGGTGCTAGTTACATGGACAGGGTACTTGTAAGGCTCCATAACAGCAATATATCTTTCATAGGTCACCACAGTGGTGTAATCAAATGACGAAGAGACCATCATGTACAAAACCACGTAGAATGCATTCTCCAGATAGCAATGAGGTTCCCTTTGGTACAACCGAGTGATTTCTTTCGCTAGAAAAAGAGGTTGAGTGATTGCGCCGTTAAGAAGATCTGGAATGGCGCGCAAAGACAGTGCAATGTTCGAGTTCCAGCTGCGAAGGTACGCGTTTGAAGTGATGAGCCTTATGACAAGTGCGTTTAGAAAAACCGTGAAAGGAAGTGTTATAACATTCAAAACAACCGTGACAAGCGAAGAAGCGAAGGCGGGGGTTGTTAGTGCCGCAGAGCTCCAGATAACAATACCAATACTTGCACATTTTTCTCCTTGATTGACAGAGACATTTCCAGAGGTTGAATTCATGACGAAAATGTAGTGACAACGAGATGTGACCGATGAAAGTGACTAACGACTCTGAGTATACTTCGAAGGCAGCAAAGCAATAAACGCACCTCGCTGAAAAGGAACGTTTTTTTACGCAGCGAGCCACCTGGAGTCTTCAAAAACAGACTAATGATCTTGATTATACTGTAAACCAAGATGTAATTCATTCGGAAATGAATGTATTTCCTTTCTACAAACACAATGCAAAATTTGACCCATGAATGTAATTGTTCACGCAGGGTTCTTAAATTTCCAGTGAAAAATTAAACATTAAAAAAGTGACAGCCATTCGTCGTGATGTCGAGTCAAGCCAATAAAAAACAAGAAATATTAAAACTCCTAAACACAAATTACAACTACAGCTTTTAGAAAAGAAAATGAAATTAAAGAAGAGTTGCATAAGTAACAATAAAAAGAAAGCGCGTCTCATTTCTCTCATTTTTTGTTTTTAACGTTTACCATTTGGCAGGGAACAAGTGGAATTTACTCAAAAGGTGCCATGTTTTGATTAGTTAGGTGTCAATAAGAAACATCAGTCGACTTACCAGGGAAGTTCGAGGATTAATTATTATTATTTGGAACATCAGCAAACAGAATGAGGTCGCTGTGACTGTTAATATGAGTGAAAAACCGAAATCAACCATTATTGTTGAGCAACTGGATTTGCTAATAACGTTTTATGCAGACGAACCAGGGGGTGATTAATTCTAAAAATCTGTATTAGCAGAGTTCAAACGTTCAACACTTCGATCGGTAAAATACTTTGTTCTTATTGGGTTCTTTTTATCAAACCGACTTAGAGACTATTGCTATAAGAATAAGACATAGGTAATAGCGGCGGCTAGTGATTTTTGCATTTTGATTATCGATTTCTAAGTTTGGGATTATTCCATATGTGAATGCGTTATCTGAATGCCGTACAAGTGCTGCATTTCCAGTGATTGAAAGAAACAGGTGAAGCAGAGGGTAGTTTTTCTCCGCCGTGCTACTATCAACCCATGGATTATGACATATAATTCTCATACTCATTAATTATTCACGAGGATAACAGCCAATTGCAAGAGCGAAAATTGGGTCACGTGATGATACTGGAAACCCGGTCCAGTACAATCTAAAAGCCGGGGAGGGTATTGAAATCAGCAGGGAAGAGCTGGGGCTTAATTAATTCTTTTCCAGTTGCTCAGGGACGCCTATTCCCTGAACTGATTTAATTTTGTTCCAGTTCCTTTGGGATGTCCCTTAGGTACTGGAACAAAATTAAATCAGTTCAGGGAAAAGGTGTCCCTGAAGAACTGGAAAAGAATCAATCTCTGTAAGTGAAAAAGTTCAACACAACAAACAACAACATAGACTTTATTTGATGCGTTTTGCATCCAAAGTACAGTAAATTATAAAGACAGCGTACTGTTTTACAAATTGATAAATGGTCACATTGCAATAATTCCCACTAATGTTTATTGGCCAATCGCGCGTAATTCCAACTGCGAGCAGATGACTTTTCAGGCACGCTATACTCGTTTAGTAACTAATATATTTCATCTAACCTGAAAACTGGCAAAACTGCCTCATTGCCAACATCAAGAACACATCTCAAACCTGCAAAACTAATAAAAAATACGCATATCAGTGAAAAGAATAAGCTTCTATTTTCCACCCACCGACGCATTTCTATCGAACCGGTCAGAGTCCGAACCCGGTTTCTCAATAAACACTAGCCTGCGAGCCGGCTCTACAGTGGGTTTTTTCGGATATTCGATTTTTTGGCGCGCGGGATTCGTAACAAATTCTTCTCTGGAAAACCCACTGGAGAGCCGGCTCGCAGGCTAAATAAACACCAGCTCTTACATTTCATGCCTACGCCACTCTCGTTCTCCTAGGGTTACAAAATTCGGTAGTTTGATTTATAATATTATAGTACATTTGAAATCTTACCTCATGTTTTTTCTTGTCCAATATATTGACAGCTGTTCGAGTCTTGCTTTCCAAACCTGGTACAAACTTTTAGCTGGGTATCTTTCACCTATGAAAGGTATACAAATAGCAAACAATTTAACTAAAATTTCGTAAGTTTGCGTTGTGTTACCAATATTGCACAATTCTAAACGGAAAAAAATAATTACAGGTTTACCTTTCTTATTGGTCACCGTCTGCACAACTTTCATAATCCAAAAGTCAAGGGACTGCACCGACATTTTCGTCCCAGTTATTCTTATCGAGGCCATGGTGCGAATCAAGTGAAGTCGATCGCGACCCAGCGCTAAATGGAAATTCAGACTTCAACACGACGAATACACCTCAAGTCCCAAGTGATTTCGATTCAAGCGTAGTGTTTATAAACTCCGCTCAAAAGTGTAAACAGAACAAAGGGCTATGTAATTAGTTTACTGTGATTTACGGGCTTAATCCAACCGCTTATCACTGATGAAAGTCGGATTATTTCGGTTTTGATAATAACACACGGGTATATGCAAACCACTCTTATAATGAAATTCGCTCTTGTTCTCTTTGTTGTATCACAACAACCGACATCAAGACAAAGAAGTTGATTCTACCACTTCAAGTCTTTCTCTTTCAATTTTGCCTCCCAAATAATTAATGAGCATGAGAAGTCATTTCAAATCCTCCAATTCGGACTGGACCATATTTCAAGTCCTTGCAATTAGTTCCAGTCCTCGGCTCCGCCTCGGACTGGAACTAATTGCTGCGGACTTGAAATACGGTCCAGTCCTCATTGTCGGATTTGAAATATTACTTCAAATACTCATTAATTATTCATGACCTAATCAGCCAACCAGAGCTCTCATTTTGTACCACGTGCAGTACCTTGAAATCCCAGGAAGATACTGCAAGTGGGACTTGAAAACTTTTCAAGGTCCAAGGACCTTTGAACTATGAATATTCATAGTTCAAAGGTCCTTGGATCTAGAAATGTTTTCTAGATCCAAGGACCTTTGAACTATGAATATTCGTAATTTTAATGTCCTCACCCTCGAAAAGTTTTTCTACTAGTCAGTCTTTGCGCAGTGCAAAGGCAGACCGTAGGAACCACTCCGTGAGAAGACAAAAGTCTCCTCTCTCGGAGAAGTCAATACAAAGAATTTTGGTTGGAGACTATATGCTTGTGCGCCGCCAACCTCCATGTGGGACAGGTTTTATGGAAACACTCTTGATCTTTTCACTTCTGCGCATGACTAGTGACGCAATCGAAGTTCATAATTTTCATAATTTCAAGGCACTCGCCATCGAAATGTTTTTGTACTAGTCGGTCTTTGCGCCATGCAATGGCAGACTGTAGAAACTGTTCCGTGAGAAGACACGCGTCTCCTCTATCGGAGAAATAAAATACAAAGGATCTTGTTCCAGACTATATGAATGTGCACCGCCATCCTCCATGTGGGACAGGGTTTTTGGAACACTCTTAATCTTTTCACTTCTGCGCATGACTAGTGACGCAATCCAAGTTCATAATTTCAAGGTCCTTTCCCCGTCGAATTTTTTTGTACTATTCAGTCTACGCCGTACAAAGGCAGACTGTAGAAACGTTCCGTGAGAAGACACAGGTCTCCTCTCTCGGAAATGTAGAATAGAAAGGATCTTGTTCCAGACAATAATGCATGTGCGCCGCCAACTTTCATGTGGGACAGGCTTTGTGGAAACAATCTTGACCTTTTCATTTGTGCGCATGACTAGTGACGTAATTCTAGTTTCCCAAGTAAAAAAATATGATTATATTGATAAATCCTGTTTGGGTAGGGTACAGAGGGGTTGGTGATTGAAGATTATGTCACAGGCTGAGTATTTCAAATGACCAAGGAATTAAAAGATAAATAAATGGAGATGTTTCAACATTGATCGTTTTCTCTCTGTGTTGGCTAATTAGGTCATGAATAATTATTGAGTATTTGAAGTAATTCAAAAGCCTCCTATTCGGACTTGACGGGATTTCAAAGCCCACGCAATTAGTTCCAGTCCTCGGCTTCGCCTCGGACTGGAACTAATTGCGCGGACTTTGAAATCCCGTCAAGTCCTCATAGTCGCCTTTTAAATATTACATATATCCGTTACAGATGCTAACGCTTTGCGGATTATGACATATAAACCCATGGTTCCTGCCCTTAAAATTTGAACAATTAGTTTAAAGCGCCAATAAGTTAAACATATCCAGAGCTCAAAAATATCCGACCATTTATGACGCGACGTGAGTCTGTTTAAGGTTACTGAGAACCTTCGCGCACGTCATCAGAAAAAAAATCATACTCGTCCTTAGTTTAACCAAAACATGTCAACCTATATATCGTTGGAAAGCTTATAGAATGGACTAGCAGGATATTGCAAAAAGAAGTAACTTTTTTATTAAACAGAATTTTTTTAAAGCTTTTTAAAAAAAATGAGTGTGACATTTTCAAGAGCTATCGCCGTCGAACTGCTTGACCTTGACTCCCAAGAAACACAACGTTTAAATCCTTAAAGGTGTTTCTCAAAAACCGTGTCTTCGTTTTTTAAAATTTTGCTTACTTCAAAAGTTATGTTTTTTTTTTAATTTTTAGAGCGTGAAAATTCTATAAAATTTGACCTTGGAAATTTAAAAGTTCCATAACTTTTGAACAACGCAAAATTTTAAAAAACGCAGACACGGTTTTTGAGAAACACCTTTAAGGATTAAAACAATGCTTTACTTGGGAGTCAAGGTCAAGCAGTTCGGCAGCGATAGCTCTTGAAAGTGTCACACCCACATTTTTAATAAAACCTTCAAAAAAATTCTGTTTATCAAAAAGTTATTTCTTTTTGTCATAGTCTGCTAGTCCATTTTATAAGCTTTCCAACGATATATAGGTTGACATGTTTTGGTTAAACAAAGGAGTTGTATGATTTTTTTTCCGAGGAGGTGCGCGAAGGTTCTCAGTAACCTTAAAAGATGACGAAAAACGCATGTACTTTTGTTGGAGTCACCTTTTAAAGTGCCTTTAATATGAATAGGCATGATTTTACAACATGGGTTCAAAATGAACGTACCACCGATATATATGTACAGTGGAGCTCTTAAGCGGCTGAAGGCCCCAGAGCTGATCACCATAGGTATCGCACGAGAAACAAAATAGCACAAAGTATAACTGAGATATGCGATCGACTTCGTTTTTCATTGTTCGGTGTAATTCCCATGAGCACCCTGGGCGCGTCCGTGCGTGTCTGCCTGCACAATATACCACAGGCAACCCCATAACCGTCTCTCACTTTTGGCGGGAAAATACTCCGCACCTGTGAAAAATATGTATCCGGGAGCTCCGCTTTTAGCAAGTGGCTAAATCAATATTATATTATGACAAAGAATGAGTGATCTTGAAACGTCTCACGAAGTCGGTTATAGGCACTTGAGTAGAATATTTATGGTGGTAATAATAGGTTATTCAACGTCTCGCAGAAATTCATCTGAATTAGAGGTTTAGCCTGTAAGCGAAGCTCCTCGCAACACGTTTGCATTCTTCGGGAGAATTTTGATGAATCAGGTTACCAGGAAATGACAGGAAAAAAACCTGACTTACCTGCTGCTTGCAAAGTTGACAGTCTCGAATTTATTGATAAGCTTGCCCATGAAGACGCGCCTGAAAATGAAACCGAAATCACAGGATGATTAGAAAACCATCTGACAGGATAACAATTCTTAGTATAACAAGGAAAAAAGCCGTGCACAAAAATAGCTAAACAACAACTACAGCAACTATATTTGTCCCAAAAAAATGCCAGTGTTTCATCGTCCACACTCCGAGCAAATAAAAAAATAAAAACCTGCTCAGGCCATATGGTGAAAAATATGAATTGTCATGTTACAACGTGATTATGGATTTAGCAGAGTCTACTTGTCTAAGATTTATTTAAAGTCGAGAGTAGTGTCGAGTACTGACAAAGCTTCAGAGAAATTAATTAATAAGTATGATGCGACACTAATGGCGGCTTTACAGCCTATGTAAGTATTTATCCGGGCAATGCTGCCTCGCGAGAAATACTATCGAATCACCACGGAGTCAGATTCGTAAGATACAAAGACAAAAGTTCAAGGGATTCCAGTGGGATTCGAACCCACAACCCTTGACTTTTATGTACATAGGCTGTAAAGCCGTCATTATCATCTCATCATATTACTTCATAATTCATATCTCACATTCACATTTGCTATACGGTACACAACATTACGTTGAACCCCACATAAAAGCTTCCCAGAACAACTTGCGTGATTGGATGGGTAGAACAAAATAGCCCATTGTTCTTTTTTACATTGAATAACCCTCATAGACAAAATCGGCTCACAGTATTTACATCTTGTGCCACCCAATTCAGATCATGTGATGATTCCTTTAGGTAGATATTTTCTGCACATACACACTCGGTTGAGTGAGAAACATTTGACAACTGTAAACCACCACAGTAATGGCTGTAGACCAATTTTTCCCGCTAATATGGCCCAAAAATAAGTTATAGTTTTCAGGAAACGAACTTCAGTATTCAATTCAGCGCATTCGTATTAGTAAGACTGCAAAGTTTGGGTTAGGTTTAACTAACTACTCGAAAACTCGCTGAGTTATGAATTTTCAAAACTTAGCTTTCTGGCTTATTTTTTTGCAAATTGAAAATTCATATCTATTCAAGCAAACTTCACCTAACTGTGCAATTTTACTAATATAGATGTGTAGAATTGAATAACGGTTCCATTTCCTGATAACTATGAGACATTATTAATCAATATTAGCGCGAGATGGGTCACAGTGGTGGTAACAATTGTCATTTTTTTCTCACTTGACGACCGAGTGCACGAGCGTATGTGCAGTTGTTGGTATATCAGCAGGGCAGCAGAGCAGCAGGCGAGTGTCTTCCAAGTTTTATCAGTTCGACCAACATTCCCCGAGTGTTTGTAAGAAACCAGAGAGCACGCGGGAAGTATTTTTATTGCTTTTAGAAAATAACATGCAGACGCGCGACACCGTTGCGTGACAATCGTGTTTCTCAGGTCTCTTACAAACACGCCTTTTAACCAATCAGAATGCTCACATTTACCATATAAAATAGGTGCTATTTTCTAATGTGTATTATTAACACCGTTAGCCGACTTCGTCTATTATGCACTGTGGGTATCCATCCAACACGATTATAACTACGAGAGCTTTATCGTGACTCTTTTTAGATATATTTTAGTGTACCTGTTAGTAACGATATCATCCCAGATACTGATAGGATGCAGCTTGGCGTCGGGATACCTGTGCGACCAGCGGGTGAATAGACTTTCCAACGCGCTAGAACTCGAGAAGTTGTCTGCAGGTAGCAAGGGATGGAGTTAGTCGAGACTAGACTAGCTTTAAATGGCATGTAAAACATATATACTAAACACTACCTTCAAGCGCGACGAACTCCAGAAATTCCTGCATCTCGCATATCTTCTGTAGCGAGTGCAACTTCGCAGCACGGCTGTTAACCATCATGGAATCCAGTCCGGACCAGTCCTAGACACCGGTAACAAGTTCTTAGCTTTCATAATACAGCCGACCCACCCTTACCAGGGGTAGGAAGGTGTAACAGCGAATCGGAAAATGACGCAGGTCTGAAGTTATTGCTCGTAGTGAGCGGAGAGCAACACTAATCTGCTACAGTAGCCTATTACATAGGAGCGTCCATCTAGGGGTAGGAAGGTGTGACAGCGAATTGGAAAATGAAGCAGGTCTGAAGTTATTGCTCGTAGTGAGCGGAGAGCAACACTAATCTGCTACAGTAGCCCATTACCTAGGAGTGTCCATCTAGGGGAAGGAAGGTGTAACAGGGAATTGGAAAATGAAGCAGCTCTGAAGATATGTTTAGAACAAAATATTCGCTACCTGCATTCTAATTGGTTGAGCGAGTGTGTCGCGTAGGTTTTGCGTGAAAATTTGAAACTAAAAATAACTTCATACAGGTTTCATTGTCCAATACGCTGTACACTTAGAAAACATGGGCCATGGACGCTCCTAGGTAATGGGCTCCTGCCTGACCATAATAGATTGTTTTGTTTTGATTACATGATTCAGTGAACTCTGATTCAATGTAAATGATCTGTACTTCGTAAATATGCTAAACTAACTTTTGATGGTAAAGCCAATAGCGCAAACAACACTTCTTGTTCTCCAAAGGTTATATACCAAGCTCTAACGATGTTTAAGTTCGCAGAAGATAATAAAACGCGGTAGCAAGAACGCGTCAAATTCCTACCCAGACAGCACTCCGGTCAGAAGAAAATACATTATCACCCAAGGCTTGCCTGAACATCTACATATCACCACCCAATGTTCTTTATTGAATACGAAGCACTCTGTACAACAAGTAACACTTACCGCGAGAAATGTCTGTAAGCAGTTGGACACATGGAATCTTGCGCGGTCATAATCACCCAGTAGAATGTATAGCAACCCCAGGTCATCGCTGTGACGGTTCTAAATGTAGGAACAATATATCCATGGTTCTAGATGGATCTATCTATCTATCTATTGGTGATGCTACTAATCGTCTATCAGTGATAGGCCTTGATAAGGAAATTGGCGATTTTGCTGCTCCTTTTCCGGTGAAGAGAAACCTCTCGGCCTCATGGGCGATGATTTTTAATAGATCATTCGGCCTAGGGTATCATGGTCTACTCAATAATTCGGCCTTGAAGACTAAATAATCATTCGTAAGAACCAACTAGTATACTACTTATGATTGGTTACGGGCTCAGTCAGTCTGACAAAAGAGACAAGACCTAACTTTTTGCATCAAAATTTGAAAATGTCCACCAAGCATGCATATTGCCAAGAATTTCTTCAATCCCTGCGTTCTGTCGCATAGCAATTCCCGTATTACATTTGATACCACTACTCCCAGAATCCTTTTCGTAGTTCCTTTTGTTTGCCTCATTAACACCATTATCTTGCTGCTCCCAAGGGAACTCAAACTTCTGAATGACAAAACGAATTCGAAGAGGATTCTGGAAGTAGTGGTATCAAGAAGTTATAAGGGGAATTGTGAATTAGATGAAATTTAGGAACGATGAAATTTAGGCCACATTTGCGAACAACAATGTTGTTCGAATTTCCCTCTGTAAGTATAACTATCCCCATTTTCCACTTCTGTTAGAACAGCAATGAAGGGAACTGTCTCAACTAATTTTATGGAAGACAAAATGTTCAGTTATAGAGGCTAAATGTCACGCAAATTACTATGCAACAGAAACACAGGAATGCGAAAAAAATTCCTCGAGTGAACTCCCTGTGCTTTACGAACTGATCACCAGATTAGGTAAATCAACGTACCTCTAAAAGTGCTTTTCTCTCGTTGACTGCCATTGACTTTTTCAAGAACTCGATAAAGACGGGATTCTCCCGTCCCTGGCATAACAGCTTTAGATGGCTTCTCATCACAAAAGGTAGATAGTGCTCCTACAAAACGATAATACTCTTCAATCAAACAATCTCTGGAGCAATAACCTTTTACATCTTCTTCAAACGAAAATTGGTTGGTTTATTGGCTGCATTCTCCGTCGGTTTATTGTTGGTTTGATATATTACTTAAAAACTGTTTCGGTATTACCATGATGCTACGAAGAGCGTCAACTTCTCTATTACCTGGTAAAAGGTGTCAGTCCAGATCTTGTCCAGATCTGGTGGATCATCCTCATCAATGTTCACAGCAGAGAACTTCTCCAGCTGCTCCCACTGAGTGAGACTAGCAAAGCACTAGAAAATAGAGGAGAAATGGTCGGATGTTCACGGAAAAGAACGGCGCACATCGAAAGCATTTATCGACATAGTATCATATGGCATAATTATTGGATTGCAATCATTCCTATGGGAATAATATAACAAAAGCAAGGCGGCCATGTTGGTTCTAGGAACAAAAGCAGTTGACGAACTTTCTTTGATTTCGGCACCAACATGGCCGCCAGTGGTGTCACATGAAATCCAAGAATAATAGTCAGACCCGACATTTACTTTTTTCGAGAGGTGATTGGCGCCTAAAAAAATCTAGTCGCAAAATAGTGAGGTTTGGTCTCCATCTTTTCTCCCGAATTAATACTGTTGACAGATGGGCATTTTTTTAGAACCCATAGACTGGAAAAGTCAGTCGCCATGTCGCGACTAGGTTGACGTTTTTCCTCGCCAAACCCTAAATCTAGTCGCGATTTAGCTATCACATGGTCCGCATTGTCGGACTCTTATAGATCGGTCCTCCCGTGTATAAATAAAGATGTATGTATGTATGTAATGCCGTTTACTTGACATGACATAGACATACTTGTTTCCAGTACCAGAAAGAGCATTCTCACTTTAGTAAACCTGGAAAGTTTCATTGTATCAGTTGCCAAATTGGCAGAGAAAACCTAAGCTGAAAACGGAAACTTTTACAGCTTTTTGTATGACCGGTGAAATACGTCCGCGGCTGACACGATAAGGCAGCTGACACAATAAACCCTCCCACATTTGCTAAAATAAGAATGTACTTTCTGACACTGGTTTTCCACTGCCATTTTGAAAAAAAGTGTATTGCACAAACTGTTAGCTCCGCTTTTAGACAGTGCATAAATGTATATAAAATTTGGCGGAGCACTACCTGCAGCCTAGCATCGTCCCATAGATCTTCCTCTTCTTGCTGTGGCTCACCATTCGGCCAATCCTCACATGACATAGCCTGCAAATCAAGCATGGCAACATGAACCTTCACACCAACACTTTCAATAGTCCAGTTTCGAATTCTCTACTCTACCGCTGAATAGGCATCGACGGCGCATAAATACAGCGAGAGCCTCAGTTTGAAGTAGAAAAAGTTGTGAATACCAACGAGTAACTGATGAAGCTTGAATGGAGACAATAGGCAAAAACTTAACACTGTTAACTTAGGCACTAGGCATCTCCTTTAATTTTATATTTACAAAAACATTCTTCTAATATAAAGAACTGTAACTATAAAAAACAAAACAAAAACACCTGTGAAAAAAGAGGTGCAAATAAAGATTATTATTATTATAGGCAAACTTGAGGAAACGTTTCCAACTCGCTGGTATATACAACTTTTTCGGTTTCAAATTGAGGCTTCTGTTGTATTTATGCGCCGTTGATGCTTACTCAGCGGTAGAGTAGAGAATTCAAAACTGAACTATTTCTCCTCATGGAAGGAATGAAGCTGGAAGAGAAGAAAAGAAAAGAAAAGAAAAAGAAAAAGAAAAAGGAAAAAAACGGAAATACAAAGGAAAGGAAGGTAACGAAAGGAAATGAAAAAAGAAAAGAATTCAAGAAAAGAATCGAATAGAAACGAAATGAGAAACAATGAAAAACGCCCGTTAGTAGTAGCAATCATGCTAATAAGTAACAGTCACTCACCTCGTTATAGAGTTTAAGCGCATGCGCAAAGTCTCCGCGTGCCTCGGCCTCCAATGCATGCCGGGTAATCTGCTGAGTGCCAATGTGGTCTGTAAATATTCCATGCAACACGTCATACTCCCCTAGCGACCTGTATAGTCTGATAGAAGACAAGGAACAATGTAAGTTAGACGGGACAATGCAATACGAAGTAAGCAAAATAATAATCTACTAAGGTTCTTTATATAACCTTTTAACTGATATATAAGCGGATGTAATTTAATCTATTTGCTCCGACGAAAGGCTAACGCTCGTTCACGGCGTTTAACGTAAATCACAACCGTTGGCTGTTATTGTTCGTGCCTCCTTAAATGGCACCAAACCTCGATCTTGCATTTTTGTCAAGTTGATGGACCGCTGTTCACTGAGGCTACATTAAGCCGGGAAAATACGAGGCAAAAATCACTTATGTCGCGCAACATTGCTGCGTTGCAAGTTGATGATCGATGTTGCGCGTTTTTCATCTCGCGCCACAACTTGACATGCAAGAAAAACATTTGCTGCAAGTTGTAAACATTTGATGTGCGAAGAGTGTGGGTCTACTTTGAGCCACACATTCTGGCTTTGTTGCTCGTTTTTCATCAACAGACAACTTGTCGCGCAACATTTTGCCTACAATTCAAGGTGATTAATCAATAGAAATGAGGTGCTAAGGGGCCAAATCCGCCTTCGGCTCGCATGAGTGATCATCAAAACAAAATGTTGCGCGACAAGTTGTGAATTTGATGAAAAACGAGCAACAAACATTAAACTTACAACGCAGCAATGTTGCGCGACAAGTTGATGGATGTTGTGCATCGTATTTTCACGGCTTTAGGCAATAAATACAGAATCAGTGGTGATGAAAATCGATTCAGACATTGCGTTCATTTACTTAGATAGCTCTAGCCAAGATGCTGTTGTCTCGGAAGGCGGTGCAGATTCCACTCGAGCACGTTTCCGTTTCGGCTCCTCCTTGGTGTTCTGAAGTATCTGCTTCTCAAGTAACATGATCCCTGAAAAAAAGAAGACAAATAAATGGTATCTATATAATTCCCGTCTGTATGAGCGACGTGTCTGTGAGAGACGTTTCCTGCCTTTATTCTCGCCAATATGGCGCGCGCGCGTGACAAATGAACCCGCGAGGTAAATTTAACAAATGTCCTCTGATTTTCCGTGGTATGTCCTCTTATATAGCCCCCCGGCTCCCACTCGTTCGCCCCCTATAAGGGGTCAGGAATCTGGCCAAAACAAACTTCCACGTTCGAGGCTGAATGACTGACCTGTTGGCTCTTGTAGACTTGCAAGTGAGGCTGTCGCGACAGACGAGGGTTGAAGAGAGAGCTTGGATTCGTGGAAACAGATATCCTATGAATAACAACGTTAGGATTCAACACGAACGAAACGTCAGCTTAACTCTCCAACTCATTACTAACTGGGTCACGTGACCCCAACTACCTCTTAACGAGATGTTGTCAAAATCAATTTCAGAAATACAAAGAACCAACTGATATAGTTAAAAACTCAAGTTTCAGCTTAAAATCTTTAACCTGAAGCAAATGGCAGCGAGTTGAATTTTCAAGACTTTATTCAGAATCTATGGGATTTGGTCACGTGACCCAGTTAGTGCAAATGGCCTATTAATCAAGCTTGAACAAATACAATCATAAGCTAGAAGACGGTTTGGAAACGCGGTCCTAATTTCAATAGATTTTAAATATTTTATTCTTTCTTTTCTCGACATTAAGGTTACTGAGAACCTTCGCGCACGTCCTCGGGAAAACAATCATACTCGTCCTTAGTTTAACCAAAACATGTCAACCTATATGTCGTTGGAAAGCTTATAGAATGGACTATCAGGCCATGGCAAAAAGAAGTAGCTTTTCAATAATTTTTATTTTTGTAAGGATTGATTAAATATTTTGGTGTGCCATTTTCACGAGCTATTGCCGTCGAACTGCTGGACCTTGACTCCCAAGTAGCACATCGTTTTAATCTTTTAAGATTTTTTCTCAAAAACCGTGTCTGCGTTTTGTTAAATTTTGTTTAGTTCAAAAGTTATAGAACTTTTAATTTTTATAGCATGAAAATTTCATAACTTTCCGAGTACGTGCCGCGAAGGTTCTCAGTAACCTTAAACGATAGACTTGAGCTATTCAAATACTTGACAGTGATTTTCACCAGGACTTTTTTTTTCAATCAACGTATTAAGTCAATTGTTTTACGATTCTTAATGAGCTAATTAAAGTCTCTAGACAACGAATTAACCACTGCCAAATAACAATGGTAACCCCTGCCCGTTTTAGATTCCGCGCGAACGTCGTGTCGAGACAAATAAGTGCAGCGATAACACAGCGTCTAAAACCAAAAGTTAGGTAGATCCTTCATATATGTTACAATAACGTGTCCTTCGTATAAATATCCAAATGTCTTATAGAACGAGGTTATACAGAACGACACCACTGCGGACTCGACTGTGCCACAACTTATTTTTATCCTTAATTCCTACAACTTTGCAGACTTGTTCTTAAAGCCGTTTTTCTTTCGGCAAATAACACTAGATTCTGCGCGATGGGCATGACTTGCTCTGATGTGCTATCGTCAAGCCAAAACAATTTGGCATTTGGCTCGACGTTGAAAACCCACTGCCGTGCTTTCGTCGAGCCGAATTGAATTTATTTTGGCGCAACGATGGCGAAGGCCTCCATTTTACTTACCTCAATGCTCGCTATGAATGGCGGGAAGAACTGTGTCGATGACGTCATGATTGAGTTGAGTGCATCCTGGACATCCGTTACCGTAGCGACAGCTTCTCGTTCTACGAGCTTGTCGTGAACTTGTGAGATGATCGCCTGGAACAGCGCGCTGAACAGCTGCTTGCCGATACTACTGTCGCACTAAAAGCAAACTCAGTAAAATCATTAAAGTGCCAATAGTACCTAATTTGTCACGAAATTCCACCAAATTCGGCACACAAGTACTAGTCATAATGATCTTCAGCTTTACTCTCCATTTATTTTGCCAGAGATCGATGAGGTCCCCAAATTCAGACCCCAAAAGATACACCGCGCGAGATACGTGATCTCAGCCAAGCACAGGGAGCCCGAACTGCAGAAAAGCTCTCCAAAAAATTAGTCAGACTGTAATATGTCTTAGTTCTCCGGTTGTAGTCGTCGCATTTTGCACGGTTTTAGCATTATTTAAATAGACTACATATATGCAGCTAAAAAACCTATCGACCATTTTTTCTCGATTTCTGTTGGACTGAAATTCGCGACATTTGCAAAGGCCAATCCGAACGCCTGCTCAAACAAGTTGTTGAAGACGCCAAAATATAAATATTTTTCCAAAGTTCTCTGTTGATCGTGCTTCACTAAACCACGGTCTGTTGGCTTGATTTGGCTGTATCTTGCATGCAAATTTGGATCCTTCAACATTCCAGCATGCGGAAGAATCTACTTATACAAGTGTCACCACAGTATAACTGTCACGTTTTTTGTTGTTTCATTTTTTTTCTTTCTTTCCTATTTTTCTTCTATTTGGCGACGGAAATGACATCGGTCAAACGGCCAGAAAAAGCGCGTCAAAGTGGTTAGTTTCAAGTCAAAATTTTGCCGTGACGGTCTTACGCGCGGGCTGCTTTCACTGATGAAAACTATGGTCACATTATGATGTTCATGGTGATGATGAGATGATGAGTCGATATTTGGATGGCGACAACAACGAAGGCGACAACAACGAAGGCGACAACAACGAAGGCGACGATGAAGATGGAATCTTACCTGTGCTACAGCTTGTAGAGGTGCTATTAATTCAGAATGTTTGATCTGTATATCCGGTAGATCTCCCGCACGGTACTTGCGATACATCACTACCTGGCTCTCACGCGCAGTCTTCTGTCTGCCCTTGGCTTCCTACAGAGGCGCAACAGCAGGGAAATAACATCGAATTATTATATAGCTCGTGCTTATTCGATCAAAGCGCGCGCTCTGATTGGTTCTATCATGGTCACGTGGTAAGGTACAAACTCAATGAAGCCCGCGCGGGCTTCAAAAATTGTTGCCCGCGCGGGCTACATCGCCAGAGCGGGAAAATAAAAATAGAAACATGGACTATTTTAACCGTGTATTTCCTTTTTGCTATATAATAAAACATTTAATGACTGCACTCTCGGGAAACAGCGAGTTTTGTTTCCCTCGAATCTCGATTCTCGGGAAAACAAAACTCGCTGTTTTCCTCGAGAGCAGTCATTAAGTGTATAATATTACTCTTTTTAACAAAATAACGTGCCCACCTAAAGATTGTTATGGTCGTGAAAACAAACATATGTTATGCGCCAGATACGTGTAAGTAGTTCCTAAATAGAAAGATGCAGTTGATGGCGTTGGTTAGGCCGTTTTGTGGTAATGTTGTTGTTGTTGCTAAACGTCCTTACTTTATACCACACATGTTTTTGTCGAGGTCAGTAAAGGATGTTTTATAGCGTAAAATGCCATTTACTTGAAGGGCAATTTTCTGGCAAACTTCAAGTGTTGTGGATGTCTTTATATGCAGGGTCTCGTCTCATCCTGAAGTGGAAGGGCTGATAATATTTCAATAGCCTAACCTGTAAAGCTTTGCGTCGGCGATCGTGCATCTTGATAAAATATTGTTTGTCCGTGCTCTGCTGGGTCTTCAGAAACCTTTTCTTGAGGCGCAAAATCGCCTGCTGCTGGCTGCTCTCTGAAATGTTATAAATCGATGCAGAGGCATGATTAAGTACGTCATAAGGATGCCAATAGACTTCTTTACCTTGGGCGTAATGTTGTCCCACTTAAGATTGACGTGACCTTCATTTCAATAATCTCTCTTTGTTTGGGATGCTTCCATATTCATATATCCTTCGGTGCGTATCAGAAAAAGAAAGAGAGAAAACTTATGGGAATGCCACGTGATCTCAAATGGGACAACATTGCACCCAAGGTAAAGAGGTCTATTCTTCTTCGGATTGTCCTTCAACATAACAATAAAGAGTGTAAGTTGTACATCAGCACGAACCAAGTAAATATAATCACCTACCACCTATAGTTTAACAACCCTAACGTGCAACTTCAAAGAATAGTATCTTCTTATAGTACCATTCTATATTCAATATTAGAAGCAGGGTTTGGCTCCTGGCCAGGTCAGAGAAAATGTGTCTTCTGTTTGGGTCGTAATTTGTCCATATGGTGAGTTGAGCTTTGTTTCCTGTCTTTTATTTCAGACAATAAACCGAGGTCCCCTATAGCCTTCACTACCCTACCGATTTCCTGGGGGATGGTAAACAACCACCGAGGAAATAATAAATCCTTCCCCGCTGCCAGTATCTCCGTTAAGACCCGGCGCAATTCAACTTACGAGTTGCAAGTCAACATTTACATTTACATATCGGTAGAATGGAGAGCAGCATAACCTTGACCTTCATGTACCTTGGAAAGCGGCAGGGGTTCCTCCTTGCGAGGGCGTCAGTCGCTGAGCCCCAAAATCGTGTGGTACCGGCTTAAGGGTCCTCTGGGAGGCCCCTGGTTTGGTCCCAAAGAGGAGAGAGGACTGGGTATCTAAAGATCCGATCGTGAATGATTGGGAAGGTGTTAGGCTGTCTCCCTATAGGTAAAATATTTTAATATAGTCAATACATTCTTCAGAATTTCAGTGCGGTTGAGAAAGGCAAGAAAATTCAAAACATGGAGGGAAGGGGCAAAGAGGCGTAACGAAACACGAAGAGGCAAGGTGAAGGAGAGAACGGCGGGGAGGATCGACCCTAAGCCTTACCTGACTGCTTGGGTTTAACCAATCATATGCTTGCGATCGACCCTGATCCTGCGTGGGCGTGAATTCCATTTTATGCTGCGTGGCTCTAAGGACTCCCCCTTCAATGGAGAGTGAACCCCCCTGAGTCTGGGTCTGACTGTTCCCTTGCGTGGCGGCAAACAGGGGGGTCATCACCATGTGTCGGTGCTGCCATGAGTAGTCAATGGGGTAATCCTGGAAGTGAACAAACATGATTTTAATTTTAAAAAGCGACAATCTATTGTTCAAAAAATAACATCACACATTCGCTCAGCCAATTAGAATTCAGGTAGCGTCTGCTATGTTTAGAGAAGTTTATTCAAGCGGCAAATCTATTGTTCTATAAATAACTTCAGACCTGCTTCATTTTCCAATTCGCTGTTAAACCTTCCTAGATGGACGCTCCTAGGTAATGGGCTACTGAAGCAGATTAGTGTTGCTCTCCGCTCACCACGAGCAATAACTTCAGACCTGCTTCATTTTCCAGTTCGCTGTTACACCTTCCTACCCCTAGATGGACGCTCCTGGGTAATGGGCTACTGCTTCAAATTTTAATGTTTTCTGTGACCAAACTAGTGGTAGCTGAGGATGTTTAGTGTGATTACCCAGGGATTTCAATAATTTTTGAAGTAGCAGGCTAAGTTTTGGAAGTAGGCGGCTGGGTTTTGGGTTCCCATACGAAGGCCGTAAGTCCTGAGCCTTCTAGGGGATACGGGGGCATGCCCCAACCTGGAAATTTTGAAATTTCGGTAGCAAAAAAGGCGTTTTCCTGCGTTTTGAGAGCAAATTAATTTTACGGGGTTTTCAAAACCTTCAGTGAAGTTGCCGGCGGTCAGCAGTGAAGTAGAAGGCGGTTTACTGCCGGTAGCTGCCTTCTATTGAAACCCATGAATTACCTCAAACTTGCACTCGGACAGTGGCTGCTCAAACATCTGTCGGTCAAAATCCGGACTGAACGAGGTCAGATGTAGAATCAGGTTTGTAGTGTAGCTTAGGTACTGACAAGGGAAAAAGAAGATATTAGCCGATGAGGGAACACGAGGTCGTTACTGTCAGGAAGATGAGCTAATAATTCAGGCGATGACATTCACAGGGAAACACATCCATGGGAAAAACTGAATTTCCCATGGTAGAAGAATGGGAAGTGTTCGGATTGCGAATTCAGCTTTTCCCATGGATGGGTTCTTTTGCGATTATCTTTTGCTTGTCAATTCTTTTACATTATCGTCTTTGAGACATAACGCCGTTATGTCGTTAAAAAAAGACATGTATGCTTCGCTAAGGTACATTACCATGCTAGAGCAGATTTCGCATGACTGTGAAAAGTGTGCCGCGACATGGCGCGGCACTGTCGCAGTCGCGGCACGGAACCTGGCCTGCTGTAGCTACGGAATGAAATCTCGTAGTCGCGACACAGGCACGGTCGCATCGCGGCACAACTTTGCCGCCGCACTTTTCACAGTCATCAGTCAAATCTGTCCCCTATTTTTCTGTCCTTATTCGCGTTTCAAAAGGTGCTCCTGCAATGTGGAGCTGCAACGCATTTCATACTATAAGACCGGTAAAACAGCTAGACCCTAATATAATTCAGTGACGGTGGGAAGTTTTCGTTGGGACTTTTTTTTATGTAAGATATTGGATGTTCTTGGGATACCTGTGCTTCTGTTCCGGGCGAATACATGGCGCGCAGCACATCCACGAGCCTCTCTAGGGTGGTGTTAGGCAAGCGTGTTTCGTCACTCCAAAATTCTGCAGCTTCAGCCTAAACAGGTGTCACAATACTGGATGTTAAGGATTGATGACATTATGCAAAATAATGCCGAAGATGACAATAAATATGATGATGATACAGGTTACAGTCAGTGTTATCTGCCCGAGTGGATATTTTCTACTGTTGAGTACTGAAACCTGAGGATTGTCATTTAGTACCGTCCTCTATGTTTACAATATATCCTGGCAATCTATTCCAATAATTAATCCTCAATGAAAAAAGGTATTTGCGTTGGTTACAATCCGAATGGGGTATTAGAAATCGCTCGGAGTTGCTTTTCCTTGAGGCCCTGGCCAAGGGAATCAAAACGGGTTCTCACTCGGTGTCTTTAGTTCCGTTAACGACGCGATGGAACAAAGACATCCAAGAGATAGTCCACATGCCCTAAAGAGATGACGACTCCAGCTCATTTAACATATCACAACCCCCGGTTCTCTGAAATAAGTTGTTTAAAACAAGGCACCCGCGGCCTTCCACTATATCCACATAATGCATACGTAACCAGAGTAGGGTATTAAAGTAGCAGGCCAACCTGTTCTGTGGTTATCTTTTATTCGGGTCTACACTTCTGACTTTGAAGCCCTGCTTGGTTAACTTGTCTGATTTCACTCACACTCATTCCACTTTTCACCTCCCCAGCTTACTGTCCGAAAACCTGCGCGGGATCCCTAGAGATTTCCCGGCCCAGTCCCCACGCGTCACGGGTGGGCACCAGGAAGCCCAAAACACAACACAGGAAGCCCAAAACACAACACAGGAAGCCCAAAACACAACACAGGAAGCCCAAAACACAACACAGGAAGCCCAAAACACAACACAGGAAGCCCAAAACACAACACAGGAAGCCCAAAACACAACACAGGAAGCCCACAACACAGGAAGAGCACAACACAGCACACACGGCTACACATACGTACTTGAGTTGTTTATTGTCATCTGCAAGACCACGAAGCAAGTAATCTTTTGCTGTCGCCAGGATGTCATCAGAACCTTCTTCGCTACGAAACGTCTCGTCAGATCTAAACACGCGATCAACAACATACATGGAAGGACACGTTATTATTGGTAAATTTAAAGAGCCTGTGTCAGCCGCCATTTTGACAGCATAGCAACAAACCAAGTCGGAGAAAGCATCCATTTCCATCGGCTGATTTAAAGAATATAGAGCAATGTTCTGGATTGAATTTGGTAAATCAAATCTGAAACTTTGTTTTTAGAGGTTTACGTAGTTCGTCTTGTAATGTGGAACAAAAATAAAAACAATAACAAAGGAGTGGCTGACACGGGCCCTTTAAATGCCGGGATAAGGACCCAGGGGAAAGTTGCAGGAGCATCTTATGAGAAACTAGCGCAAAACATCTTGCAATAGTATTACGAGGTGTACATCCAAACGACAGACAAGGGTATGTTTTTATTGCATATTTAGAAAATAACACGTATGTTGTATTGTGAATGTGCGCATTCTGATTGGTTAAAAAGCGTGTTTGTAAGAGACCTGAGAAACACGATTGTCACGCAACGCTGTCGCGCGTGTGTATGTTATTTTCTAAAAGCAATAAAAATACTTTCTGCGTGCTCTCTCGTTTCTTACAAACACTCGGGGAATGTTGGTCGAACTGATAAAAGTTTCCAGTTTTGATCAGTTCTCCGAACATCCCCCTCGTGTTTGTAAGAAAGCAGAGAGCACACGGAAAGTACTTTTATTGCTTAAATATTCTTTTTATCTGTTCTAATTTGCTAGCTTCTAGGAAAAATTCTAGTAATCAAAAACAGATGTTCCGATAAAACCAGAAAATAGGCCACTTACAGCTGAACAATCATGTGCTGGTTATTTCGCTACGAGCCTATGAATAGACCTCTAGAGTAAATCAATCGAGCATCACTGGAGGGCAAACAAACAGTTTAGTTGATTTGTTTACGAAATCACAAAGAAATTTAACTGATAAACGTGGCATATTCAAGGTTAATTGACCAAGTTCTTTATGAGCAGGTAAAAAAATCACAGATCAAACACGTTATCTTTTTTTTGCTCTCCAGTACAACCACGTGATAGACGAGCTGCAAAAGGCATATTAGTTTCCGAAAATTCTAGGCGACATTTTTACTATGGATTTCGCCAAAAAAAATCCACGTTTTTATAAAGCTCTAAAATCCTAGAAGTCACAGTACAGAAGTTGTGAAGGTTGTCGAGAGGACCTTCCAAACAGGTATAAGTAGTATAGTAGGGACCGAATTAGCCCTTTTTTAGGGAGAATACCAATTTTGAGGAGAGTCAGAGTCACGTCCTGAATGTTGAGAATGTTGGGTGTTTTATATAATTTCCTATAATCATGTTTCCTATAGTGGATATAGGCTACTGGTTGCTATACTACTAATATTTTACCGAAAAATGTCGTAGGATGTCCCTGAAAAGGGCCGAACCATGCTCACGCTAAACATGTTTCAAAATACATCCTCAATCATTACTCACCCTGCCTATAGACCCTTTTAATAAATCCAGTATATAAATCATCTTCATGGACTTAGAACTAACGTATGCCAACCAGAGAAAACTCACCTGGATTTGAAAAAAAAAACGTTAGTTCTAAGTCCCTGAAGATGATTTATATATTGAATCGAAACCAGAAATCTTCGCTCTGGGTTTCTCAGTAGTCAGTTTACATGGTAGGAATATCCTGCCTTAGATTGGCATTGATATGGTTTCGACCCACACACCAACCCCCAACGGGCTGATAGCTTAGTTGGTAGAGCGGGCGGTCTAGATACCCAAAGGTCGTGGGTTCGAATCCCACTCAGCCTGGACTTTTTTCAAATCCAGGTGCGTTTTCTCTGGTTGCCATACGTTAGTTCTAATAAGTCCAGTCAAGAATGTTTTCCGCGAATGACGTCATATCTAATCTTTTCAATTTCCGGTTTATTGAACACATTTGAAAAGAATAAATTTGACGTCATTCGCGGAAAACATGCATGGACTTATTAAAAGGGTCAATAATGCATTGCTTTGTCTGTGTCTACATGATTCCTTACCATAGGAACTCTGGCTAGTTAATACAAATGAATTCTACTTTTTCTAACCTGAGCATTAATACTTTTTCTAACCTGAGTACTTTTTGTCGAGTCTCTGTATCGAAAATGGCAGCGAAGCAGTGTATTATGGGAAGGATGAGACGGATCCTCTAAGTGATATCACTGACAGCTTCGAATCGCCGTCCAGCTAATCTACAGAAACATCCTTAGACCTGGTTAAATTTCACAAAAGGCTAAAATAGAAACTAAAAATCGCAAATTCGAAAAAGAAAGCTAAATTCGTAGAGCAGAAAAGAACCCTTACTTTGATGTTTCTTATCTCGAATGGCAAATAGTTGAATTCCGAGGCTTCGAACACAACTGGTAGTGTGTTGGTAGTCGAAGTGGCGTCTGCGAGCTCTTTGTAGAGCTTGGGAGCAGATGTTAAAAAGTCGCTAATTCAGCCCAAAGGGAGGCAAGAAGGGAATGAAGAAAGATTCAAATAAGAATGGAGTTATTACAAATAATTTATATTTACATTTTCACCCCACGAAGTCATACAATTAATATAGTATGAGTTATAACTTGAATTACAGAGTTATTACAAATAATTTAAACGAGTAAAGGACCTGTCACTCTCTGACGGGAACGAAAGACTATATGATATGATATCATATCATATCATATATTATATATTATATGCATATTATATGCAAATTTACGGGTGTTGAGCTGCTGTCTTAATTTCATGGAAAGTAGTTGATGGTGTTGGGCAATGGCTCGAGAATGCACAATCTAACTGTTAAAGGAGCTTTCGCACGCTTGCTGGCCACTTCTCTAACAAGAAAATACCTCAATCCGCAATCCAATTCCATCCTCTTGATCACAGGTCAAAACGATCTAGAATTGCATTTGTCTAACACTTGAAAGGGTTTTCTATTAATAAGGAGGATTATTTTGATTACTATAGGCAAATATACACGTGTTTTCACTTTTAGAATGGGGAGTTTGCAGGTGTTGCGTGACATTTTGAATTTTGATCCTAGCAAAATACAAACACCATATTGAAAAGAGCTCACCGAAATGTGTGAAATCCTCAAATTTGAGGTGATTTCGACAAATAACACAGAAGTTATGAGCGTCGGAAGTTGGTTGTTTTCCTATAGGTTTAATGTTGTGGTGGGCAACAGTTGCCCACCACAACATTAAACGTATAGAGAAACAGCCTACTTCGGGCGCCAACAACTTTGCTAATATTTATCCAAATCAACTCAAATTTTCGGCTTTTTCTAATTTCGGCAAGCTCTTTTCAAATATGGTATTTTCATTTTGTTAGGATAACGATTCAAAATGTCACGCAACACCTGCAAACTCCCCATTTCACTTATTTTATGTCCACGGTGGACGAATGTTAAGCGTGTGAGAGCCCCTTTAAGGATGTAGGGATTTTTTTTGGTGGTGGAAACAGAATTTTTTTTTAGATTGAAATTGATTGAACACAGTACTGATTGACGGGATATCTTGAAATTGCATATTATGCATTTCCGTTTTGAGATATACGGAAGAGGTGAATTGGAATTTTAACAATGTTCTCTTGTAAGGAAATTTAGTGTGGCCAGCATGTGTAGAATGAATTATTGTGCCCAAACTAAATAGAGTTTGGTGATTTTTCCAGACATATTATTGAGCACCAAGGAGAACTTAAGCTATCACTCGAAAATAGCTTGCAGAACCTCGGCGGCACACCCCTACCCAAAAATCATTGAAGTACCCCACCCCCGGGCATTTACCGGAAACTACAGAGAAATGTTCAGGTACTCGTTGAAGAAGACGTAACTGAACTGGTAGAATGGCGCCATTTTCTTTTTAAAATTGTAAAAGCTCATGGATCGGAAGACATTTAGAGTTTCAAAACCGGGTTTATTTGACCTTCGTGGATGAACGCAGATGGTTGCAGTGTGACGGAGCGCTTTGATTGGCTGGTGGCGAGTCCACGAAAGACTTTCCGTAAATAATAGTATTTATTATATAGACACGAGTGTTTTACTGGGAAATACGCCACTCGTAGATCTCACATAAAGCTACTCCGGGACCTGAGTGGCATATTTTCCATATCCTCACTAGTGAGGATATCGGTCAAAACAAAAGTGCTTGGAAATCAATTTGAATATTTTTTTTCTGGTTTGTCTATATAATAAAAAGAAAATTACACGGTGGCTTGAAGATATTTTCTCGTGTCAAAATCAATATTTTACGAATGAGCGCAGTTCTTGCCACTCGAAAATAAAACTCATATCTTCGCGCCACCGTGTAATATCCTCTATAGATGTACATTTTCGCCCTGGGCACTACTAGTTCGTTTCAGGATATTATCCATCAGGAATATTTTCACCATTTTCCATGCATCGTTGATTATACCCGAGTTTCAGTTCTCATTCTCGGCGCATTGCGATCACTTCACGGAGAACTTTTCTCTGCACCGCATCTTCCGCCTGAGCTGCGCTTCTCCGTTAAGCGAAACCGCGGACTGAGGCAGCTAAGCGTGCCTTTGGTTACAGAGGCCTATCGCGTGGAATCGGACCTCCCGGAGAAGGTAAAATCTTGGTCAAAATTAAAGCGTTTAACCCTGCTTTATTTTCTTGTTGAGTGATAGGAAGGTTGATTATTGATTAGTAAATTAGTTCTTTTCGTTTCTTACGGTGGCGAAGGGAAGCACGGGTGGCACCGCTGTGCTCCGGGTTCGATTCCCGGCTTGGGCAGTAGGGATTTTTCTCTGCAGTTTGGGTTTTGTTTCAGACCTTGGAGTTCTATCGTGGGTTGAAATGATTCCTCATTTCTCCTGTGCTTAACGTCTTTCGGAAAGGACAATAAACATAGGTCCTGTCGTTCCGATTAGTCTGTGGAAGAAGATTGAGACTTTATTTTATTATTTGTTTTACAGTTCTCTTGAAGAGCATTGTTTTTATAATGAATGCGATACCGTACAAATTTGAGTTTTAACAATAAGCTTATGATGATGATGATGAACAGTTAATGAGTTTCCTGAATTCCTTCAGGAAAATGAAGTAAACAAGTGGACTAAATGCGGAATTGACCCATATCAGGTAATCCAGTGCAAAATGAACATCAAAGGAAAGGTGCATAAATATGTTATAAAAACCGATATCCTTGGTGATACTTATTACCGTTAGGGTGGCAAGGTAAGGCGTCAGACATAACGTGTAGAGGAGCAAAGAGCACAGAACCAAGCGCATAGCACACTTGAATGTCTCAAGTCTTTTCTTTTGTTGGGCTTGTGGGAGGTTCAGTGCCGTGCACGAGTGCTTGAGTCTTTTGAGCAAGACCATGTTGATGACGACGATTGTAACTTGAAGCAGAATGGCAAATGTATAGTACACTGTTATCGTAATTTTCATCCATTTCTTGACGATAATACAATCACAATATGGGTTGTCATCCGATAGGATAACTGTCGCCTTGATCAGAATCGGTATGGTGAGCCCCCGGAGATAACCCACGGCGTGATGTTCAGGAGGATCAGGACATTGCGGGTCAGGGGGGACACTTGTGCTCGTGAGGTCACTGCTCTATACCGCTCGACCGTTATGAACAAGAGTACCAATAGAGAAACAAGAGGTGTGATGTAAGAAAACGAATACACCATCTTACATGCTATGACACCCAGGATGCCTGATCCTGCACGCCATATCAACGAACGCGACAAATTGTCCACCAACCACGAGATAGGTTCCATTAACAATGTGATTAAGTCAGAAGCCGCCATGTTGGCGATGAAAATGTATATGTTTCTCTGAAGACTTTTCTTGAAGAAGACCATCAAGATCACGGCTGAATTCCAAGCAACTCCCCAAGCTAGTACCACGAAAACAGCTGTAATTTGGATATTTGTTCCAAAGGATTCTTCTTGTTCTCTGTCTAAAGTGTCATTACTCGTGAAGTTTGAAGCCATAGTAAACGATCAAGAAACACCCTGGCGATAATACTCGAACGCTGAGTCTGCGACGGGTCTAAATTTGTGTGAGCCCAACTTACTTGCATAACTTTAATAAATATAGCATGTACCTTTCTTCTGAGTTGACAGCCGTCCTTTTAACTTGTCATTTAGTTCTTTTCCACCTCATTCGCTGTAGAGTGATTACGTAGTCGTCATTCGAGGTAAAATAAATGTAAGTAACATCCGGCATAACAAATTATATCTAATATATACATAAAGGAGAAGCTGAAACTCTTAACTACTTAATAACCGAGCGCATAATAAATGATTTTCAGACATAAAGATGAAGAACTCTTTTAGTGGGAATGCCATCCAAGCCAGGTGCTTTGTTTAATGATATTGAATGAATTAGGCTAAGTACAGTGTCACATCGGTTTCAGTCAGAGGAAATATCACTTTATTGCCAACGAGCAGCCGAGCCAAGAGGCGAGGCGGCAGCATTATAGAGCCGTGCGAGGAGAAAAATTATCGAGTTCAGAGTGGTTTAACCACTAGCCAATCATCAAGTGAGTAACCAAATACTTAGCACTATCAGTATCAGAAGAGAAATCTACTATTTGACCCCTGGTCCACTTCTGAAGTGGGCCCGTGTAGCCAACGCCGCGATGCTGTGTTTGCAGTTCTCGCGCTGTTATTATTACACAATCATTGCTATCACAGTGATTTATCTTGTTCATATGCTCATGAAAATGCAACCTTTACAATGTATGAAATTTAGAGGTAGATATTTGTCTCTAAAGTGACCTATAGTCGGCCAAATGAAATAAGCGCAACAGTGAGTCAGAGGTAAAACATGATTCACTGTTGTATTGCTCGTTGGCACTTTTAGCGAGAGCTACAACTAGTTATATAAACTAAAGTGTTTTATCAGGATTTCGGCCACTGAGAAATATCGTAATTCGCATTTGTGAAAAATTACGATAATGCCCACTATCGCGACATTCATCAAATTGAAATTTTTTCATAAAAAAGAGTTTATGTAATAAACAGAATAATACATGGGCGCTTGTAGATATGAAATTTATCTTCTCATGTGCAAATTTGATATCAACGCAAAGATAAGTTCCAGTCCCCACATAATTCTCTATTTATTCAACCAGAAACTCACTTATATGTTTCTGATTCAACTTCACGCGGAATCAACAACAACAACAACAACAACAGCAACAGCAATTTGTTTGGTTATTCAAAAGTTTGAGCTCCTTTGGGAGCTGAATAATGAGGCAAACAAAAGGAACTACGAAAAGTATTCTGGGAATAGGGGTATCAAATGTCATAAAAGGGCTTGAGCATTTCATAGGTTTCTTATCCAGTAGGTTTGAACACCAGCCCAAGTCTTTTGATATCACCGACTATCTTCAAAATATGTTCTACAATAGGAAACCTTGGCCTTTTTAAATATTAATGTTGATGTCATTTTGAGCCTGTTTATAATTAACCCAGTTCTCCTCGGACTTATTATTTAACTTATCTCTAGCAAACACCATCTTCTTCATTTATGTCTGAATATCGACTATAAGAATGCATGCCGAAGACACTAGCTTAACTACCAGTTGAGACCAAAAAAATGCTGATCTTGGCAAGAAGCAAAATTGGCTCCATTCTAATAAACTTACCCTTTTTAGCAATGGAGCAAATTTTAATATGCAGCATTTGTTTTGTTCGCGCTAAACTAGCTACGATTTACGAAACTCTGAAGACAAGTTACTTTTATCTAAACCACCGACTACCGAAGCTTTGCCTATAGTGGCGCAAATTAATTTCAAAAGTGAGGTAATCCGGCATTATCAATTGTCGGGTTTCCACACGGCAATCATGAAAAACATTTCAGTAAATGTGTAAGGACTAAGGCATACGTCGAATAAGAGTCGCGTCGAATACATTTAAAACAATAGATAATTGGTTATTTGAAAGTATACTGAGTCGGTATCTTTTGAAAAATATGTAATCGTTTCGACCTTAATCCGACGTATACCCTAGGCCTATGCTACTTTTACATGTAATAACTGATGATTTTTACCGTGTTTGAATAAACCGTATGTATGTTTAAGACCGAGTATATGTTATTTTGGTAGCCAATTTTGTTAGCCATCTCACATGATTTTGATAGTGGTCAACTGTATTACGAATAAGAAATATTTTGCTTAAATACTAATGAGACGTTTTGTAATAAATACATTAAGTTTCTTGTTTCTTGCTAAAAATATATGAGCTCTTATTCTCTCTTACTTTGATTATTGTAGCGAAGTGATTACTGTAGCGAAGGTATTAGATATTTTTCAGGTCAATACTTTTTATGTCGCAAGGTTTATGTATTTGCATCAAAATCGCCTACTTCAGCCTATTTTTCTTGAACTTTATCAAACTGGCAGTCAATTTCATAGTTACAGCACAAGGTTTGCAACCAACCTGCGTCCACATAGTTGTCGAACTAACATTAAGCAATTCACCATTCTCTTCCACGGTCCAAAAGTATGGAATGCTCTCCCATTAACCATATCTTCTTCACCTAGTTTTTCTCTTTCAAAAAGAAATTGAAAGAATTTTACTAACTTGAGACCGAGTCACACACCCGTGACCCCTACTTAATCATTTATTAAATAATTATGATAATGAGGTGTCTTCTTTTGTAAAAGCCTTTTAACTTCGCCAGAGGGCACCTCGTCACTTCTACACTCAAGCTAATGTATATACACACCCTAAAATAATTTTGTGGCAAAATAAATGATGATGATGATGATGTCTGGGGTTGCATGAAAAAAGGCCCATGTGACAGACTCCAGAAACTAGAAAATTGGGCAGGTAGGCTAACAAGGTTCTCTCTCAGCATTAGGTCTGCTGATATTTTGCTTAGCCTCGGCTGGGACCCCCATGATGTAACGCACTAAACACTTTGCGGACAGCACCTTCAATATTTTGAAAGGTTAGTGAGCTATTTGAAGCTACCTCCTCAACACATTCTCATAATGCAAGAGTTAGTGCTTATAATACTTGTATTTTTGTTTCTCGTACTGAAGCAGCGAAGCGTGCTTTCAGCTATAGGCGTGCTGTCTTGTGGAATGACCTATGGATGAAATCAGGACTGTCGCTAGTGCTGATATTTTTAGGAATACTTTGACCTCTGGTTTTCCCTGCCTTTTGACTTTATTTATGATATTGGACTTTATTTCTTTGCAATTAGTAGTTAGCCTGCGAACATCCGGTACACGCGAGCTTAACCTTTGGGATTAGTACTCGCATGTACCGGATGTTCGCAGGCTATTTAACAATTATTCCTCGAGCCCGAATGGGCTCTGAGTCAATAGCTAATTGTTTTAGTCAAATCACACTAGTAGGTCAATTTATGTAGCCAAAAACGTTTTCTGATCTGGTCATTTGCGATTTTCTGACTTTCAAATCCGACACTGTTCGCTACTAGTAGGCTATAACTTATAGCCTACTAGTAGCTCAACCAATGACAACGCACCATTGACAATAGACCACTAGGTGTGATTTGATGCACCGCATCTTTCGCCTGAGGTGGGTGTCTCAAGAGTCTCCACTTAGCGAAGCCGCGCACTGAAGCAGCTAAGCGTGCTTTTAGTTACAGAGGGACTATCGTGTGGAATCGGACCTTCCGGAGAAAGTTACATCCTTATCACATATTAAAGCGTTTAACCCAATTTTTTTTCTGCCGTGTAGTGATAGTAATATAGCTTATTGATTACTAGGTAGATAAGTTCTCTTCGTTTCTTACGGTTTAAAGTTTTATTACAATAAGTTTATGATGAGGACGATTAGGACGATGAGCAGATGAGTTTCCTAAGGTCTTTCAGGAAAATGAAGTAAACAAGTGGACTAAAGGCGGAATTGACCCATATCAGGTAATCCAGTGCAAAATGAACATCAAAGGAAAGGTGCATCCATATTTGATCAAAACCGATATCTTTTGTGATACTGATAACCGTCAGGGCGGCAAGATGGGGCGTCAGACATAACGTGTAGAGGAGCAAGGAGCACAGAACCAAGCGCATAGCACACTTGAATGTCTCAAGTCTTTTCTTTTGTTGGGCTTGTGGGAGGTTCAGTGCCGTGCACGAGTGCTTCAGTCTCTTGAGCAAGACCACGTTGAGGACAAAGATTGTAACTTGGAGCAGAATGGCAAATGTATAGTACACTGTTATCGTAATTTTCATCCACTTCTTGTCGATATTACAATAACAACGTGGGTTGTCATCCGATAGGATGACTGTTGCCGTGATCAGAATCGGTATGGTGAGCCCCCCGGAGATAACCCACGGTGTAATGTTCAGGAGGATCAGGGCTTTGCGGGTCAGGGGGGACACTTGTACTCGTGAGGTCACTGCTCTATACCGCTCGACCGATATGATCAACAATACTACTACAGAAACAAGAGGTGTGATGTAAGAAAACCAGTAATTCATTTTACATGCTATGATACCCAGGGTGCCTGATCCTGCACGCCACATAAATGAACGCGACAGACTTTGCACCAACCACGAGATAGGTTCCATTAACAATGTGACTAAGTCAGAAGCCGCCATGTTGGCGGTGAAAATGTACATGTTTCTATGAAGACTTTTCTTGAAGAAGACCATCAAGATCACGGCTGAGTTCCAAGCGACTCCCCAAATAAGTACCATGAAAACAGCTGTAATTTGGATATCAGTTCCCAGGTAGAGAGATCCTTCTTGTTCTTTGTCTAAAGTGTCGTTACCGTGAAGTTGGAAGCCATAGTGAACGATCAAGAAACACCCTGGCGATAATACTCCAACACTGAGCCTGTGACGGATCTAAATTTGTGTGAGCCCTTCTTACTTGGATAACTTTAATATAAATAATGTGTACTTTCCCTCTGAGTTGACAACCGTCCTTTTGACATGTCATTTAGTTCTTTTCCACCTCATTTGCTGCAGACTGATTACGTAGTCGTCACTCGGGGTAAAATAAATGTAAGTATTAAACATCTGGCATAACAAATTCTATAGGTAAATTCATTGCCTGAAGAGGGAATTCCACGCTAAATTTCACGCGAAAAGGTCACTGCTCTATACCGCTCGTGAAATTTAGTGAAATTTAGCGTGGAATTCCCGAGTAATGGATTTTCTTTGAATCCCATACCGGACACTTTTAAAGAATAAGTCTAAATTTAAGGGAATTGACAGTGGATTTCGAGTGCTTCAAAGCCGCGCTAGTGCGAAAGCGATGGAATTTTCTGAATCTCAAACGAAAGTCCCTTGAAATTAGGCTTTGCTGCAATAGCGAATCTTTAAAACATGAAATTACAATATAGAAATGTTTAGATGAGAGAAAATTCATTCAGTTCAGTGTTCATTCAGTTCAGTGTCAACACACTGAAGTGACCGAAGCCAATTTGACTATTAATTAAAGAGATCGAGTCTACAAAAAGTTTCAAATGATTTGAATTAGTAGAATTATCTTACTGATCGAGAATGTTTTAACTTTTAAAGCTTACTTGTTTGATTTCTTGTTCCCTTACGGCTTTCTATCTCCTTTATTCTTGGCAAAAAGTGCAGCTCCTGTAGTGCTTTTCGTTTTGCATGTGCTTTCCACCTCTAACATTTGACAGAACTTTTCAATCGATGACAGAACGAGCCTGTCAGTGAACAGCTCCTCGTTGAAATTATCTTGTAAAGTAAATATCTGGACATTGCCTTGCATACCCAGGGTAGAAATACCCGAAACGTTGGAGGAACCAGAGAGATTTTGTTTCCAAAACTTGTTGTGTTGACCAGACGAGAGTTTTGTGTCTTTTGGAGGCGCGTGTGTGCCCACGTTTCACAAAGCGCGCGAAAAACTGTGATACGAAAAATGGAGATAAATACATTTCCCCTGCTTTTATCGTAGCTAACTTCTATCAAAAATTATAAAACAAATTTAGTTTTTGTATGTGCTATCTGATTAATAGTCCGGGAATGCTGTACTAACTAAAAAACTCGTCGATTTTTTAAATTTAAATGACGGGGGCCCTGTGTAATTGGGGTATTCCACAAAAAATACCTCTCCTTCTTAGCCCATCGACGCGCGCGATAGAATAGAGGTATGGGATTCTATCTAATATATACATAAAGGATAAGGTGAAATTCTTACTACTTAATAACCGACCGCGCGGGCGTTACAATAAAAAAAGAAGACTTAATTAAATGATATTCAGACATAAAGATGAAAATGTCAAGTCTTTTAGTGGGAATGCCATCAAAGCCAGGTGCTTTGTTTGAGGATATTGAATTAATTAGGCTAAATTAATACAGTCTCACAATCGGTTTCAGTCAGAGGAAATACCACTTTATTCAACTTCACACTGAATTGATAATAAGAATAATAAAAAGCAATAATAACAATCTAACTTCTATCAATTTACTCTATCTCTGGGGTACTAAGGTGCCACCCCAAGGTGTCGCCAAAAAATAAACCTTGTCTTACTAGAGAAACCTGGGAGGATGCTGGTGTCAAAAAATAATCCTCAACCAAAAATGCTGTCATCAACTTTAATATTTTGAATTTCATAGGCGAGGGTTCCTACCCAGTATGGGCTGAACACAAGACTTTAGACATCACCGGCTATCTTTTTATTTTCTATACTAGCAGTTTCTTGCAGAAAGTGGAATGCTGGGAGGAAGAGGTTAGGTATGAACTACAACATTGCATTGACCGTTACAAGCTGTGTTTTGAATTACAATGACCATGATATATTCAGAAGTTTGACCTTTGATCACGCAAAGTACCGCGTCGTTTGTAAACGTATTCCAACGTTCCGCGGGAGAAATGTAAGTTTTGTTTCTTTTGGTAGCAGAAAGTTAAACAGCCAGAGGGAAGTAAGGATGAAAAAGAGTCTACGATGGTCGAGGGAGACATCGAAAAAGACGATCTTCTTGAAAATTCACTCGAACGATACGGACTGTGCTGGGGAACACTCGAAAGTGCTCACGTAGATAGAAATAAAAGAAAAGCTGAAGAGAAAGAAACTGCTTAAAGAAAAGCTGGAGCGAAAGGCACGCCCAGAAAACTGCACATGTCAAGGTAACTCGCTGTAACACTGGCATATGGAGGAAATTACGAGAAAACACGACAAAACATGACTTGCATATGGCGAAGATGCAACAAGGTATTCTTCTCATAGCACGTGACACGGTCACAATAATGGGTAGATAGATAGATGTGTTTATTCGACACTCTAGCAGTCAAGACTGAATTACAGTGCGAGTCAGAGCGGACAAGGCAATAAGTATAAACAAACATTACAAAGTATCTCAATTTGGCAGAGGCTCAGTTAATAAAGAAGAGGTGCCTAGAGGCGCTATCTTATCTCACTCGTGCGAATTATGAAATAAATAGCCAGGAAATTCCTTATGAAATCTGACATTGGTAACGAGTATGGCTCACCGTGCTCCCCTGTCCAACCAACCTTTCGTTTGGAGATGATCTCCAGAAGCACTTGAAACAAGGGTCAATTTAATTCCGACCAAACAATTTAACTCCGACCTGCCCCTTGTAAAAGGAGCGCTTCGCTCATTCCCCCTAGTGAAAGGGATTTGTCGCGTAGGTCACTTTCAGAAGGTGACCCTTAATGAGATGCAAACATGAGATACCTAACAGAAGGACTTTTGAAAGATATTGGAGATGAAAATAAAATAGAGCAAACATCCATAAGCTAAGGTGCAAATTCAAGCTACTTACCTGCTACTAGTTTTGGTTTTGGAAGAACATCATATCCTGGAACCCATAACAGGGTCCCCAGCACCCCGGCAAGAAATATACAAACGAGGGGAACCAATTTCGAGGCCCCAAAAGCAACTGAAGGGTTTCATCACGTAAGGGTTTCATCATAGATGAAACCCTTACGTGGAAAGCACATGTAAAATATTTAATTGCTAAAGCAGGTAGAAGAGTTGGGATGCTCGGTCGCACTAGAAAAAATATGAGTATGGCTTCCGCGAATACCATATACAAATCTTTTATTTTGCCAGTTTTAGATTATTGCGACACGGTATGGAACGGCTGCGGACTCACAAATAGTAATAGCATTGAAAAGGTCCAAAGACGGGCTTCACGTATCATAATGAAGTCTGATAGTAGTGATAATGCTCTTGAACACCTACGATATCCAACACTAGAAAGCAGACGTGAAGACCATATATTAGTTTACAGTTGACGCGGTTTCCATTGTTATTCGTAGGGAATTAACTCGGATAATGAATCTCAACAAACTAAAAGTCGGGGAGGGATTTGAATTCTCCAGGGAAAGGTTGGGGTTGATCAATAGAATTGAATTGAATTTCTAGGTAAATATATGGCTCATTATGGACTCATAGGTAAATATCTAGATATTTACCTATGAATCCATAATAAGCCATATACTTACCTGTGAATCTATAATGTGTGGTTCCAGAAAATATCCCCCCCGGAAGAGTGTTGAAAAGTGGCCCCCCCACCTCTCTGGAATTTTCGAAGAAAAATACAGTATTTGTATGGAAAATATATCCTTTCATATTATCCTTCCTATGGATAATTTCTGGAAACACACAATAAGCCATTTTTACCAAGACTTCAAGGGGCACTGTCACGGTTGTTTCATCAAAATGTTTTAAAATAAGACCAGTGTTCTATAGAAACAACCCCGAACCTATATTTTGTTTCAAATTAGTCTTAGAAAGAAACTTGTTCAGCCTGTTCGAAAATCAAAAATGCCAATTGGCAATCCAATTCCATCCGCTCGATTATACACGAAAATACTCCAAATTTGTATTGATCTGAAAGGTTAGCAGCTGAAAGGTTAGTTAAAAAACGTAGACCATTATTTTGTTGATTTCTAGCGAGTTTGACTGCATTTAAGCTACTTAAAATGACCCCTACTTAAAATGAATTAGAAAGAAACTTGTTCAGCCTGTTCGAAAATCAAAAATGCCAATTGGCAATCCAATTCCATCCGCTCGATTATACACGAAAATACTCCAAATTTGTATTGATCTGAAAGGTTAGCAGCTGAAAGGTTAGTTAAAAAACGTAGACCATTATTTTGTTGATTTCTAGCAAGTTTGACTGCATTTAAGCTACTTAAAATGACCCCAAGTTGGACCAAATTCATGATAGACCATGACAGTGACCCTTTCACAATGACTAATTCAATTATCAACCCAAACATTTAACTAGTGAATTCAAATCCATACAATTACCCCGAGAAAAAAATATCCAATAATCTCAGTTTATGCATCTATACTGACTGTCTGTCTATAACCAATACTTGCTCCTGATTATCCTTTATGCGAATCCCGTTGAACGCCACAAAACACGATTTCCGAGAACGCCTTCACTTGAACCATATTGAGAAGCGTTTGTCCAGTCTACTTGCTTGGTCTCATTTCCCATAGAGTGTGTTTAAGACGTAAACCTGAAAATACAGATGAAATCATTATCAGGTTTGCATATCTAATCGTAGAGACCAACCAACGAGCGCAAAATACCTGAAACTTGCCTTCAGTTTCTCCATCTTGAATCAGTTCCATCCGTTTTGCTAGACACAACGTTATGCAAATTGAGCTGTAGTAGCTGTAGATGTCAGGGCGTGGTACAAATGAAAATAACCAGTAAGGACGTAGTTGCTTTTGTCTCTATTATTTTCGTTCTACAAAGGAGTTCTTTTGTCTCTAGTCTATTATCCTCGTTCTTTGTGTTGAGGTATAGGGTATTGTTGTATTATCCAACAAGAGAGGAGCTTTGAGCAGCTACGTACCGACCAAAATAACAGCGCTTTAATGAGTTGCGCTTTTACAAAAGGCCACTTGATTGATTGGACTGGCTGTTGTACGAAAAACAAAAGACGTAATTCGTGTTTGGAAACCTTTGTCAATCATGGTTGAATAAAAGTTGTCATTCATTTTCTTCAGCATCACAACTTTATTGTGCATGGAAAAAATTAATTGCAATAAGTTTCTCTGGGGAACGCACTTCTATGAAAGCAGCTAAACAACTAACAATAGTTCCTATTGGAATCCGCAATCTTTTTCAATTGTAAACTGTACTTCTTTTCAAAACTGTTCAATTCAATGAGAAGAATGCATTTCATTTGTTCCTGTTTTCTGAAAACCTTGTCAACTGTAAACTAAGTCCGTTAATTACCTCGATTCTCGGCAATAACCCCAATAAATACAGGCGGCCTACGGCCCTTGGGATGTATTGGGGTTATTGCCTCGAATCTCGGTAATTAACTCTAACTTAAAGCTAGTTAAGCGTTGCTTAGGCAGTAAATGTCCACAAATTTTACAGAATTATTTTACTTTTGATAGAGATGTCAGCGTGCATCAGACTAGACAGAGCAAAAACCTAAGACCTCCAGCGGTAAAATTAGAATGTACGAAAAAAGCATTTTTTTACCATGGCTGCATAGTTTTTAACAAATATTGTAACACTTAGAATTTTACCTATTTATCCATATTTATCGCATATTTAATTTTAACTATTTTTAGCTTGTAAATAATTTCACTTTTGTACATAATGTATATTTTACTATTTTATCATAGTGTATAAACGGCCTCTGTTGATAACAATATTATCTGTTTGTAATATTGAAAGAGATACCGTTTTAAAATAGAGGCATCTATCTATCTGAGTAGTGAAACAGATGACCATAGTCTGGTGAGTAACCATGTCTCTTGCGTCATAGCAGGAAATATAGAAATTTTATAGAAGGTTGGAGAAAATTCACCTCCGATGCTAGAATTCTAGACTTCTGGTCGAGGGCCATTCATGCATTTACAATAGATTGGGCAAAATATGACCTTACTTATTGTTTTCCCTATTTCAGCTTGATCGGAAAGGTTCTTCAAAAGATTCAAGCTTGTCAGGCCACTGCAATTATTGTTGTTCCACATTGGAGTACCCAGTTCTGGTATCCTAAGCTAATAAAAATGCTTGTACAGACGCATTTCAATACCAGTGACTCTACAGATACTGACATTACCACACAACCCTCTCCTTGTGCACCCACTTTATCCGATGTTAGAGCTGATTGGTTGTCTTCTGTTAGGTGATGTTAATAGACCAAGGGATTCAAGGTGAATCGCTGGAGATCAGTTTGAACTTCCGGATGGTACAAAGAAACAGTATACACTTCGCAATGGATAAAACACTGCCGAGAGAACAATGTGAATCAGGCTAAACCATCCTTAGTTCTTTTCGTTTCTTACGGTTCTCTTGAAGAGCATTATAATGAATGCGATACCGTATACTTTAGAGTTGTTACAATAAGCTTATGATCAGGATGAGGATAGGCAGATGCGTTTCCTGAAATCTTTCAGGAAAATGAAGTAAACTAGTGGACTGAGGGCGGAATTGACCCACATCAGGTAATCTAGTGCAAAATGCAAATCAAAGGAAAGATGCAGCCATATTTGATCAAATCCGATATCTTTGGTGATACTGATAACCGTTAACGTGGAAAGAAAGGGCGTCAAACATAGCGTGTAGAGGAGCAAGGAGCACAGAACCAATCGCATAGCACACTTGAATGTCTCAAGTCTTTTCTTTTGTTGCGCTTGTGGGAGGTTCAGTGTCGTGCACGAGTGCTTGAGTCTCTTGAGCAAGACCATATTGAGGACGAAGATTGTAACTTGAAGCAGAATGGCAAATGTATAGTACACTGTTATCGTTATTTTCATCCATTTCTTGTCGATACTATAATAACAATATGGGTTGTCATCCGATAAGATAACTGTTGCCTTGATCAGAATCGGTATGGTGAGCCCCCCGGAGATAACCCACGGTGTGATGTTCAGGAGGATCAGGGCATTGGGGGTCAGGGGGGACACTTGTACTCGTGAGGTCACTGCTCTGAACCGCTCGACCGAGATGATCAAAAGTAACAGTACAGAAACAAGAGGTGAGGAATAAGACAGCGAATGGCGCATTTTACATGCTATGGCACCCAGGGTGCCTGATCCTGCACGCCACATTAATGAACGCGACAGACTTTGCACCAACCACGAGATAGGTTCCATTAACAATGTGACTAAGTCAGAAGCTGCCCTGTTTGCGATAAAAATGTACATGTTTCTCTGAAGACCTTTCTTGAAGCAGACCAACAAGATCACGGTTGCGTTCAAAACAACTCCCCAAATTTCAAGCACGAAAACAGCTGCAATTTGGATATCAGTTCCCAGATAGAGAGATCCTTCTTGTTCTTTGTCTAAAGTGTCGTTACTCGTGAAGTTTGAAGCCATAGTGAACGATCAAGAAACACCCTGGCGATCGAACAATGGGTCTGGCGCTGATCTAATCTATTGAAGCCTCTTGCATCTCTTGGATTTCTTTAATATATATATACATGTACCATCCTTCTGAGTTGATAGCCGTCCTTTTGACTTGCCGTCACTCAGGGTAAAAGAAGGTAAATAAATGTAAGTAACATCTGGCATATCAATCTTTCTCATATATGCATAAATATAAAGGTGAAATTCTAAGCACTTTTTAATCTAGCGCGGCCTGCACTGAGAAATCACAGCCCGAGGTCCTGCTGGGCCGCAGGCGAGTACAGAGCAAGCAAGGTAGACTAATAAGAGTTTTTTTTTTATAAGACATTTTCCTTTTACCATTCGCCGAGTCCAACTAAATTTACTACGGTGTGAGAGCCTGTAGTTTCACAGTTTTCACTTTTTTCATTTACAACCCACAAAACATAAATCAGAACACATATCGATAGTTCAATGAGAAATTCCTCGAGTACTCTATGCTTACTTGCCAAATTCGCTTGAAAGTATTGTTATTGCTCAAGGACGGTCTACTATTTTCCCGAGAAAACTGTGACAGTGACTGGAGGAAGTTGTTGGTGGAAATTGAGCAAAATTGCAAGGGTTTTAAATTGACACTTCAGCCAAAGACGAAAGTGGGAAGATTTATTTGTTTTGGAAATGAAAAAACTTCATTGATTGAACGATTGCTAAAGACAAACAGGATATATATTTCGGATTTTATATGAAAAGAACAGAAATATTTGAAGTCTTAGTTTGACAAGAAATTTGCAGAAAATCTCACAGAAGCTTAAACCAATCTTACGTAGGCTTAAACCACTGGTAAGCAAACTCATTTCAGTATGTGATTTTCAGTTCTGATTCTATGGCTGAGATACACTAGTTGCTGGATTAGATTTCCGAAAGAAATCAAGTGATGCTGTTTTTGAATTAATGTTTCATAAAGTTTACTGCGATTTTCATAATTCTGCGAATTCTTCACCGATCAACAAACCACGGTTTGGCATCCGTCAATCAAACTAGTGGTGATTCCACGGAGGCTTTGATAGATCTTGTGAACGGATAGAGGCTAGCTAGGACAATGACATTCACTCCAACGAGGAGATTCTTCATCAATCACGTTCGGTACTTTTCTATCTCTCTGAGAGTATGAAATATCTTTTTCATCTAACAATTTGTTCGCCTGAACAAATCTCCAGACCGCTTCTCGATCAATCAGAGCACGCTTACTGCCGTTGCCATATAATGTCATGTATTGCTTTGTGCCTGACAAGAATGCTAGTTAATATTTCAAAAAAAGAGGGCAATGTAATGGCCACATTGCAAGTGAACGACTTACAGCCGATTTGAAAGCTACGTATTGAGTCTTCGTTCGACATCATGTCTCGAGAGTATGACTTGACGCGCCAGGAAAACATACCAGGGAAAATCCACCTCAAAATATAGGTGGGTGATCGCGGAAAAAAATACCCTAAGGGAAAGCAAACGGGATGTGGTCCATAGTGAATGTACCCATAAGAGATTAGGCAAAACATTCATCCTAAGAGGAAACAAAAACTCAACCAAAGAAAAAACATACTAGGTGCAACAGTACCTGTAGGTATCGTAGATCCAAATTAAGATGTCGTACATGAGTTCCCGGCATGCGCTACTGGGGTTTGTTACCATGGCAGTGATTGACGGCATCACAAACTTCAGGTCCCGGATGCTGAGCTTCTCCAGCAAACCCTGTGTGATTTTGAGCAGCGCGACTTGAGTGCCTTCATCTCTAAAGCAACAGAATATAAATTAGACAAAAACAAATTAGCAGTGCCCAAAACAGAGCAAAAATTCCGACCCGCTAATATAAACCTCTTTGCAAACTCCCAAAATTGCCCAGCGCCAATTAAAATACGATTGTTTGTTGATTACTCTACATTTTGATTGAGTTCTTGCGATGGGATGCTCAGATTTGAAAAAAGTGCTTGCATAAAGTGGGGAAATGGAGACACATTTCAAGACTGCATATTTCGATCCTGAGAAAAAATTTTCTTACATGGCTATTCATGTGAATTCCGAACACTTCCCTTGCATTTGCCTTTGGAAATTCAGCTTTTCCTATGGACTGGTTTCTGTAGAAATTTCCTGTGAATGTACCTGTAAGCAAACATCGTTGTGAGATCCTTGTTCTTGAGCTCCATGAACAGATCCTGGATATACGACACTCGTGATAGGATAATCTCTAGGCACAGGGTCTTGAAGGCTCCGTGAACCGTCGGCAGCATAAACATGATCCGATTGATGAATCTTAACACATGAAAGAGAATGAAAGCATTATAAGGGAGAAAACGAGAAAATATATGGACGTTTGCTGTAGCTTCTCAAACTCATTAATAATTCATCAAGCTTAAACACGGTCTTGATTTGCATATAATTTTTAGATTTTATTCCTTCTTTTTCTCGGTATTAAATCATTCGTTTGAGAAGTAATAGCTAACACTCGATAATGGAAAAATGTTTTTCATCAGCATTTGAAACACCTCAAAGTCGGTTAAAACAAACTCGGATTTGCCTCTCGGATTTGCCTCTCTTCCTGATGAAACACGCTCTCTAGTGATCGATATATTACTTCCCAAACGAATCATTTAATACAACGAAAAAGGAATAAAATCTCAAAAATTAATTCAAATTAAGACCACGTATCCAAAGCTCATTCACGCCGATATTTTCTTTGTTTAAGCTTGATGAATTATTGATGAGTTTGAGAAGCACGCATCAAAGATCAACTGTTTTCATGAAATTTAGAAATGAAACAACCGAATAAAGATTGTTGTTCTTGTTGTTCATAACTTACCTCTGCACGATGGGTGAATAGTTGACTTGCAGTCTATGAAGACAGGTAATGAACTTTGACATCTCTTTGCTGCCCGCTTTTGCTAACCAATCTAGTTTGGATTCCACCATATCGTGCAGGGCACCATCCGACACCTGGAACACAAACCACCGAGGATATGTAGTAAATCAATCAAATATTATTCGTCGAATATTGAACATGGACAAGTACTGACGAAATCCCTTCAGTTATGATTCAGAGTTCAGAGTTCACTTTACTAGCACATATGTTTTGCCATTACAAACCAAGTGTATTCAGGGATAAAATGAAAAACGTCACCAAAGGACCAGATTCGTGTGCCCCGCTATTAGTCAATATGAAATATCAGCGTTGTTAATCATAGTACATTCGACTCACTATCACAAATCTGATTGGTTGAGAACAAATAATAAATTCACAACACCGTGTAAACTTCACATGCTAAATGCAATATCTGCCTCAGCGTTCGCCTCTTGCAGATAACACATGCCTATTTCACGATATCATACTCAACCTCATCTATAATATAAGATTACGACATCAACATAGCGATAAGTGTTACGGGGACGTGAGACGGAAATCTGACCGTACTCATTACCTTCTGTTCATCTGCAAGATATCTCATCATCATGCCGCTGACCTCGGCTGCAGGCGCATGTACGTCCTTGTACTTAAAAGCCAGGTTGTCCGTCAGAGCAGCGTAGAACTTTTGCTCGTCGACGGGCGAGTCGCGAGAGAACGGGAGAGTTTATTTGCGAGTACGATACCCAAGAGCTGGATACCTGTGGCATTGTCTTTTTTCGCCGGGTCGGGGTTGGAGAGAGCTTCATAAATCACCCTGTTGGAGGGAACACGAATACCGTCAGCAGCGTTTTAACAACCGCATTATTTACATCCTGAAACAATTTATTTACATTCTCTCATGCTTAAAAGAGAAGCCGATTGGCTCAGTGTCACAGCGCTGGGTCTCTCATCGCTGTGCTCTGGGATCGACCACAGATGTACATTTATTTCTGTTTGAGTCGTCCGAGTCTATTTCTGTACTGTTGAACTTATTTCTGCTGTGTTTCCTTATTCTTTCGGATGATACAAGCAACGGAGGTCCCGTCTGTCTTCCCTTCTAATCCTGTTCAAGGCACACGCTAATGAGCTCATTGATGCGTGGCCGGAATTTGCGTCACCAAAGTCCTCCAACCTTTCCTTGTCGAGCGGTCTTGTATACTCGACCGCTTTGTGTTCCCGATGAGGAAAAGACCCTAGTAAAAACCCGCGTATAAGAACCTAAAATTTTAGCCTAAAACAGGTTCTTATTTGATTTGAAAATACAAGGAAACATGGGGTTTACATGGATAATTCTAGCCTAACAGGTTCTTAAAATCCAGGTTCTTATATGAATAATACATGGACGTTCGGTTAACATGATAACTCAATCGTTCGCTGCGCTTACTCGTTCGATATTAATGTGAACACTCGAGAGTCAATTCCATATCTTCGTGCACTCATTCATTATCCACTATTCCCTTTATACAATCTCTTGCTCAAGTATTATACTTAACACGTACTTGGTGGGTACTTTTATCCTATCTCTCCACACCTCCACCAGTGTTTTGACGATCTCGAGGTTGTTACGAAACACGCCTCTGTTCTCGTGGTGAGTTCTGCGCATGACAGTCTCAAGAAGACGGCTGGCCAAGTGTCTGTCACCATAAGAGTCCTGGAAAAGAAAAACGAGTTCCGGAGGTCATCTCTCCTAACTGGGCAAGCAGCAAGGGGCCACATTAACTCTGCTTTTTAGAACATCATAACAGAAGAACGAGTTATACTTAGGGGGCACGGCCAAGGGTCTGGGAACTAGATTACGGCTGCGCCCGCGATCTCTTACCACAGGAAACCCATCAAGATAACGTGTACATCACTGATTATCAGTTTTATCTTTGTGCATTAAGTGCTCACCATCCACGAGTTCGACATTGCGGCGCTTTGATTTACATTGCAGTAATGTCGTTTTTTGTTACTTAATAAAAAAAGGCAATAATTTCAGATTTGAAAATTCCTCATCACGATAGTTTCTGGAAGTTTCAAATGCTCTTAAGTTTCCTTTAATAAATTCTTCACCTTTTTTGATGGCAATATCAAACACGTATATTAACTTTAACACCTTCCTGTAATCGTTGTCTTTTCCATGCAACCAGGAAGGTGAGCAAAAGTTAGGCCATTTAGAAACCAAAGCTGCTAAAGATGTCCTATCATAGATTCATGTTGCGAGTATCTGGACAACGAACTCACCTCTGGGATGGCTGTGGATGACCAAGAGAGCATGGTAACGAGTAGATCAACTACAAAGTAGTTCAGTCCTCGCTTATCAGGTCCCTCGTCCTCGATGAGCTTGAGCACCATCTCCGTTAGTGAGGAGAGCCAGAACTTTGCAAAGGGCTCGAATATCTAAATGAAAAAATAAAATAAAGGAATGTATGCACTTGTATACCGCATATGGATAATGTTCAAATGCCGTTTACATATTTGGACATATGTGATCCCTAGATGCGGATTGCAATGTATACAACGCACTTCAACCCACGATGAACACAAGGTTCGAAACAGCATTGAAAAGTCCCAACTGGCCGGAAGGAGAATCGAACCCGGTGCACAGAGGTGAGAGGAGGTGCTATATGTGAAGCGCCACCCGTGCTTCCCGTTAACATCAAAAGAAACAAGTGACTCGATCAGGGTTCTATACTCTCAAGAAACTCAGTAGTTCTTAGACTATTCAGTAGTTGTCCATAGGGAGTTTCCAGCAGGAATATGACTTTTTCGAATGATCATATCTTTATTTTTCTAAGATTTTTTATGTAGCTAGTTCATGGACTTTAAAGGACTTACTTGCGCTTGGTTGATGATCAGTTTTGCGATAAAGAGCTGCAGGTTGATATGTGTTTCGTGATTTGAGAATTTTCTGTGCAGAGCAGACATCCATCCTGGCATGTCCTTGGGGCTCACGCCCTTAATAAATAAGTAAATAAGAGGTTAGGCAGTCGCAACAAAAGAAACACACAATCTTTATTGTAAAGCTGCGGCTAAACTAAGAAACATGAAGCGCGCTACATTTGTAACCTGCATGTTTCCCGGAGTGACTAAACTAGGAAACATCGCACGCGTGTGTCTTGCGAAGAAACATTTCTTTGTGTCCTGGCTACAAAATTCATTGCGCGTGACAACGTTTCCCGCACGGCTAAACAGGGAAACATGAAGGAAACATGTGTCCGGCTACAATGTTGCGCGCTACATGTGTCCTAGTTTAGCCAGGGCTTAAGGGGCACAGTTTCAGCTTCCTACCCCGGAAATTTGAAATTGCCCGGAAATTTGAAATTGCCCAAAATCACCCGCAAGTCCTGTTAACTACTTCTTGTTCGCTCCCAGTCAGCACTCGCCATGCTAAAAATCGGGCAGTTTCGACCGGTCTTCTGCCCCTTCTGGCGGTTACAACTCACCACTTCCATCACACTCTCAGCTCATATCCATAACTGAAAGACCCTTTGTTTTCATTCAGTATTAGAAGACGGATTACGTGTAGAAATTTTGAAATGACCACCTAAAAACAAAGTTTTCTTCTTCAATTACCAAATTGAACCGAAAATATCGCACTACATTCCCTAAATCAGCCGATGGAACTGGATGCTTTTTCAAACTTGTTTTGTTACTTGGCTGTCAAAATAGCGGCTGACACATATGCGCTCATATAAAATCATTACGGATATACACCTAAAATTCAACACACATATCTTTTGTACTTGGTCGTTAGAAAGTCGTTTAAGGGCAGAATATAATGCGTTTATTTGCTTTCGTAATTTCAAATCCATTTTACCCGCCAACCAAAATTCCAGAAGCAAACATTTTTTAAATGCGTAATACTGTTTTACAGAAGCTGTTCATTGCTAAGAACTTTGTCCTGTTGCCCAACCTTATCTGGTAGTGGTGATATCTTGTTCTGCACTAGGTGTCGTAGCAGAGCACCCAGTTTAGCGATACACTCGTGTTCGTTCAATGCATCCATCTCAACTGTGTCCTCCAACACCTCGTACGAGTCATCTTCCTGCTAAGAGTAAAATACAGCTCTGCACGCGTTTTGTTTTTAGAGCAAATAAGGATGCGTGAGCTCATGGTCTTTAAGTCTTCTTAATTCGTTTTAAAAAAGAAAAATGAAGCGTTCCGCGATTTTGGAATTCGACTATCAATTTCCACAGTTATCATCAGTTATCATATTTTTAAATGGAACAAAATATTAAGTCTTATTTCTTGAATTATTCCCTATCAAATGAAACCTCAGTTTTTTTCTTTTTTTCTTTTTCTTTTCTCATCTGGTAAAGTGGGATGTGTCGAGGGGGTGGGTAAAAATGAAAGCTCTCAGCTGTGTGGGTGGAGTTTGTGTAAGGGTGGGAACGGGTGGGGTTCAGCGTGAAAAAAAAAATGTAAAAACAAAAAAAATTGTATATGTACATGTTGACAATATAATAAAATATTCATTTAAAAAAATCAATTTCCACACCCAAATATTGTTTAGTCTTCTTGAAACTTGCGTGTTGTTAACAGAAACTGGTGACAGATGACCATTTTTAAATGATGTTATAATTAGATCATGCATGAAGGATGAGATTGCAGTTTATAGACCTGAAGCCATTTAAGGATATTGACTAAATCAAGATTCAATAAGCTGATTGGCTTATTTTGAACGTTGGGGCATGCGCAGGAAGGTGTGTCTCTCAACGGCTCTGTACCGATCTCGCGCATGCGTCAATGGCTGTCACCAAAGCCTCCCCCGCGGGGCGACGAGCCGGGGAGCTCTGGGTTCGAGAAGGGCTCAGAAGTGATTGCCTGACCTGACGTCATCTAATTTGCATACAGTTGTCACGCCTTGGTGACATTATTTATCTATATAATATTTGCATAAAAGTGGAGGGAAGACTGCTATACTACAACATGAAACGTTCCTCTCTAGAGACCTCACCGACCCTGTTACGCGCGGGGGTGCACATGGCACGTATTCGTTTATCACTATGGCAACATACAACAAATGAACGATACCAGTGGCATAGCCGCACAGAAATAATTTCCAAATTACCACTGACACGAGGGGAAACATCTTACCACGTCTTGATTGCTGCTTTGGGCTTGGCCATCGATAGCATCATTTGTAGAAAATGCCTATAACGATACAACAATCCTTTCAATTTCAAACGTACGTAGCTTTACATTCGATCATTTCTGCTAGATAAAAATAAACAGGCGAATGCGCATCCTCTGTCTGTTGAAACGTTAACGAAATCAACTGACAAATCACAAGTTTCTGAGGTCGGTTGATAATTCTGATTATAAGTAGCTGATTTGCGGACGTATTTTCACGTGTCCCGTAGAACCGGCACTCCTTCTAAAGTGTAATACAGCTAGGTATCTGCACTCAGTTTTGACGTCATATGCTAAAATGACGTCACAGTCGTATAATAAGGGGTCGTATTTGCTATTTACCTGTACAGGAGTCGTGAAATCAAATTGACTGACTTCCTCGCTCAAACTGCTGTCGGCCAAATACTGAGAGGACAAGTATCGGATTGAACGACCTGAAATTCAAGGATACAATTATTTTACTCATGTAGATTTGATATTTAATCAACGATGTGGTCAAGCAAGATTCAGACGACGTCAGACTTAACTATCGGTACATAAGCACGCATTCTTCTTGTCCACGGAAGCTACAAAATCAAGATTTTTAGAGTTCGTACACTTTTTTGCTAACCTTCTTTGCAGTAAGCAATTCGTTAATAAAAGCTTGAAATTATTGCCCATTTCGAGAACGGGGTTTAACCTTAGCTTCCCCGGTGACCAGCCCCGAAAACTGCCTGAGTGCATGGTAAAAGTTCACAAGAAATATAGCGAGTAGTGTTACGCCCACAATGCGCAAAATTTCTAGTGAGCTTTTACCAGGCTCGTCTGCTCGCAGGGGAGGCTCTCGGGACATCCATTTGAAGGCTCTCCCTGATTGGCTGATTTTGAACGTTGGGGCATGCGCAGAAAGGTGTTTCTCTTAACGGCTATGTATCAAATCTCGCGCATGCGTCAATGGCTGTCACCAGAGCCTCCCCGGCGATGTGACACGCCGGGGAGCTGTAGGTTCGAGAATGCTCGAGATTAAACGAGAAACACGTTGCACTCTTCCTTACCGTATCCCGAGGAGACGGTCTGATCTTCGTCCGTGCGCGATCTTGCGTCAAGTCGTATTGACGTCATCTCCTTCTTCCTCTCCAAGGGGGACTGTGCAGGAAATTAGAAAATGCAATACCCCGTTCACATGAGACAGGTTTGTACCGTACAATTCTGGTACGGTGCCGTCGCGCGTTCACACAGGACGTCCGGCACTGGACCGATTTTGGCAAGGCTAGGCCGTGTGAACACTGTTGCAAAACGTGCCAGAATTGTACCGGTACCGTATGAACAAGCGGTACCGTACCAGAATTGTACCAGTCCGGTTTTGTACCGGTCTTGTGTGAACGGGGTCTTAGTATTAAGCTTGAAAGCATTCCGATTTCGAGTACGGTTAAACTTTAGCTCACCCCGGTGACGAGCCCCGGCAAATCGACTGCCTGAGGGCGTGGTAAGAATTCATTACCAATATAGAGATTATTGCAAATATTAAAATTATCATATATATAGATTATTATATTATTATTCAGATAAGGTACTTAGTATTATTATAATAGTTAGTTTTTATGACTTAAATATTGAAGCATTCAAACTAATTTTTGGTTGTCTATTTACAGAGTAATTAAAAATAATATAATAGTTAGTTAATATTCAGTTTTGAAAATCCTGAGGAGTTCACCGTGTTTAAATAAATAAAGATTGATTGATTGATTGATTGAAGTGGTACAGCACAAATGCCGTGGCCCCGGTACAAAAAATAAAAACGTGCTGATACACGCAACCATACATACCGATAATTCAACTTCAAATTCATATTTCCTGTTTTTATCCACCAAATTGTCCAGAAGAAATTGGCCCTGAAAACAAAAACAGTGAAATTATTAGCATAATCTCTCTCAATAAATTCTATAGCGATCTTCGTGTGTCCTCAAGCTGCGAGCCTTGATGCGTCTGAGTTAGCACCATGAGACGCGCAGCGTGAGGCGGAAGGAGGAAGGCGAGAGAATTCAAATGATGGCAGTCACATTGAGCTAGAATTCTGGTATATCCACAATATCTTTAGATCTAAGATACAGCACTAGACCGAGCACCATGATCTGATAACGCTCGCATCGGCCAAAAAGTACAAAGGCTTCAACGACTTTGTGTCAGAGCCATTTCGCTTTGCCAAAATTCGTAGCATTTCTTGTTCTCTTACGCGTCTCAGATCTAGTAGATCTAAAGATCCCTATAGTTCTATTGTTTACAGTTTGAGTAATTGGCATGAGCACCAAAGACTTTCTAACGGTGCAGCGGTAATCTCAATATCAATAAAGGGTGTGTTATGGAAAAAAAGTAGAAAAAAGCCTCGGTATGTTGTCTTGTAAGCGGTGACAATCCCCCGCTATATTCCCGATTCCTTAAACGGGTGATGTCAGCTTTGTTTGAAAGAAAACGCAATTGGATCGCTATGAACGGCATAAGCAATCAAGAGAAAGATAAACATCACAAGGAAACAATGAAGCAGAGAAATGAAACTTTTTATTAGCACGGTCTGAATATACAAAGCCCTATATTACAGTGATAGATGCTCGCGCAAGGACGAGAAACCTATAGTCTACTGTATCACTTTCTAGTAGAGTGTATACAGTTTTTCATTTCCTCACCCCTTGAACTTCATTCCAAAGCCACTGCTTATTCCGATCACGATTAAACTGAAAACGTTTGAAAGTCAAACTCGCCAAACTCAAAACAATTAGTCCTGCGTTTTACTTCCTAGTTTAAAAAATTAGAGACAATTTTTTTGTCCAAATTGTCCAAAAGAGAATTCAATCGTTGCTTATCTTGTTGGTGTACTTTTTAGAACCATAATTCTTTGAAAAGGTCGCGGAAAAAAAATATTGATGCGGTGTTTCGCTTGACATGACAGCGGACAGTTTTTGCTCTAATTCCCATTAATTCTTATATACATTTCTTCATGAAATACAGACCATTAAAGTTCAAGGGGTGTAGGGGAGTGGCCGAGAAAAACTGTTATTCGCGCCGCTCGCCTCCAAATAAACACATTCGGTGCGATAAGGGCAGGTCATACTCGAGCATTCTCCCAATTCGAGAAAACATAACGTGGATTTCTCGAGCATGGAGGAGGGTGAGCTCTATGTCTATGTTTTAACTGGAATAGATATTGTTATCTGACAATTGTAATGTAAGAACTCGATGTCACGCCAAACATAGTGCGTGACATGGCCTGAGGGGTATTGCTATTAGGGCAGACGAGTAACAGGCGGTTTTTCATTCCCTCGCCTTCGCTGGGCACACCTGTAGATTGCTAAGCTTGTGTAATGTTGTTTTCATCTGAATAAACGCGGCAATCGTTATATTAGCCACATAGGGACCTTTAATCTAATACTGTTTATACTGTATGTGTCCTCTACAAACAGATATTGCCTTAGTCTGGCATCAGTGTTGTACCAAGAAGAGTGAAGGCAAACAAATTCACCGATCCCGCATTCATTATTCTACCTCTCTAGTTACAGTTGCTACGTCGGACAAGCCAAAACGTTTAATTGAAATAGAGCATGGAAAATACACCGATTGTAGGAAAGTGTTAGAAGTTGCCTCATAGACGATGTGTGATTGATATTTACAGTTGGAAAAACTGAACAATTCTTTAAAAAATTTTCGAGTTTCGAGTTCCTTGCTCGGACATTTAGAATTTCACAGGGAAAAGCTGGCAATAATTTGATGGTCAGTCAAGTGAAGACGGAATCGGTCTATTGCGCTACAAGAATTGATTTACTTATTTTCCCCTGAAGCACTTGCTACGTTGATAGCCGCCGCCTCTACACTAGGTACCGGTATGTTTACAACTGAAGTTCTACGCTGATTACTTGGCTCCACCACGTTACCTGGAAACCCACAAAAGAGCATGAACGATGTTCTGAAGCTCTCGCTTCTCCATACATAAATCAAAGGGTTCAACGCAGATGAGCAGGACAGGAGGGTGAAACACCACTCAACTGTGACCCGACTTGTGTTGCCAACCATTAACACAATTGTCATCGGCAAAAAGGCCGCTACAAAGGTGCCCACCAAAATAGCTGTAGTTCTAGTAGCGGCGTGTTCTTTGTCGAATACTGCTAATTTGTGATTAAACGTCAAAGACTGAGCTTGTGAGATAATGATTTTTCTCTGCTTTCTGGCGATTGTGTAGATCTTCAGGTACATACAAATGAATAAAACAATTGAGGCGAAACGAATGTACGACGTGGCCATTTTGAATAAGGTGAATGTCCTCAGAAGACCTTCCGCTAAAGATAGCACCCAAACAACGGCAATGACCATCAATACTTTCGCGTTTGACATCAAAGTCTCGTACTTAAACGGATACGAAATAGCAATCATGCGATTACCAGTCAGGCAGAGAAGATTATTCAAAGACGCGTACAAAGATGTAGAGGTGGTCACAAAATAGAAGAGCTGGAAGCTTGGATGGCTGTACCCATTGAGGCTGAATACATAGATGGGTTGCGAGAAGACACAAACGATGAGGTCCGCTAAGCTGAGGCTGAAGATGAAATAGTTCATTCCTGTGCGGAGACGTGAGTATTTGTATATGACAGCACAGACCAGCACGTTCCCAAATGTCCCGAGGATGAGGAAGACCACGTTGACGGTGGAAATTAATATGATGGACTCGGTACTGAGAGTGCCTTGGAAAAACGTGCGATCGGATTTGGTCATGATGGCCAATTAGGCGGCTCTTAGCGACTTGGAGAGACTGTTACATCAAATGTACTGATTCACTGATGAGACGCTTTCTGGTACTAAGTACCAGATCATATGTAATCAACAGACCAGGAGAGTCCGGCGAGTTTGGCGGTTCATTGTTAAGATGCTCCGTGAAGCTAATACCAAGTCAAAACAGTTAAAAAGTAGAGTAGTGTGATTCAGTGATAAAAAGGTCGCTGGTACAAATACGAGGCCAAATAGTAATGAAGAAACTAGTAGGGTCTTCCCTTGTACCATACGAGGCCAAATAGTCAAGAAACAAGTAGCGAGTGCGGTGATTGTATCATAAAAACGTCCCTGGTGCAAAAACGAGGCCAAATAGAAACGGAAAAAGTATAAGAGTCCGGCGAGTACGGTGACTCACAATGTTCCCGGTGCAAAAACGAAGAGTAACGATTAAAAACGAAGAGTCTAGCAAGTAAGTTTCCTATGAATCTGTACTGTTATTCACTTAAAGAAATGTCCCGTCGCAAATACGATGCCAAATAGTCATTAAGAAGCCAGTAGAGTCGGGTGACTCTTACTAGACGCTCCCTGATGCAAATGCCAAGCCAGATCCTGAGACTAGGGCAGGCTTCTAATCAGATGGAACAAAATGTAAATGTAAATGCACATCCTTACTATACTAAGTTCGCCGGATCTCTTAAAGCAAACTTCACTTGGTAAATATATGTACGGTGTCGAACAGATGTTGTCTTTGTCCCCGAAAGTTTTGTGTTTTCAAAATTACTTTCAAACTATTCAATTCCTTTTCTCATTTTTTAACGGATATCCTCTCCTTGAGGTCGTCAGTCAGCTTTCACCACAAATACTGGCTTCACTATCAGTGCAAATAAACCTCGAAAAAGACAAGTTGTAATATTGTTCAATCACCGATTGTGAATAATCAGTCTTTTTTCGTTCTGCTTAGCTAGTATATATTTTCTGTTAAATGTTATTATATTGTTAGCCACAATCTATTATAACCACTATCAATAAAATGCTTCGAGGGATATTAATGAAATATGCCAGATTACAATATCATTTGTCATACGCGATAATACGATACACAGTGGGAAGCTCAAATTGGCCTGTACAAACTTCCCGGAAAAAATAGAAACAAGATTTCTTTTTTTTGCATTCGGGTGACTTTTATGAGAGCTATATGCCGATGACTACATCTTTATTGACGTTCATGATAATATAGCGCGTATTTCATAATTAAAACAGTATAAACATAAGATCCTTTTTCGCGGGCCTCTGTTGTTTATCTCATTCCATCCTTAATAATACGATCATGTTGACATTCAATTGCAAAGGAGACAAGTCCTTGGAAATACTTAGCTCTGAAATGCCTTGTTATTGTCTCTTTCTAATTAAAAGTTACCATGTATTGCTCTTAAATACTCCCAATTGTATCCATTCCCCATATTTCCTATGAAGAAAAGTTGATTGACGCGTATTACATCCCATCAGGTGTCTTGTAAAAGTAAACTGATATATGTGAACACCTTTTGTAACAACTGTGGCCAGCATGTCTAGATATACATGTCTCTTCTAGGAAATGGGTGTTAAGTGCGTGTAAACAGCGTGAGAGTCTACAATGTAGGCTTACAAAGGCGGGGGCTGCACTTAGAAAAGGTTTCTGGTTTTCCAGGGAATTTGATAGCCAAATGTTGTAGACATCGTTGCAGACATCGTTTCACACATTCGCGCTTGTAAACCGTTGTCAAATTTTCAAACGTATTTTCAAGAGCGGCCAAAAAAGTCGCAATGATGTTTCAAGCTAAAGTATTTATGGAAACGTCTTATTTAAGACACAGTTAAAATTAGGGAAAACACGTTTATATTTATTTTACAACTTTTCGTAACTTTCTATAAGCAACTTTGCCAGCGTTGAAGTTGAAATGTGGCCGGATATTTCATATTGCTGTAGTGTATTCTGCTGTCCCGCACAAAGGGCGAGTGCATCTGCCTTCTTATAAAAAAAAGCTACCAGTTAACGTCTAAAATATACAGTCGAGTGCATTTTCGAATAATTTCCCCACTTAGAGTGTCAAAACTATATTCTTATATTACACGTGCGGGATTGAATGTTTCCGGGTAAGTAAACATTTCAGGACAAAACTCAATCACAACAGTTGAAATGTAACATATGAACTGATATTTACTACAAGGGAGATACATGAAGGGTCAACGTAACGGGATAGGTAACTTTACTTTTCTACTGCCGAGCAAATATCAAGCTTGAGAGTTCAGCTGCACCAAAAACTAGCCACTTAATATGGAAAGGAACCATAATTAATTAAAGCTAGTTTTCCAGTTGTTTGCAACAATCGATCTATGCCAAAAAATTGCCATACAAGAACAATTAATCAGCGCCAGTTCAAGAAAACAGGAAAAATGTGAAGATTGATTTGAATAATATTCGAAAACATCTGGCTGCTGCACATGCAAAAAGTTCACACCTTGGATCTCGCAAGTTAAACAACGTAGTAAATTGGAATGGGCCTAAAAACAAATTAGAATTTACACATTATATTCTCGTACTTTTTGAAGTTCCTCATATAATTTCCATTTGAAATTTCCGTTTTTCAAATACGAAACGAAATGATTCACCTTTTGTTAAATTGTATCCCTCTTTCGTTATAGCAAAATGAAAAATAGACTAGCGCAAACATAGGCAGTAGGAGTAGGCAAAGGTAAAAATGTCTATGATATTTATGCAAAGCCTTAAATGTTCTTTCTCCTACTGCAAGGTCTGGCAAACGTAGCCAAACACAATGGTGTATTACCTCTAGTGTAAATATGCAAGTAAACAAAGAGATGCTGATTGCGTTTAATTTTAATTTAAAAAACCAAAAAGAATTGTCATAATTACAAACTCTGATCAAAAGAAATGAAGAAATGATTGTGTCCGATTAGCCACTGTGATAATGAAGAAGAGTCCAAGTTCAAGTTTAAGTTTATGAAGAGTTGAAGTAAAAGCTTGAAACGAAGTCCGTCTGTTTGTCCTTTTCTGTCATCTTATGAATTTCGATTGATAACAGTACAGGCCTAGGTAGCACACTCGTTAGAACTGTCTATGCTAGACCTCGCAGCTGCTTTTTGGAAACATTTCTCATAGTTTGAAATTTCCTGTAGTTTGTTACCTCAGTTTTCAGTACGTGCTTGTCATACTTATTGTAGCCAGAGTGGAGATAAGGAATTAACCTTGTGTGAAAGCTAACGTGCTAATGAAATGGTCCCATGTGTGCTTATGAGCGTTAGCCCTAATAAGCGGAGAAAGAGAAAAAATCTCTGACCCCGAGGCGAGAGGTCCCTCTCGGGGTCAGAGATTTTTTCTCTTTCTCCGCTTATTAGGGCTAACGCTCATAAGCACACATGGGACCATTTCATTAGCACGTTAGCTTTCACACAAGGTTAATTCCTTATCTCCACTCTGTTGAACTTAGTGCTACGCGGCCACAGGCTTGCCTGAACATCTACTTATTGTAGCCAGCTATGACCCTGAGCAAACTTGTATGTATGACATAGATACTGCGCTGTTAAGTAACAACTAATACGGATAGGAACTACATTAGTTTCTTTTCTTCTAAAACATGCTGACCAACTTTGAGAGAGTTTTGATAAATAGCCACGAAGCTATGCGCTCGTAAAGCTATGAGTTTTGTGGCTAGCATTAGCATGCGAGTAATGTAATTTGACGCATCATTTTGTTTGCTTCTGTACAAAGACTATGACCGCGACAGTTAAAACCTCAATTGAATTACCTGCAGCATGTCTGGAGGATATAAGAAGCCGAATTCGTCATTTAATCTCGGTTTGTAGCGTAGAAAAAAAAACTACGTCAAGAAACAGTGCCATCTGATAGCCTGAATGCCTAATGTTCTAGCCAGAGCTCACAGCAAAATCTGCAACTTTGAACGGCCATAACATCGCAGCATTTTACCGAAATTTTTTCAAACTTGCAGTGCTAACTTCTTTAAAAACGATGTGTTGAAAAATGCAAAAATTGATTTCGTTTCATATGCACCTCAACCAATTGACTGGTTTACCTTTATTGGGTTCTCAGAGAATAGAAACCCGACGTAGAATTTCTGTTCGGTCTGGGTACAGGAGATCAGAGATAGCAGTGCGTTGTAGGCGGCGCAGTGTAGCTGGCGTCGTAACTCAAGGGCAACAGTTTCACCTCGCATGTCCTCACTCTTGACTGCATGCGCACACCTTGAGGACGAACAGAAAATGATAGAGTGGGGAAGAAAATCATCGAATTTTAGGATCTAAGATTACCGGAAATGGTCAAGATTTTGTAGAAAATCAACTGTTTTTCACCCTTTTCATCACATGGTCGCCAATGGAGGTTAGAGTTTTGGTGACCAAAATGTAACCCTAGTCACCAAATGGCGACTTACTTTAAGTCTGTAACAGGAACCAGATTTCTATCATGGCGCCAAAACTTCAATATTTGGCGACTAGAAGTTTTAATTGGCACCTCTCTAAAAAAAAGTAATGTCGGATCCCGCATTTGTTTTGAAACCAAAACAAAACAAAAGACAGGAAGTTTGGGACAAAATCAATAATCCTGAAAAAAAAACTTGGGAAATGAGAGTTTCACACCCTGCAAGAAATAGTCGAAATAGGCATTTTGTCAAGATTTTCTCATTGTGCGAAAACATACAGGAATTTACACATAGAGTCAATGAACAATATTGAACAAGTGTTCTACGTCCAGTTAACAGGTTTAAATGTGGCAAGTATAAATGTGGCAACGAGCACCTGTTGCCGAGCACTTATATATAACGCAATTCAGTTTATAACTGCAACTGGAATTAAACCATCTATCGATCTATCTAAACTGGTTTGACTATTAGTTCCTTACTTGGTGATGGCCATTGTGAGCTCCTTGCCGGATTTCACTTCACTACAGTATGCCCTGTTGACGGTGGACTCGGGGGTATTCAGCTCTGACTTGCTTAACCGGTTGTACAAGACGTCAATCAAACGATAGCAACATAGACGTGACGTCAACTGGCTTTCAAAGGTTGGATCGAACACCTGTAGAACACACAGTGGAGCTGTAAATGTTGCCGAGCACCTGTGTATCTCTCTCTACCATCCAGGTTTACTGATAAGCCTAGTTAGGTTACCTCGCCCTCTCTGCACACAATTGTTTTTGGCCGGACTCCATGATTTCCTCATCGAAAAAGGCAACAATAAAAGTGGCAACACCCGCAGCAATGGACGAACGTCCGAAAAACGGACAGACGAGGAAGGGATGCAGGGAGACAGCAGGGGGTAAGGAGGGAAGGAAGGTGCGAGGTTTGAGGAAAGGAGGGAGGGAGGGCAACGAGGGAGGGAGGCAGGAAGGTAACGCTCATAAATTTAATAACTAAGTTCACACTCCTTACTTGGCAGCTCTAAGGAAAAAACGTTCCTAAGTGCGTTTGCTGCAGAGGCGAACATTTTACGATGTCTCTGGCTTTACGCGCATCCAAGATCGCCTGACAACCTCTTTATGTTAAAACAACAACATACCTTTGGCGATTTCGCCTCGATAATAGCCATTATTTGCCGGATATGGCAGGAGAAGAACTCAATCACCGCGGCTTTAGATGCACTGGCCAATAACGGTATGCAGACGCGCTCAATTACTGCACGACGGACTTCATAGCTATGTTCCCGCTCGCTCAAGAAGATGCTAAATCCAACGTCAATGGCTTGCTTGGCTTCAGATGGCGTAGGGCCGAACCTATAAAACAATGTAACCGACTGTGCTGTCAGTATAAGAATTGGTAAATTCCTCGTGGTTTAGTGAGCCCAGGGGAGTAAAAATTGGTAGACACTGGCGTTACTTTATTTGAATTAAGTTTGATTCTAGAGAGGTGACCAATTTTCGATCAACATTATTATGAGTTCAACCTTTTTCTACTGTGTTGTTTTGCACGTCTTTTAAAGAGACAATAACCCGAGGTCGCGTCTCGCCTTCACTACTCTACACAGAACCACTGAAGATGGCGTGGCATACCCTCTGGTAGTAACCGCCCTCAATGTTGTGCTTGTGACCGCTTGAATACCAGCAGCGCCATTAGGAGCCAGTGCAATGGCTGATCGCACTTTTTCCGTACGTGGAGTCGAGGACCCTACCATTTGAAGGCCCTCCTCCCTTGGAATTTTCTGGGTCCTCGACACCCCCTTCCCTGGAATTTCCAGAGGTCCGGAACAACCCCTCCCCTGGAATTTCAACACTCCCTCCCTTGGAATGTCCAGGTTGCCTAAACACACCCTTTTCCTCAGCTTAGACAGCCCCCTCCTCCTGAAATTTCCAGGATTTCCATGGGTCCTTGACCCCTCCCCTTGGAATTTCCAGAGCTCTGATAGACATCCTACCCTTGAAAAAAAAGATGCAATCAGCCAATTCAGCTTACGAGCTGCACGTTTGGGGAGTCGGCCTCCGACATTTACATTACATCGTCAGGAAGGTTTTCATCAGGAAGGTTTTGAGAATACAGTATTACCATCTCACCTCCTGATAAATTTGGCGAGCGATCTTTGTATTTGATCCTCGTGGACGTGCTTGTCTTCCCGACACATGATGGTGATGACGAGCTTGAGGAGCATCAGACTACCGGAGCTAACAAGAGCCGCTAACAACTGAAATACAAAAGGATTGTTCAAAAACTGGTATTTGACAGTCAGGCAGTTTTGGGCACGAAAGGAGGCCAGTGCACAGGAGGTGGCAATTGCACAATAAAACAGTACCCAACACAAAAGCTAACCGTTCGGAAAATAAAATCATCATTCCTTTGTAAAAAGATGATGGTGCAGACAAGGCTACAACGTCCTTACCGCAAAAGGGTGCTGCATTAAGGTGAAAAACAATCAATGCGAGACTATGGTTAAAGAGTCAAAGTTAGAGCGCGCGAGCCAAGTATCGAAGCCGGGTGACAGCGATGAGAATCCAGCGCCGTAATGCTGCGCACTCCTTGCTTCTCGTATAAACCCATAGGAGAACCTGACCGCAGCCTATTTTGTACACCACCACACAGATAAACAAAACGATAAAATCCTGAACACTTGGTATCACTCACCGTATCGATGGCGTTGATATAATCATTGTACTTTGGACTCCCTGGAATAAACTCGGAGGATTTTAGAGGTAAGTTGTCCGTTACCAGTCTGTCCAAGGACGATCTGTACAGGATATCAAATATTTGCGTAAAAGACTGGATGAGCTACACCTTCCTTTCTAAACCTCTTTTACCTTCACCTTTGTCACAAAGTAACTAATCTATCGTGGTCTGCATTAGGTCTGCTTATCAAAATCACTGCCAGGTCAGTTTATCGAACCAACCGCCCAACCATAAACGTTTCAGCTTCATCTATCACTGAATATTTGTTCATTTCAATATCGCCACTTACTTTAGCTCTGATATTTGTTTCTCAGGGAGCTTGGTGAAATACGGCAAAATTTCAATAGCGCGACACTAGAAAAGACGGACACAATTAGCTGCAAATACATACGTAAGCCCTTTTGTTTCAAGAAAAAAAAACCCGCATCGCAATAAATCTGTTCGGGGCCAGAGTACTATTATACATTATAAAATAACTGCGATAGTACGCGCGCTCTGATTGGTCGAAAACCAATTACCATAACGCTATGGTAAATGGCTTTGACCGGAAGTGTGTTTTCACTTGCCAAACTATGACAAAAGTTTCTATCATTTCTCCATCTAAATCTTTAAAAACACCATCTATAAAATGATGGAACTTTCAGAAAACGATAGAAAATATTGACAGCGTGAGGAAATAGCGAGATGGACAGATTCTTTTTGATTTAGCAAGTGAAAACGATCAAATGAAGCGTGCGACAGGCAAATCGTCGGAAAAAGGCAAGGTAAGTTAAGTTTCGCCACTCCTAAATTAGGAATTTACGAAGTTTATGATAGTTATACAAGAAGGATTACATTCAAAATAGAGGGAATTATCTTCTTTGTGTTTAAACAACCTTTCAAGTTCGTTTGTGCTAGGAAAACAGACAAAAACAACGGCTCGCATATTTTCTGTGGAGATTTTTGCAAACTGTGTGCTACCACTTTTCGCCGATTTCGTATGTAAAAACATTCATTTTCAAGGCATTTTTTTCCATTGAAGACAATTCACTGAATGAAATCTCTTTAATTTTAAGCTGAAGGCATAAGTGCTTTATAAATTTCCGTGTTCTGAATGATCTCAGTAAAGAGAAAACAAAAAATAATTGAGCGAATTGAGTCACACTGAGTTCGATCAAAATTCTGCATAAAGGTGTTCTTTTATGGCGTGTTTTGTTGTTATTTTAGAGGGGCGAGTGTTTCCACAGTTATTTGTTGTTCGACCAGCCTTTCACAAGTGCTACCACCGGGCTATGGAACATAGGATAAAATGTGTTCTATTTCTTAATTAAACTATCACTCGAGCGTAGCGTCGGCCATTTCGGTGCGCGCCTCTATAGTGAGCTGAACGGTTGCGCAATAGTGAATAGATAACTCATCTGTAAGTATGGAGCTCTTTCACTGCGCCTTTGAAGTGGCATGACCTCCGCTCTTAATTATAAAAGCTGTACCTTAAAGGCGAGTGTCAGAGACATGTCTGTGAGTACGGAGGTGTACATGGTGAATGCAAGTTGGAAGGCTTGCGTGCTTGGATCTGTTAACCACTGAAAAGAGACAATGAGACAAGACAGTGTTTCTTCCATTGTTTCAGATAGCTGATAGGACAGTGATTCATACTGTGGTGCACATCTCAAATCAGAGAAGTATCGTCCCGTAACGATGACCAGCGAAGGCTAAAAACCTCAAAAACAAATCGTATGTAATCTCGATATTTCACGATCCATCGGACAATGTTTTTTAGCTTTGCATATTCTTAAATAGTTATCCGATAGGATGGTGTAATTAGTTTTGCTGATGAATCAGAGTGATCGCTTCTGGAGCATGCGCGTACCGTGACATGCTCCCTTTAACTATGGTCCACCACGCTATACGAACAACCCGACCGGTAAATACTCATTTTGATTCTTCAAAGACAGAGCCAGAGCTTGCGTGTAAATTTTCGTGTAAATTGTCCTGTAAAAGTAAGGCCCATACCTTGGCATCCAAGACGAGAAGTTTCTTTAGTATTTCCAGCAGTGAAAACTTCAGTTCTGCGTCAGATGCGGACATCCACATGGTGCTTAGGGTGCTCCAGGAATTTGCAACACTCGCAGCAACGCTAGCGCCATACCTTAGATAGGGAATTACAAAACATATTTAAAACAAGTAATAATCATTGGTCAGTGAAGTGCGTCACCTGTCATACTTGGGGGTACGCTGTTTTCAGCTGTCACGGGAAACCGGTTAGCAAACCTGTATGAACACTCGTCTAGCAAAGGTATCCAAACGACGCAGAAACACTCAACGCTACACGATTAGGACACGTTTCCTTCGAGAACGCAACTGGATGTTGTGAATATAAAAGGATATAATTTTGGTGGAGAAACCGTCACCAAGCTGGTGACATGTGACTATCTGTTAGGCATATCCCACCTTTTACGAAGTGTTTTATCTCGATTGACTTGATCCAGGATTGCATTCACTACACTACTGACCTGAAAAGAATACAGAGCAGGAGACGATCAACAGGAGCCTCCCTCTACTTCACTGAGTCTTGGTATATGCACAGGGAGCCCATCAACCCTCTGGTCAGAGATTTTATTGATCAGGACTGAGCTTTTAACTGTGGACTTTGGAGTTTGCATATTTATGGACGAGATCGCATAACCGGCCATCCAAGTTACGGACAGTCTTGGGAACAATCTATATATTAATACCGTAAGGAAAATCGTGTCGACACTCGCTCCGCTCAGCCCTGAAGCTGTGCCGCCAAAAGAAGTTCGCAAACCCGAAGGGAAGGTGGAAATCTGGACCATGGGCGTGTTTTTGTTGGAAAAGATTCACCTCGGGCTAAGTTCTAATTCAAGCGATTTCTTAAGCGAGGGACAAAGCCGCCATCGCCGCCATGTTGAATTCTCCCACAGAAACTAAAAAAGAACTCGGTTCGCGCAGCCGAAAGCACCAAAGACATTCAAACCTAAATGGTTCTCTTGCAGATTACATACAGGAATGTGCAGGGATAATTCTAACTTGAAAGATTTGAGCTGAGAAAAATTTTCATTCAAGTTTCAACAAACGTACACACTACATTGCTTCCCTCGGAGCACGCGCCAAGTCATGCTAAGTCGAAATGACACATTTACAAAACAAAGTCCGTGAAAGTCATGAATTATAATATTCTCTAAGTATAAATACTGACGGCTCTATCGCAAAACGAAGGACACAATCCCGAAGAGAAGGAGGAAATCCCTCCAGTGGGCATGTTTTTCTTGGAAAAGATTCAATTTGGGCTAAGTTCTAATTAAAGCTATTTTTTAAGTGAGAGACAAAGCCGAAAAAATATAAATAATATAAACTAAAAAAAATTATTAGTCCTTAGAACATTTTTACTTGACCTGTTTCTTCTCTTCCCTCGCTGAGATATGATAAACATACAAACAATTCCGAAGTCAAATTAGGTTTCGATTTTCACGGGTTCTTTGACCGATTTGAGAGACGGATACGCGCGTGTTGTCGCACCAAAATCAGGGAGACCAGTGCAAACAAAATCCTTTTGGGCTCACTTCATTTATCTCGGCATGGTGGGACGGGATACTCATGCTGATGGGAGGTTGTTAGTAAATGTAAATCGAGCAGTTTATGGAAGGGGAAAATCATGAACCCCTCCCCACATTCATATGGCCATTGTGATTTTTTCCCCGTTTTTTTTTTAAACAGAGAACACTTTTAAAGTAAAATAAATTTCCCCCTTACACTCCGTGAATTTTTCACGGGCATCAGCTAGTTTTACTTAATTTGACAGCATAAATAAACAAGTGAAAACTGGAACTCATATGCGTTTCGGCGGCATAAGGTGGGCGTAAATAAAAAATCGCCCGGATCGGGGTTGAAGAAAACAATTGTGACTACAGATGAAAATGTAGTGCATTCACGACATAATTATACGCAATTTCAGGCCCTGGAATGCATCCATCACAAACCAATAGTAAATGCATGCGAAAATAAAATATTGAAACTCTCCACATCCTGTGTGAGAAAATCGAGTTATATTCACCTGAGTTGGCGCATTTGAGGACTGCGTGATGAGTTTAGGAACGTGGCGGAGCGCGTTTGTGATGAAGTATGTGTTAATGATTAACTGGAAGGAAGTGTAGAAAGCAGAACTGAAGTCGGAGGCCTCCCCTAGACAGATGAAAATACAGACTAAATGTGAAATTCAAAGGAATATGGAATTCACTCTTCCACAGTTTCATTTTGACATCAAGAAACATAGTTACCTTGTTCCGTAGACTGCAAGATGCACTTTTGTAGTCTCTCGTGCTACAAGGAACAAACGCACAGAAACAATCAAGGTAAGCTGTCTAGTCTGAAAGGGATACGTGTTGCCTGACACTCAAGATCAATGTGTTCTCATAGCAAAGAAGGGTGATACATTTCCAATTTCAATGTCTGTACGCGCGAAAACAGAAGATATATTTGCTTGTGAAATGATGTCTACAGATTTCCACATTGATATTTATTTGATAATTATATATCTCTTTCCTTGTGATGAGCAGCTGCTTTGGAATTAACGACCATGAAGGGGAAGACCGTTAACTGGGCCCAATGAGATTATTACACACAATTCGTAGATCCGACCTGGCCGCATTCAAAGCCGTAGTTACTGCTGTTATGTCCCATAAACAATCCAAGTTTCTCTTAAAAAACAAGTCCAAAAATAATCCGATCCCGCTAAGGTTTACCAGATATCTTTATATTCGGCTCATCTAAGTTTACACTGTCATAAAAGGCAAAAAAGGGCTGCAAATCGGACTGATTTCGGAAGTCATGGCATCTTGTTTGTGGGACATGATCAGTCCCAGTGGCATCTAACTCTGATTGGTATCTCCAGATAGCGTAAAATGGCTTCATTGTTTGATCGGATCTATGAATGGACAGACACACAAAACACCATATGAAATGTCAATGGGATAGCTAGATGTCCTTGAACAAATGAGAGAAAATATTAAACGATGAGAAACTGTACTCAATACCTCTAACCCAAGATCGAAGGCAAGCTCTAGTAGTTTAGAGGCCAGCTGGTGGGATGCTGGGCTGAGTACAATCATGCTGTTGGTACTATGGCCTGCTGCCGGACGAACACCCTCATAGACAGCACTGAGAAGCTGTGTTCCAAGCTCTTGGGAGGAGACGCTAGTCTGAGATATTGACATACAAAGTTAGACACTAATAATAAACGGCGAACAAAAAAGCAGTCATTCTAAGCTAGATGGCGCGAATTTCAGATGTTACTTTCGAAAGCAACCAAGACCTGTGCTCTCTAAACGTTTCTACTGGTTTCTAAAGGTTGTGGTCTTGGAACTCTGTTACGTCAGCCAATGAGAGTACGTAAGTCGCACTTGGTTCGTTAACTGGTTGGTCAGTTTTTGAACTTGTCTCGTTCTTGATTGTTTATACTTTGCGTTTAACCCCGCTCTATTGTTCCATTTCGCTAAGACTTGTTAGTAAAGCCTAGTTTCCATATAGTCTTATCTGTCCCGTCAGTTGACCATGAAACAATGGAAATTGGAATTATTCTTTTGTTTCACGGTTGACTGATACGACAGATACAACAGATAAGACTATATGGAAACTAGGCTTAACAAGGATCTATCAGCAGACAATCTAGGAAGTCTGATGGTCCATTGATACGCTAGTGAGGTGCGATTTCTACTGCGATCTCATGACAATCAGTTAATTTCGCGATGTGAAAACATCGCGTAATGGGACGTTGCCGATCGTCGTAGAAATCACTTCGCCAAAATCAGAGCTGAAATCACAGCGTTCATTTAAAGGGGCTGTGTTAAGATGATTGCAATCATTTCCAAATTGTGATGTAACTTCATTTTGATGATAACTTTGGAAACTGTTATCCCAACAAGATCTCAAAAACTCATTGCTGCAATCTGTTTCCAGCCGCTCTATAATAGGTCCATCAGCCTACAATCATGATCGCATTGCAGTTGAAGAGCTATTTGACAAACCCAGACTAGTATTTTGGTTATCTATCAGTTATTCCGATGGTTTTTGCATCACCAAAGTGTGCTAAAGTCGTGACACCGCTCATTTAACAGGCCATCAGGTTCACCCACGATGTGTGTTAGACGCCAGGGAATGTTAACAGCCATTGCATGGTTATTTACTAAGCTCACTCACCATTATTATCTGTGTAGGGTATTCCTTACCTGCTTCTGCAAACACGGCAGTAGAAGGCCTGCAGTATGAAGCTGACGATACCCAGTCACAAGATGAGACAAATACAGATGATCTAGTTGAGCCTCGTCTGAGCCGCAAAGAGGAACCGGCAATTTCTCCATCAAATTACAGCGACTGACAGATAGTAAAGAGGGGAATTAATTTCACTTGGAATTTCAAAGATGACGATTGTATGCTTTCGTTATTCCAGGATTAAGAGTAAGTTTAATGCAGCAATGCTAATGCTGGCAATAACGTTGCATCCAGTTAGTGTCTGCCAATTACAGTAAGCTTCGTCATTGTTTTATTTTTACCTTCCAAGAGCTAGTTTTCTCTTTAAGCAGTCCTTGAAGGATTTCAAGTGACCTTCAGGTAACCTTGAAAACGCCATACAAACTGCGCTAGTCTGCAAGAGAAATTCGTAGTTGTTGTTATACTTGCTTGCAATCCAACCATACAAACCATTCTTTGAGTCTGCATTGTAGCTTGCTAACATTTTTACTGAAATCAATATGCTCTTTTCATTTTTGAGAATCATTTGCGTGAAGCTGCTCAATTTAAGGGTGACGGGGTCACGTAACCTCTAGTGCAAAAGGCCTATTTAAGACTCAGGGTCAGTAAAATGAAACAGTTACAGTAATAGAGCGGTTTTCGTGCATAGGGTTTATATCCGATAAAGCATTGGCCAACAGTGTGTATTACATAATCATACTAAAGAAAATGACATGTTATATGTCATATTCATTAGAATGCTTTTTATAAAGCTCACCATGGCTCTGCATATGGCCCTTCTACTAGTCAGTCTTTGCGCCGTGCAAAGGCAGACTGTATGACTAGACCTCCTCGGCTTGGGCGTAATGTTTCCCAATTTTAGATCACGTGGCATTCCCATGAGTTTTCTCTCTTTCTTTTTTACTACGCACCGAAGGATATATTAATAATGAAAGCAGCCCATACAAAGAACGATTATTCAAATGAGTGGAACGTGATCTGAAATGGGACAACATTACGCCCAAGCCGAGGAGGTCTTTTGCTGAATTATTTCTGCCATCTTAACTTGCCCTGTCTACACATGAAGAAACTGAGAACGCCAGCTCGTCTATATGATTGAAAATTTAGAAGAGAGAGTTCAAGTCCATATATGTTCACACTTCTTTGTGACCAACCTGTTCTGGTAGTTTCTCGATGACCTCCACGTCTCCGACATTAAAACCAACCAGCCCGGGTTCCAAAACACAACTGAGAACTACGGTGTACAGGTCGTCATTCCAGAACTCGGGAGGCACAACCTGAAGAAAGAACATTTGCTTCAGTGAGACCTATACTGAACTGCGTTGCCAGGTAAACTAAACCTTGTCTGAGTCCGTCTGTGCAACAGAGCAACATGTAATGTTCTGGTAGTCATATCTGAGCCGTGACCTTGTTGGTCGAAGCGTTTGCTTATTCCAGTCACGAGCAAATCTAATTCTCCTTGAACAAAGAAAAATATTGAAAGACGAGAAACTTGATGCGTTTTTAAAGAACTGGGTAGTGGGACACAAGAAGAACATGGCATGATGCTCTATTTGCAGGCTAGACCCATGGCATTAACATGAAACAAGATAGTGAAAAAGATGTCATTGGCGGAATTTTCACAATGCCATGGAAGGCGGCGATAAAGTATATGGGCGTGTCATGAATGAATCATATTCTTCCGCGAATCATATTCTCCAAAGGAAAAAAACTTAACGAAGGTAAAACAATGTTGCAAGTCCAAGCACGTAACTTAGATAATTGAATTTTTATTGGTTGGCTGTTGTTTGGGAGTCGCAAATTGGCTTTAGACTACAAGGTGGAACTACACTTTTTATGCGGAGCGTCATTGAACGCCAAATGTGGTGCGCTTTCTGCGCTGTCTAAATCAAATTCTCATTACAGATGTATGTCGATGACGTGAAGAGTGCAGATGCAGTCGTTTCGAAGACTATGTATTCACAGTGCGGATCCAGGGACTTTACAAGGGGCCGACTATTACAAAGGTTTGCTGCACATACGAGAAAAAAGGGGGTGACCGTTACAAAGGATATGTGAGAAATAAGTTCAGAAAGGGGGTGACTAGTTACCCCCTTCACCACCCCTGGAGCCGCCACTGATTCACACGGTGTACCTTTAGCCCTTCTTGTGGGTATGCGCCTAGTAGGACTGTTAGGAAGTTCATCAGTCGTACAATAACAGTGCATTTGGACCTAGAAACAGAAAAAAAGAAATCCTTCAATGTAATTCGCAGATGTACTGGATCTCTCTCCTGTAGATTCAGCCGGTCCCCGGAAGTCAGTGCAGTATCCGTCTACTTTTATTGTGAGGCCGGTTACTTTGGAGGCTTGCTCCACAGAATTTTGGAAAATGTCGGCACAATCAGCATTATTTGCCAATACATTTCGCTACAATAGGCCTTTTGCAGTGTTACGAGGCTGACTACAACTACCAGAAACCTTCGCGTGGTGGCTTATAGTGAAGAAAATTAAGGCGTGTTCGTATTCGTATTCACAAAGGAATTTGTTGATCTGAGTAAGAAAGGAAACTGCAAAGGTTTCTGGTAGTTGTAGTCAAATGATGTGAAAATGTCCTATTTCTAGGGCTGCCCATCTACATTACTGTATCAGCATCCAGCTAATTCAAAAGCTGCTGAAATCACTGTTGACTGAGAAACTTAGTAAATCAAGCCTGAACTTCGACCACAATAAGCAGACCCACTATCCCTATTCCTTTCTAGTTCATCTGTACCTATTGTACTCGTCAATCTCCTTCGGTGTAGACTGGTCAGCGGTAGCTCCAGTTCCAGAGAAGCACTGATTGGCGGCCTGGATCCCAAGCATTGCCAGGTTACTTAGGAAGTACATCAGGGACTTGAAGAGCACACTGGAGTATTTGGCACCTGGACGAGCTGAGAAAAAGTTACGAAAAACTGTCACTCCTACAATGACCAGATCATACATGTCATCAGCTAAATAAACCGATCAAAACGTTCATCAAATGTTTTTCGTTGCCATTTTTGCTGACTGAAATGGACTATAAAGTGGAAAGCCGAATATTAAATTTCATTTTGTGGTCACCAGGGCCAAACTTTTGGTTGCAATGTCGACTTCACTGAAATTAAAAGTTTGCTCTACCATAACGCAGTTCTCTTAAAAGTTCACAAGAATCAGTTCACCTTAGCAAGAATTCTTCGGCCCAGCATCTATGCCATATTGAGCCGATCGACTAGCATATTCTATCTTCTCCATAATATTTTCACATGGGCCTCAAAGAGGGACGGTTACAAAGGTAATCGTCCGTCCCGGCACAAATTCCTGAAATCCCCCAACCCCCAATTTAGTGGTACATTCTTACCATTAAGAACTTCATCTGAAAGAATGTCTCGTGTTAGACTTTCTCAACACAAAAGCTCGCTTCGCGACTCATCTCCGCTCTCTACGCACGCTTTTATTAGTATCCTTAGAGAGGTCGACTTGTGCCAAGTCAAACCTCGCGTCTGATTTATCAAACGTTCCCTGAGCAAAAACAATTACAAGCAAACTTTAAAGTAACTAACCAGCGAGAAGGTCACTTGGGGATAACAGTCGTTCTCCAAATGTCCACGTGTAGCAGTCTAGAGCAGCAAGAAGGTAATGAAACCACATGAGGGTTTCCTTCAGCGAGAATGGTCCGCCCATGTCGACCAGGGTGGGGTAGGTCAGTAGGCCGTTACCACCACCTCCTCCCCCCTCAAATCTAGGGAGAGACAAAATGAAATCGTTATGACAAAAATGGACAAGATGATAAACTTTTGTTTGAGATTTCATTCTATCCAGAGTATTCTATATCCTTAAAATCCATTCCTATCCTTCCCGCTCCTATATCTTCCATTTCATTTTTTTGCTGGTTTTCTCAGTGGTCTTTCTCGTCAGTTTTCACCTGAATAAGCTTATTAGTGATTTTTCTGGTGATTCGTCCTTTCTGGTATTCTAAGATGGTCGACCTACGTACTGACGACCTCGTGTAGCAAGCCTTTTATCCAAGTTGGCGTCTAAAACTGCCTAAAACAATTTCCCGACACGTTTGTCGTAAGTGCTGACCGGAATATTTATTGTCCACTTAACGTGGTAGTGGACTGTTTAAAAAGGGGTCCGTCCACCCGACCAAACTGCTCCATTGCGAGAAAACAAAACGCAGCTGTACGTCATGTTTAACTATCACTCATTGAACGCGTGACTGGTTCTTTGTAAACCAAGCCCAGTACAATCAATATCACGCGATAAGCACGTGACTGGTTCTTTGTAAACCAAGCCACGTACAATCAATATCACGCGATGAGCACGTGACTGGTTTCTTTGTAAACCAAGCCCAGTACAATCAATATCACGCGATAAGCACGTGACTGGTTCTTTATAAACCAAGCCACGTACAATCAATATCACGCGATGAGCACGTGACTGGTTCTTTGTAAACCAAGCCCAGTACAATCAATATCACGCGATGAGCACGTGATCCCCAAACACACAGCATTTAGTTCGAAATTTTATTGGTTTATAGAAATGGTCGACCAATGAGAATGTACACGATTTCGTGTTGAACTTACTTCCGTATGAAGAATGTCTCGTGTTCCTGGTGAGTATTCTTCATCCACATGGAAGCTGAAGTGATACCTGGTACGACAAGGAGTTATTTTTACAACAGTAGACAAGAATTAGCATTTTTGTATTTGCGATAAAACGAAGAGGACCTTTCTGGCATTGATACTCTTTATTTTCGTTTTTCAATACATTTCATTGACATTATCGTTCGCCTTTTCAGAAAAAACTATAGCCTTTGAAGTATGTTGCATTCCCTCCCCTGTCTGTCACAACAAAAGCAGAGCCCTTTTCACTTGGATTGATCATAGTACGAAGAGGATACCAATCTCGATAGCCGAAATCCAACCTTTTCCACGCGGTTTCTATACCTTGTAGTAGTGGAGAAAACTGACAGACCAGCTTCATACACTGATGACGACATTCTGTCTGGGGCTTCCCACAATGCTTGATGAGCCAAGGAATCAGATGATTAAGAGTGATACTTCCAATGTTTTGAAAACCCCTGTAAGGAGAGATTTTACTAGTCAACAAGAGATGGATATCATGGCTGGAGATGAAGTGAAAAATCAATTTTAGAACGACATTTTTGCTTTACAAATTGGACAGAAATGCTACCATAGTCTCGCCTTAAAAAGCCATAGTCATTTCTTAACGAGGCGAGCCAAACTAACTCTAGTTTTACCAGAAGTGAATTTAAAAATTCCTCAGAGGATTTGGTAATTCTTTAGATGCTTCACCGCCGACGAGATAGCTCAGTGGTAGAGCACCTGCGCGGGCTCCTGCGCGTAGGGGCTGGGGATCAAAACTCTGCAAATGGTTAGACTTTCACGGGCCAATACTGAGGAGAAGGTGCTGCCTTTGCTCTAACATCTGAAAATTGTTAGAACTTCGCGTCTTCTTGGATAAGGACGCGTCCTGTCCCACAAAGCCGAAGGAACAGGAAGAGCCACCCTGCGTAACCCATTATTTTATTTTATTTTTAGCCTCGCCTGGGCGTTTACAAATGATCCAAAATGGGTTTGCTTTCTAATGCCTAGGGCACACGTCTAATTTAGGACGCATCGATTACATTTTTTTTAAGATACCGACTCATTACACGTTCAAACAACTAAGTATCTATTGTTTTAAATGTATTCGATGCGACTTATAATTAATTCGACATACACCTATTTCAATTAACGTTGCTCTACAAAACGTAAAACATGAACCATGCATCAGCTATTTCTCGTTTTCCTCGAGTTTGGCAAACCAAACTAAACTAAAACCACCCAATGGCACTTTGTTTACTACTTTGAGACACAATTTGGCGTGAACCGCTTCGTTTTAGGCAGGAATTACCATTACGACTTATGAAGCATGGTTCATGGTTTTACGTTTTGCAGAGCAACGTTAATTGAAACAGGTGTATATTCTAGGCCTAAGAGAACTTCACTCATTCACTGATGCGTCCGTTGTTGTTTAGTCAGCGGTCACTTGCGAGAACTGAGTTTTACTAACCTTGGGATTCGTCGAATCTTGTTTTCCTTGTTCAACATGGCCGCGCGTGCCTTGATGATCCTCTCGAGATGCGTGATAACCTGAGAACACTGCTCTTGGGTGCCTGGGAAAAGACATGCAACACAAGTGAACAGAGGAAAACGGTCCTCTAAGTCAAGTCACTATAGACAAGAATCAAAGTTTCCTGGACACCGATAGATTTGTCGTTAATCTTTGGACATTGTTGGCTTCATATCTGAATGCTACATAATACGTAACTAACAAGAAACTATGCTAGCCAATAAGGAAAAGATATAATACGCAAAGCATTCGTCACGCCTCTACATTGGAAAAGGACGTACGTGTTAAGTTCCTCTGATCTTTTACACTATCTAAGGCCTAGTACATACGCCGCTCTTATCATGAGCCGATCCAACCTGTTGCCGTGAAATACGCGAAAATCGGGGCATTTAAATGGATTCTACATTACCGGTATGATTTAGAATAGTCTAGGTGACAGACAGACCAGAGATGGACAAACAATATTGTTTTATCCAGAATTTGCAATTGGATCGGCTCATGATAAGTGCGGCGTATGTACTAGGCCTAACAGGCCTTAGTTACTGTGGCTCCCTCAACTTTGAGACCTCTTTTCTCTTCCTATTAACGCCATTTGTAACAGTCTGTCACTGATTATATAAACGATTTGAGGTAATCTAGATACAGGGCTGACCTTGCGCTGTGTCATCGTTGTGAGCAAGTGCCAGACTGTCCAGGTACGTCACTAGAATCTCCAGCACAAACACATCAACCAGGGACGACTCCTCTCTTGGAAACAAAAGTACGGCAGGCGGGCTAATTAATCCTTAACCCATAAAAGAGAACTCCTTCTTTAAGGATGTGGTAATTATCACCATTACCTCTAAGACGTAGACAAGATTAAATACTTTATGGTGGCCGTGCAATAGCTTTTTCAACCTCGTTCCCAGGGTCTTCTGGGTAAATTTCAAGATGGCGGGGCAAAGGCTGGGGCCTTTCCACAGGTAGACCGCCTAAGAAAAACAGTTAAAATCTGATATGGCTGGCGAACAGCCGAAAAGATAACGCAAATCATTAGCACAAGTCATTAAGGTAAATTCTAGCTCCGATTTCCGCCTTCTCCTTCCCGGCTATCTGCCCGCCATATCGGATTTTACCAGTTTTTTTTAGGCGGTCTCCCTGTGGAAAGGCCTCAGCCTTTCCCAGGGTATTCTTCCGAGTGACCCGCCATTTTGACAATTACCCAGAAGACCCTGAGAGTTGCCATTGGCGCCTAAACAACAAAGTTTAGTCGCCAATAAAATGCAAATAGTGGTATAGTTTGGTCGCCATAAAAGAAATCTGGTCGCCATCTTTTCCTTTCTCTTTTCCTTTCTCTTTTCTTTTTTTTTTAATGCTGCTGGCAGCTAATTTCGAGAATAGCATTTTTTAGAAACCTACAGACTGGAAAGTCACATAGCAACTTGGTTGAAGTTTTTGCTCGCCTATCTATTTCCAAATCTGATTTATTATTTTCCTTATTTATATGTGCTTCTAAACAATGTAATTGATTGATATAACGAATGTGTGTCATAAATTGAATTGAATTGATTCTAGTCGATATGGTCGCAATGTAGGTCCCAGGCCATAGTTAATGGAGTGGAATGGTTAGGAAGCTCGGCAAACTTCAAAGGATCAACACAATAGCGTGGGCTGGATGTCGAGAGGGGCTATCACGCGATATTGACCCTGCACAATCTTTTGTTTCATGCTCATCTAATATGCATGTCTGGTTATACACTGAATGTTACTGGCCGAATTTTGGAACTTATGTACAGTGACCCGGCACAGACAAAAGGATTCCTCTGAAAAAGTGAACAAAGAGTACAATAACAGGGTGTTGGGTTTCCTAAGCATTTCCCCACTCTAAACTATGCCCAGACTATAGACTATAGATTTTCTCTCTAAGTTTCTTTTCACTCTAGAGAACCACGTGGAAATTGAGCTTAGAATACGTGATTGGGTGGTCTTACAAGTACCTGAAAACTGTGTAGATGCTGTTGAACGCTAAGGCTGCGCCGAGTCTCTTGGATGTGCTGGGGTGTAACGCAAGGCTGTACAGTCGCTTCAATAACGATTTAATGTTGATCGGGCTCTTGGCGAGTTGCTGAAAAAAAAAATCGCATGACTTCTGACGACCAAGTTCTAACTTTTTCGTTGATTATATATAAATAAATTATATGCGTTTTATAACATGCTTATCTTCTATTCTCATATCAGAAAGTGCTGTCGTGTTTTAGTAATCCGTACGGGCCGCCTGTGTTTTTTTCCAATTTAATCGCCATGACAACGAAGTTTCTCGAACTTCTGACAAATTTTCATGTTTTTTGTTGTTGTTGCTATTTTTGCTATATGGATGGGGAGAAATTATTTTTTAACTTCGCCAATTGATAGTTTCTAAAAAGGGGGATTCTTTAAAGAGCTTGTGTCAGCCGCCATTATGACAGCATAGCAACACACCAAGTCGGAGAAAGCATCCATTTCCATCGGTTGATATAGAGCAATTTTCTCGATCAAATTTGGCAAATTGTCTTAGATGGTTTTTAAGAGATTTCTACGCGTAATTCGTCTTCTAATATCGAACGAAAACAATAACAAAGGAGTGGCTTACACGGGCTCTTTAATAGGGAAGTTTTGCAACGTCGGCAAATCGAGTTTTTCGAAATTCCACATTTTGTACAGCATTAGCCAGTCAATAAGGTTGAAGGTCGGAGCTAACAGTAACAGTAATAAGGTTTCTATGGCAACATCGCACTAGTATAAGTTTATAAGGTATTTCGAGCCGATTTTACCTTTTCGCTTGTTTGTTTGATTGACCATTGCAGGAATTCTTTTACGCACTGTGAGCAGAAATCTCTCAGGCTTGTGTCAGTTGGGTGGACAATTCCATCCTAGAAGGCATTAAGAGATAAGTTAAGTTCGATTGTGTTTGACTCTCCAGATAATACCTCCAGTGACGTCATCACCTGAAAGTATTGTCAGGAATGATATGGACATTATATTTTGTATCAAGGCCTGTGATATGATATGTAATTTCAGACTTGTGTATCGGTAGTAATACCTTTTGTATGAGTGGTCATTCAAGACAAAAATACTCAAACAATAGATATGCTAAACATTAATTGCTTAAAGATCGACTTTCAGGGCGCTGTACATGCATCTACAATATCCATCTCGTCATATTAAAATGTTTTCTATAGATACTAGCAATTTATTACATAAACATCAGAAACGCCTGCCCTATCCGGCATGCTGGACGCATAAATAGTGACTTAAGTTTTTACATAAATTGTGCTTTTATTACGATCATGACATTCCGGGTTTGGGATTTTTCTTATTCTTGTTTGCGTTGAAGTGCTCATTGTGCATTTTTTGTCTTGCCGGTGGACACAAATCCGAGTGTTTATAGCAGTAAGCAGTAAACGAATATTCACTCTGTCGCAATTTTGTCGAACGAAAACAATAGTCAATATCAATTCCCAACGAGAAAGCATTAAGGGTGATTGTTTTTAACGGTTTATCATAGCAATATAGTTTGATGTTCGCGGGTGTAAATATGTTTTGGGCCCGACTCAGGCTCATTTTAGCCATTTTAGCCACTCTACTAAGCAGAGAGGAGAGTCTTATGCTAATTAAGTAATTAGTAGAAAAGCTATTTTCCGAACTCTTTAAGTTAAAAAATGTTAATGGGTTTAATTCCACCCCAGTAACTAAGCTTCAAGGCAAGCGTTCCGCAAATGCACCATTACAGGACTTGATCTCTTCGGTTTATATCACTCATTGTGAGGTGAATATATAGAACAGGTCGATCAAAAGCTCTTCAAGTTAAAAACTGTTAATGGGATGAAGTTCTACCCAGTAGCTAAGTTCAAAGCAAGCCTTCAATCGCAGCACTTGAAGAGAGAAGTTCCAACCCAGTAGCTAAGCTCAAAGCAGCGTTCAACGTAATGCACAATCGAAGCACTTGAAGGGTGAAGTTCCACACCAGTAGCTAAGCTCAAAGCAAGCGTTCAACTTAATGCACAATCGAAGCACTTAAGTGTGAAGTTCCACACCTGTAGCTAAGCTCAAAGCAAGCGTTCCACTTAATGCACAATCGAAGCACTTGAAGGGTGAAGTTCCACACCAGTATAGCTAAGCTCAAAGCAAGCGTTCAACTTAATGCACAATCGAAGCACTTGAAGGGTGAAGTTCCACACCAGTAGCTAAGCTCAAAGCAAGCGTTCAACTTAATGCACAATCGAAGCACTTAAAGTGTGAAGTTCCACACCAGTAGCTAAGCTCAAAGCAAGCGTTCCACTTAATGCACAATCGAAGCACTTGAAGGGTGAAGTTCTACCCCAGTAGCTAAGCTCAAAGCAAGCGTTCCACTTAATGCACAATCGAAGCACTTGAAGGGTGAAGTTCTACCCCAGTAGCTAAGCTCAAGCAAGCCTTCAATCGCAGCACTTGAAGAGAGAAGTTCCAACCCAGTAGCTAAGCTCAAAGCAAGCGTTCCACTTAATGCACAATCGCAGCACTTGATCACCTCTCTTTATTTCACACATTGTGAGTAGTGAATATAAATAACAGGTCGATCACAAGCATCCATCAGTCTTCGTTTTCCTCCTGCAAAGAAGCACATTCTGAAGGACTCGATCTCACCAGTATTCTTAAGCTCATCAAGGTATGTATACCCTATGAGTAGAGGTCTTCTTTCTGTCAGTTTATTATTAGCTAGCAAAGTTGATTTTGTATCTGGCATTTAACGTGGTTGTTTTGATTTTTGCAACACAACCAGGTAAGGCGTGTTCAAGTAGGAATCTTACAACGTTGGCTCTTTACTAGTGGCTAGAATCAGAACACTAAGTGAAGATGGGAAATTTATTTTCCCTGGAAACTGTGTCTTTTGAAATGGATTTCTGGGACCCAACGAATTTAACATGTCCATGCCAGGCGACTGCACTAAACGAAACATGGCGAGAATCTGATTGGCTCATAAGATTTGACTGGCGGAACAGCAAAGCCAAAAACGAATCGGTTTTGAAAACGCGGGTCGCGATGCAACAATTTTAGCTGTAATAACCTTTTTCCAAAGAGGTTTACTTAAAATTTGACAGTTAGAATGAAATAACTAAACTCTAGCCCTTGAAGTGAACAACTATAGGATGACAAGTCTCTACGATGTAACTTTGCGTTTCGCAGTTCCTCACACTTTGCATCTCTCACACGCAGATTGTCCAGAAATGAAGCAGACAACTATTGTTATCGTGGTCGTTCTCCTCGTGAGCATCATTTGCATGTCTAGTGGCAAGCAAGCAAATGACATGCCCGAGAGAGCGAAGCAACTGGTAACAAAGAGAATGGTAGCGAAGCGACTGTTCAAACTGCATCAATCAGAGACGAGTTGAACAAAGAAATAATACATTGCGAAGATACTTTCGTGATGGTTAGTAGAAAACATTAGATCCACATTAGATCTTTTAGAGAATATTGTAAACCTGTGAACTTGTATTCACTCCGTTTTTGTGACACTCGTACGCTGGACTCACTGGCGAAAGCGGTCAAAAATGAGCTCGACAACCTCGAATTTTTTTTTTAATACAGCCCCCCAAAAGAGAGAATGTGAAGGCGACCCGGACTGCGATGGAGGGACATGTAACATGCGTAAGTTGACAAAGTCTAAAAATAACAAAATCTCTAACGAGATCTCGGACCGCGAGGCATATAATCGTCCAAGCAGTATTTAAGGTGGCTCGGACCGCGATAAAAACACTCAGTACCGCCTGCAAGCAGGCCAATAATCGTCCAGTATCTAAAACATATCATCGTCCAAGTAGTATTTAAGGTGGCTCGGACCGCAAAACAAATAATCGTCCAAGTAGTATTTAAGGTGGCTCGGACCGCGAAACACATATTCGTGCAAGTAGTATTTAAGGTGGCTCGGACCGCGAAACACATATTCGTGCAAGTAGTATTTAAGTGGCTCGGACCGCGAAAACAATCGTCCAAGTAGTATTTATGGTGGCTCGAACCACAAAACATTTAATCGTCCAAGTAGTATTTAAGGGGCTCGGACCGCGAGACATATAATCGTCCAAGTAGTAATTAAGGTGGCTCGGACCGCGAGACATATAATCGTCCAAGTATTATTTAAGGGGGGCTCGGACCGCGAGCCATATAATCGTCCAAGTACTATTTAAGGTAGCTTGCAACTGTTTCCAATCAACAGAGACCTCAAATTGAATCACCACATTTGCCCGGCAAAGTTCAACATAGAACAGATTTTAGATGATTGTCGAAAAGTATTCGTATTTGCCTTTACTTTGCATTTACTTTGCATCACCAAATCAAATTTCTACTAAACGCAGCTGTGTATTTAGAAACATGACAAGCGAAATAAACGAGCCACCTTATAGAGTATAATGTACTGACTTGTTGTTTCTTTATTTGCAGACGGGCAGTGTGAGATGTGAACATGGCGGCAAAAAACAGACTTCCTATCATTAGGGCTCGTTCGAAAAATAAAAAGTGGCCTCACAAAAACTGTAAATTATATATTCCAAATAAACAAAATTATAATCAAGATAACAAATAGTCGTGAGTAATTTTATTGTAGACAAAAAGATCAGACTTGACCGTTTTACCATATGGTCTCTGCATTTCGAATATATTACAAAGAGCTTTGATAAAAGCCTGAGTAGCATGTGAGTTCCACTTCATTAACTATCTTCAAAGCAAGCGCATCATCAACTCCACCACCACAGCCCTTGTTTTCACACACTATGCACAGTGTACTGTAACTTTATTTTCCTGCGAGATCTCGATATACTCTCTGGTGAATTTGCGTACGTTGTACGTTTAAACTACGAAGGGACCGCACATGCTACTATCAAATCTCTATATAGTATAGTATATTCAAGCGATCTTAGTTCGTATCACTTCTCATAAACTTCTTCCACACATTCTACTATCAGAGCTCTTTGTAATATACTCGAGCGATCTGAGTTCGTATCGGCTCTCATAAATTTCTATACATGCGTTTACATGAGGCCGGTCTGAAAAAAGTCCTAACCGGCGAATTGCTAAAAGATACCTCCTACTTACCTCCAAGTTTGAATATTATAAAATTTAGTGTCTGTGGGAGATTTTCAACATGGCGGCGATGGCGGCTTTGTCCCTCGCTTAAGAAATGGCTTGAATTAGAACTTTGCCCAGGGTGAATCTTTTCCAACAAAAACACGCCCACGGTCCAGATTTCCAGCTTCTCTTCAGGTTTGCGAACTTCTTTTGGCGGCACAGCTTCAGGGCTAAGCGGAGCGAGTGCGGACACGATTTCTCTTACGGTATTAATATATAGATGACCGAATTTATATTTACAAAAATAAGCTTGGACTTTTCGTGGAATCACCTTTGACTACGAGGGGGGCGCACATGCTACTATCAAAGCTCTTTGTAATAAATTCGAATCGCAGAGAAAAGCACCCTAAATCACAAAAACACCTGCTTTCATGATAAACACGAATTCTCCTGACATCAAGCTTCGATGCTCCCATGGCCGTCACGGTACTTCAAAGAACTCGTTATGATACTAGACTAACTATGTGAATCAAAATAAAGTACTTTCGCAACTCTTCAAACTTCCCTTTGAGTTCCACTCCATTAACTATTTCACCAAGTGGTTTGGTTTCACACACTATGAACACTGAATACCATACATTTAATGACCACATTTAGTAATGACTTCAAACTGTAACAGCTAGCTTTGTTTCCCCGCGAGATCTCCATATATACTCTCCGCTACTTTGCTCAATAGAAGTGTTAGGATGGACTTTTGTCGGATTGCTTTTTGCCATTTCTGAATTACTTCTCACTAGAACTGTTGGCCTTGGTCTGTTTAAGAAAATTTCAGGTTTTAGCTTGAGATTCACTCTGTGTTGCAGTAATGTCGTCTCATTCAATATCGAGGTTTCGGGGCAAAATTAGCTGTTACCATCGGGGACGGTCATTAAGTGCATATTGTTCAAGCCTACGTGATCATAAATCAACAGTGTCTTGCTGTGTGAAAGTCTAGGGATATATATACAGCTTCAATTTAAACATTCATCACTCTAAGAAGTCTCCTCCGACGAGCTCATCCAACCAGTACTCTAAAACCCAGCAAGGTTTGTACCGTTTGAAATCTTGCAACGTTTTTGCTTTATCTAGGAAGTCTGACATCAGATAGTATCAACTTATGTGAAGGGAAACTTGGTATTCCTTATAGCTACGTCTTTTGAACACCTCTCTGTCCTAATGTTTAATAATTTTTTCTCTGCTATTGTCCGACAACATGAACGACGTTTTTTCGTGAGACCTTAAGCAGCAACGAGGACGACGACGTATCACTGAACTTCTCTACTCGTTTGTTCAAATTTTTCAATATTCAGCAACAGTTTGCAATTCACCATTGCATTCTAACTTTGATACGTGTTGGGCTGGGCTTGGTACCAGAGCAGAAACACGTGACTGTTTCAAGAATTATCTCTCAGTCTTCCAATCCCTGATGACGAAGGCTGACTGAAATGTACAGTCAATGTCAACAGTTGTTTGGAAATCTCCATGCATGGATTCTTATAGATAGATCTATGAGTGGATATACTGTCTATAGATCTAAGACATACAAAAAACATTATCTGTATTGCAATGTAAGATTACAATATCTTTCCCTATTCCATTCTTTTTAATTTTCCACATTTCATCATTTTTCAGGTTTTTTGCTGGATTATTGGAGCTGTTAACAGATTGTTAACAGGATGTATTAGTTAATACACTATTATATCTATCATTGTGTCAATCACGCACAAGACATACATTTGCACGTGCGCGCTTTGTGCTCTGTAATCAAGTGTATTGTTCTCTGCAGTTGTCGTCCTCGTTGCCGTCGTCGCAGCTTAAGGTCTCTATTCTATAATATGTCACGAAGGTGTTGAAAAGATCTAGGGGAAACGCCCCCCCCCCCCCCCCCCCCCCAGTTTCGCCAAAAAAAAACAAAGGAAGAAACTTTCGAGACCGACCAAGAGCTGCACACCTTAAAAATCTCTATCCATCAAACTTGAGAGGTCAGGCCACAAATTTCTAGAAAGAACCACCGTTAATTTGTATTTATAATAGGAATCCATGCTGTCCAATTACTGCTTGATCTCATAGGGGCTAGTCCAATTACTGCGACTTTCATAATTCTGCTAACTCTACACCGACCAACAAACCACGGTTAGGCTTTCACCAATGAAACGAGTGAACAACTCTGGGTGATTTCTCGGAGGCTTGATAGATCTTGTGATCTCATAGGGGCTAGCTAGGCTTCACAACAGAACTCATAAAAACAAAATCAAAAAAAATGCATGGACTTCACTCAAAGGTTTGATTGCAGCCAAGCCAAAACGCAGTTTGCCCGTTCGGAAATTTCACGTGGGGTCACAGAATTATAAAAATCGCTTTAAGAAAAGATGGATTATGAGGTGGCTATATAATCAACATCATGACATCCCCCCTTTAAGTTTTAACGGAGTTTCCCGTTTAAACTTACTCTTAATTAATATCAATTAACACAGATTATCCAAACATGAATCAGAAGCCTGCTTTCATCGTGGCACTTGTCCTCGTGAGCATTATTTGCACGTCATATGGTTCGCTGATCGGACCGTCCGGCTTTGTTAAACCAGAGAAACGACTGGCAGAACTGATGAGGAAGAGAACGAATTTGGACAAAGAAATAAATCGTATGCAACGACTCACCAGGAGTGGTTAGTAGAAAAAGAAATTTAAGGGATTTTTTCTATTCCTTTTCCCCAAGACTCTTATTAGGTAAATCAATTGGTAGACATGCGCAATATTTTGGACATGAAAGCAGTTCTCCATACTCAAAACAATACAATCCCCGTACACTTGATGGGAGAATTTGATACTGTATCTGTATTAGAACGGCCCGACTCTGGCACGGCGTTTGCCGTAGGCCTTATTTGGTAAATCAATTGGTAGGCGTGCGCAATAATTTGGACCTGAAAGCACCTCTCCATACTCAAAATAGTAGGATTATTAGAAGATGAATTATTATCTAACATCGCTGGCGGCATTGTTTCAGCAATTTCCAGCAAACCAGTTATGAGCTTGGTCGCCCTGTGAAAAGGGTTAATGTGTAAAACATTTTATTCCTAGCTATTTTACAAAATTCGTCATTTTACTATTCCATAGTATGAAAGACAAGAAAGTGTACGCGGTCTGTCTGAGATAAGCTCTCCAAGAAGTGTACTAAAGTAAAAACCAGACTGTAAGAATCTACATTTTTCAAACTTTGCCAAAACAGGTTCTTATATTTTGGGGTAGTTATTGGCAGTTTAAGCTTAATTTGCTTGGCTAAACAGGTTCTTATATTTTGGAGTATTAAAATGGCAAATTTCTGCCGGCAGGATCTTAAATCCCTCGCTTCTTGCACGCGGGTTTTTATTGTATTGTTACGTGCCACCGCAACAAAATCAAAATGAAATTTTAATTGTCTTTTTCTGGGGAAACCAGTAAAAACCATTGAGTATCATATTTTTCTTCTTTATACAGATGAACCATGTGAAGGGCCTTCTGACTGTCTGGACGGATGGACATAAAACTTTAGTAAGTTCCACAAACACCAACTATTAAATATGCAAACGTTTATGACGAGATCACTTTGACACATTTAGATCAATATTGTTACAACGAAAAATGTGCAAATCAAGAAAGCGATGGTTATGTTTTGTTTTTAATTGATTCCTTTATTACGTCACCAAAATCTCTGAAAGGTGAGAAGTTTCTTGGACAAATGGGCCACCCTTTCCCCTGAAATCATTGCGAGCCACCTCAACAGTAAAATCGTCGCCACACAGCTTAATGCCCCCATCCCCCCTTAACGAGTAAAATAGCCACGAGCCAACGTAACGAGTAAAAAAGTCATGAGTCACCTTAATGAGTAAAACTGTCACGAGCCAAAGTAACGAGTAAAATAGTCATGAGCCACCTTACCCCTTAAAACCGTGAAACCGCATTGAAATTTAAGAAAACCGAAAAAACGCAAATAAAAACTGCTAAAACCGCGGAACCGCCAACCCCAATGTCCCCCTCCGTAACGAGTAAAATAGTCACGAGCCACCTTAATGAGTATAATAGATACGAGCCAACGTAACGAGTAAAATAGTCACGAGCAACCTTTATGAGTATAATAGATACGAGCCAACGTAACGAGTAAAATAGTCATGAGCCATCTTACGGAGTATAATAGCCACGAGCGAACGTAACGAGTAAAATAGTCACGAGCCACTTTAATGAGTATAATAGATACGAGCCAACGTAACGAGTAAAATAGACACACGCCTAAATCGAGGAATGCTCACTGGCACTTAGAATTTTTTTCTAAACAAGCGCTCACCTACAGAAATGAAAAAAAGAATTATGAAAATCATCAGAGTTCGAACCTGTAACTTTCCAGTTACTATACCCAAACCCTAACCACTACGCTATGAGTGAATTCGCTGGTTCGGACAGCTCGTTTTATTGATTACGTACCTTAATAGTATTAATCTTTAATAGAACGAGGCATATACTATAAAAATATACTAAAACGATGTATTAATCCTTATCCTGACTAGTAGTCTTGATAGTTCAGATATTTTGAATGTTTTTAGGTCAATTTGAAGTAATATTATCAAAAATATCGTTAAATTATTCATGGTGAGCATTCCTCCATTTAGGAATGACGTAAAATAGTCACGAGCCACCTTAATGAGTATAATAGATACGAGCCAAAGAAACGAGTAAAATAGTCATGAGCAGCCTTATGAGTAAGATAGATACGAGCCAACGTAACGAGTAAAATGGTCATGAGCCACCTTAATGATTATAATAGATACGAGCCAACGAAACGAGTAAAATAGTCACGAGCCATCTTAATGAGTATAATAGATACGAGCCAACGTAACGAGTAAAATAGTCACGAGCCATCTTAATGAGTATAATAGACACGTGCCAACGAAACGAGTAAAATAGTCACGAGCCATCTTAATGAGTATAATAGACACAAGCCAACGTAACGAGTAAAATGGTAATGAGCCACTTTAATGAGTATAATAGATACGAGCCAACGAAACGAGTAAAATAGTCACGAGCCACCTTAATGAGTATAATAGATACGAGCCAACGTAACGAGTAAAATAGTCACGAGCCACCTTAATGAGTATAATAGATACGAGCCAACGTAACCAGTAAAATAGTCACGAGCCATCTTAATGAGTATAATAGATACGAGCCAACGAAACGAGTAAAATAGTCACGAGCCATCTTAATGAGTATAATAGATACGAGCCAACGTAACGAGTAAAATAGTCACGAGCCATCTTAATGAGTATAATAGATACGAGCCAACGAAACGAGTAAAATAGTCACGAGCCACCTTAATGAGTATAATAGATGCGAGCCAACGAAACGAGTAAAATAGTCACGAGCCATCTTAATGAGTATAATAGATACGAGCCAACGAAACGAGTAAAATAGTCACGAGCCACCTTAATGAGTATAATAGATACGAGCCAACGAAACGAGTAAATAGTCACGAGCCATCTTAATGAGTATAATAGATACGAGCCAACGAAACGAGTAAAATAGTCACGAGCCACCTTAATGAGTATAATAGATACGAGCCAACGAAACGAGTAAAATAGTCACGAGCCATCTTAATGAGTATAATAGATACGAGCCAACGAAACGAGTAAATAGTCACGAGCCACCTTAATGAGTATAATAGATACGAGCCAACGAAACGAGTAAAATAGTCACGAGCCATCTTAATGAGTATAATAGATACGAGCCAACGAAACGAGTAAAATAGTCACGAGCCACCTTAATGAGTATAATAGATACGAGCCAACGAAACGAGTAAAATAGTCACGAGCCATCTTAATGAGTATAATAGATACGAGCCAACGTAACGAGTAAAATAGTCATGAGCAACCTTAATGAGTATAATAGATACGAGCTAACGAAACGAGTAAAATAGTCACGAGCCATCTTAATGAGTATAATAGATACGAGCCAACGTAACGAGTAAAATAGTCATGAGCAACCTTAATGAGTATAATAGATACGAGCCAGCGAAACGAGTAAAATAGTCACGAGCCACCTTACGAGTATAATAGATACGAGCCAACGTAACGAGTAAAATAGTCATGAGCAACCTTTAAGAGTAACATGCGGCTAACTTGTATTTTTATTTGCAGGAGGCGAGTGTGAGTTCTGATTATGATGACTTGCCACTTGTGGACTCGTCCGACGAATAAAAAATCATTGAAAAGTCACAAATTCCATAAAATTGTTGTAAATGTACAATTAAAAATAAATTCCACGTTAAATCTCACTCGTTTTTAGCCAATATATGCGCGCTTAAGAATTGAGTTAAGAGATTCTGTGCGACCCCTGGCTCACGACATTTGAATAAAAGGAGAGACTAAAAGGTGAGGTGTATGTCTTACCAGTAACGCATCCAGGAGTGCCACAGTCTCGGGACTCTCGTATTTCTTGTTGTTTGTGAACCAGTGAATGAGTTGAAACACCAGAGGGCGAAAAAGCTGGGACGATACCTGCCAGAGGAAAATATAGAACGTTTTTCTGACTAGATTCTAAGACCCCGTTCACACGAGACCGGTACAAAACCGGACCGGTACAATTCTGGTACGGTACCGACGCGCGTTCACACGGGATACCTGCGGTACTGGACCGATTTTGGCACGGCTAGGCCGTGTGAACACTGTTGCAAAACGTGACAGAATTGTACCGGTACCGTATGAACAGGCGGTACCGTGCCAGAATTGTACCGGCCGTATGAACAGGCGGTACCGTACCAGAATTGTACCGGTCCGGTTTTGTACCGGTCTAGTGTGAACGGGGTCTGATTTGACAGGATAGATAACATAGACTGCTGCCTGCTCGGCACGAGTCAAATAAAAAAAAGAATATATTTCTCCACAATTCAATGTACTATTTGCAAGGGCGGATCCAGAAATTTACAAATGGAGGGGCACATTTCCGAAGAGGGGTGAACAGAATTGTATTATATAATATATACAAGAAAACAGCCCGTCACTTCGTGAAGCTAGAAGACTCAGAATAACATTTTGTTTAAGTATTACATAATAGGTAGGGTAAATGTGTCAAATGTGCAAAACATTTCACAATTTTACCGTATTTATGCATTCTTCAAAGCATTTCCTTTTCTTCGGAAAACACAACAGTTCTTGGAGGATCGAAATTGTAAACAGTGCTGTACGATGATTGGCTGAAATGATTGGCGAACGGGCGCTAGCTCGATTGTCAAATGCCTGTTTGTTGTCGTACGAAAATTAAAGATTTTGAGTTACTATTGGACTCAATTTAGACTTTCTTTATTACAGACATATTAACCGCATTCACACTAGAGAACGGAAAACTCGTCATGACGGTTTTTTCGTCCCACGAGTTTTCCATCTGATAGGAATTCAGACGATTTCCCGTAAAAAATCCGTCTTGTCCCGGTTTCACACTAAGACGAGTTTTCCGTCCGGACGAAAAACTCTTCTCAGACGAGTTTACCGTCTCTAGTGTGAATACGGCTATTAAAAGCACAACAATTACTTTATGCAGGGATTTCTTTTGAGCTTTGTGTTTTTATCATTTTGGAGGGGTTTCTTTTCCAAGAAACTGTCTCGTATTCAGTTATTTCGAAACGGGTGGGAAATTGTTTAGCTCAAGACAACAATTTAGTTTCTGCACATTATTTGTCTAGTAAATGTTTTTGAATTCTAGAGCTTTCAAAAGATAAAGAATCCATGTTTTGCTTTTTGAGAAGCACATCCCCGTGATGTACGTGACTGAGGGGACAGAGCGGAAATGACCAAAAATGAAATGTCTAACTTCGCCATATTTTAATATATAAGCTCAAGATTCCGTATACAAAGAGTTTCTATGACCGAAAGCTTAATTCCAAATTTTCAAGAAATTTGAAGAATATGAATTTTAGATATGATTGAACAAAGTTTGCAGAATTCCTGATCAAAGTACTAATTCTCCCATAAAATGGTGCAAAACCAAAGTTGAAAGCCTAATATCTCAAAGACGGATCCATTAGAAAAAAGTCATTTTTGATATTTTGTTGTTATTCAGGCAAGGAGTCTGTATGCAAAAAATCAAGCTTTTCTGAGTTAACCTGTCCTTATTATTTGAAAATTAGTGATCTAAACAGGTCATTTCCGCTCTGTCGACTGAGGGCACAAAGCTGTGGTCAGGGAAGCCATTACAGTGTTGCTCTCGGACAGACTGATTTAGCCAATCAGAAACATTTGCGCAGACAACCCGATTATAATTCTACGTAATTCTATTCTAAAATCGAATGTAAACTGCTAGATAAGTACTCAAGTCTTACACTCATTCTCAGTCAACTGTGCGTTCGCGAATTTGTTTCACGTGCCGCGAGACTGTTTTTTTGTGGACGTCAATCAAACTCGCTTGGTGATTCCCCGCCGTATCGGCCGCATTGAAAGAAAATTATTTCGTACACCGTCAAGAATAAACTTCGTAGAGGTTTCCCTTATGGCTTCAGATGAAGAGTTATTTATCTGAGGGAAAGAGGCTGTTCACACAAAGAGATAACGGACATTTTAAGTGTTTGCAAGCCGACGATTCGTCTCTATGCAAACACAAAACACCAAACATATATATGAGCCTACGAAAATCGATTCAGCAAATATTCAACTGGTAAATCCTTGTTCACTTTTCCTTTCCTATGCAAACTTTCATAGTTACAGTTCTCACTTGAATTTGAAGTTTTCACCACGAAATACAGAGATAAGAGGCCTCTGAGCAGGGTAAAAATGATTTGCAGAAAAGTGGCTGTTGTTATTCTCTAACTTTCAGACACATAATTACTCCAGGATTCAGGTCGAAGGTTACGGTTTCTCTAAGAAAAATTCTCAAGCTTCCACGCGGCGCAAGGGAAGACAAGTTTTCCTCCTCTTGTCTTATTTGAATGAGAATGAATGTTTTCAAAAATTAGCCACCGTAGCAAGCCTTTCCCTTTCAAAGAGCAGTGAAACGTACGAGCGAAGTCAAATGGCTTGTTGACAAGATTTGTTAAGAATGTCATAGAAACGGAGTTTGATTGACGTCCACTAAAAACCAGTCGCGGCACGTGAAACAAATTCGCGAACGCACAGTTGACTGAGAATGAGTGTAATTGTGTTAATTTTAAGAATACTGACGAAAGAGTGGTTTTAAAAGAAAATATATCCCAGTCCTTGAAACAACAAAATATCTCAAAACACCTCAACTTTACGCGGGATTGCTGTGTCCCGTGGGGTTTGTATTACTGCAGTAAATTCAAAATGATGTGAAATTGTTATGAGCTCTCGTGGAAAAAGTGTCACGTTTAGTGTTATGTCTGACAGATGCTCTAAAAAGAGCTGGGCATGATACTGCACTGGACTTACTCTCTCTACATCACAAGCGAGTTGTAACAAGGTGGGGATGATTCATGATACTGCACTGGACTTACTCTCTCTACATCACAAGCGAGTTGTAACAAGGTGAGGATGATTCATGATACTGTACAGGACTTACTCTCTCTACATCACAAGCGAGTTGTAACAAGGTGGGGATGATTCATGATACTGCACTGGACTTACTCTCTCTACATCACAAGCGAGTTGTAACAAGGTGGGGATGATTCATGATACTGTACTGGACTTACTCTCTCTACATCACAAGCGAGTTGTAATAAGGTGGGGATGATTCATGATACTGCACTGGACTTACTCTCTCTACATCACAAGCGAGTTGTAATAAGGTGGGGATGATTCATGATACTGCACTGGACTTACTCTCTCTACATCACAAGCGAGTTGTAATAAGGTGGGGATGATTCATGATACTGCACTGGACTTACTCTCTCTACATCACAAGCGAGTTGTAACAAGGTGGGGATGATTCATGATACTGTACAGGACTTACTCTCTCTACATCACAAGCGAGTTGTAACAAGGTGGGGATGATTCATGATACTGCACTGGACTTACTCTCTCTACATCACAAGCGAGTTGTAACAAGGTGGGGATGATTCATGATACTGTACTGGACTTACTCACTCTACATCACAAGCGAGTTGTAACAAGGTGGGGATGATTCATGATACTGCACTGGACTTACTCTCTCTACATCACAAGCGAGTTGTAATAAGGTGGGGATGATTCATGATACTGCACTGGACTTACTCTCTCTACATCACAAGCGAGTTGTAACAAGGTGGGGATGATTCATGATACTGTACAGGACTTACTCTCTCTACATCACAAGCGAGTTGTAACAAGGTGGGGATGATTCATGATACTGCACTGGACTTACTCTCTCTACATCACAAGCGAGTTGTAATAAGGTGGGGATGATTCATGATACTGCACTGGACTTACTCTCTCTACATCACAAGCGAGTTGTAACAAGGTGGGGATGATTCATGATACTGCACTGGACTTACTCACTCGACATCACAAGCGAGTTGTAACAAGGTGGGGATGATTCATGATACTGTACCGGACTTACTCTCTCGACATCACAAGCGAGTTGTAACAAGGTGGGGATGATTCATGATACTGCACTGGACTTACTCTCTCTACATCACAAGCGAGTTGTAACACGGTGAGGATGATTCATGATACTGCACTGGACTTACTCTCTCTACATCACAAGCGAGTTGTAACACGGTGAGGATGATTCATGATACTGCACTGAACTTACTCTCTCTACATCACAAGCGAGTTGTAATAAGGTGGGGATGATTCATGATACTGCACTGGACTTACTCACTCGACATCACAAGCGAGTTGTAACAAGGTGGGGATGATTCATGATACTGCACTGGACTTACTCTCTCTACATCACAAGCGAGTTGTAATAAGGTGGGGATGATTCATGATACTGCACTGGACTTACTCTCTCTACATCACAAGCGAGTTGTAATAAGGTGGGGATGATTCATGATACTGCACTGGACTTACTCTCTCTACATCACAAGCGAGTTGTAACACGGTGAGGATGATTCATGATACTGCACTGAACTTACTCTCTCTACATCACAAGCGAGTTGTAATAAGGTGGGGATGATTCATGATACTGCACTGGACTTACTCACTCGACATCACAAGCGAGTTGTAACAAGGTGGGGATGATTCATGATACTGCACTGGACTTACTCTCTCTACATCACAAGCGAGTTGTAATAAGGTGGGGATGATTCATGATACTGCACTGGACTTACTCTCTCTACATCACAAGCGAGTTGTAATAAGGTGGGGATGATTCATGATACTGCACTGGACTTACTCTCTCTACATCACAAGCGAGTTGTAACAAGGTGGGGATGATTCATGATACTGCACTGGACTTACTCTCTCTACATCACAAGCGAGTTGTAACAAGGTGGGGATGATTCATGATACTGCACTGAACTTACTCTCTCTACATCACAAGCGAGTTGTAACAAGGTGGGGATGATTCATGATACTGCACTGGACTTACTCTCTCTACATCACAAGCGAGTTGTAACAAGGTGGGGATGATTCATGATACTGCACTGGACTTACTCTCTCTACATCACAAGCGAGTTGTAACAAGGTGGGGATGATTCATGATACTGCACTGAACTTACTCTCTCTACATCACAAGCGAGTTGTAACAAGGTGGGGATGATTCATGATACTGTACAGGACTTACTCTCTCTACATCACAAGCGAGTTGTAACAAGGTGGGGATGATTCATGATACTGTACAGGACTTACTCTCTCTACATCACAAGCGAGTTGTAACAAGGTGGGGATGATTCATGATACTGCACTGGACTTACTCTCTCTACATCACAAGCGAGTTGTAACAAGGTGGGGATGATTCATGATACTGCACTGGACTTACTCTCTCTACATCACAAGCGAGTTGTAACAAGGTGGGGATGATTCATGATACTGCACTGGACTTACTCTCTCTACATCACAAGCGAGTTGTAACAAGGTGGGGATGATTCATGATACTGTACAGGACTTACTCTCTCTACATCACAAGCGAGTTGTAACAAGGTGGGGATGATTCATGATACTGTACAGGACTTACTCTCTCTACATCACAAGCGAGTTGTAACAAGGTGGGGATGATTCATGATACTGCACTGGACTTACTCACTCGACATCACAAGCGAGTTGTAACAAGGTGGGGATGATTCATGATACTGTACTGGACTTACTCTCTCTACATCACAAGCGAGTTGTAACAAGGTGGGATGATTCATGATACTGCACTGGACTTACTCTCTCTACATCACAAGCGAGTTGTAACAAGGTGGGGATGATTCATGATACTGCACTGGACTTACTCTCTCTACATCACAAGCGAGTTGTAACAAGGTGGGGATGATTCATGATACTGCACTGGACTTACTCTCTCTACATCACAAGCGAGTTGTAACAAGGTGGGGATGATTCATGATACTGCACTGGACTTACTCTCTCTACATCACAAGCGAGTTGTAACAAGGTGGGGATGATTCATGATACTGCACTGGACTTACTCTCTCTACATCACAAGCGAGTTGTAACAAGGTGGGGATGATTCATGATACTGTACAGGACTTACTCTCTCTACATCACAAGCGAGTTGTAACAAGGTGGGGATGATTCATGATACTGCACTGGACTTACTCTCTCTACATCACAAGCGAGTTGTAACAAGGTGGGGATGATTCATGATACTGCACTGGACTTACTCTCTCTACATCACAAGCGAGTTGTAACAAGGTGGGGATGATTCATGATACTGCACTGGACTTACTCTCTCTACATCACAAGCGAGTTGTAACAAGGTGGGGATGATTCATGATACTGTACAGGACTTACTCTCTCTACATCACAAGCGAGTTGTAACAAGGTGGGGATGATTCATGATACTGCACTGGACTTACTCTCTCTACATCACAAGCGAGTTGTAACAAGGTGGGGATGATTCATGATACTGCACTGGACTTACTCACTCGACATCACAAGCGAGTTGTAACAAGGTGGGGATGATTCATGATACTGCACTGGACTTACTCTCTCGACATCACAAGCGAGTTGTAACAAGGTGGGGATGATTCATCACAAGCGAGTTGTAACATCACAAGCGAGTTGTAACAAGGTGAGGATGATTCATGATACTGCACTGGACTTACTCTCTCGACATCACAAGCGAGTTGTAACAAGGTGGGGATGATTCATGATACTGCACTGGACTTACTCTCTCGACATCACAAGCGAGTTGTAACAAGGTGGGGATGACTCTCTTCCACAAGCTTTCCATAGGACTCTGTAAGGTAAACCAATCAACCATCGATCAGGGAAGAGCTACGGATACTTGCAAAACATATTTGCAGCAAATTGCACATGGAACAAACATAAAAAATATTCTTACATTCTGTATTCCACTTATTAACATTCTCTTGCCACTGAACAACAGTTGCAAACAGTGTTTCAGCTATAAGTTCCCAGACTACAGCAAAACAAACCCGGGGTCTAAGGGAACCTTAGACCCCGTCCACACTTCACCGTTTTCAAACGAAAACGGATACATTTTGCTCCGGATACGGCTATCGTCCACACTACAACGCCGAAAACGATCACAGAAAACGGCGAAAACAGTGTGGACGCAAATCTCTTTGAAAACGGAGCAAACAGTATCCGTTTCCGTTTGAAAACGGTGTAGTGTGGACGGGGTCTTTATATCAGTAACCATGGTATAACTTATATTCTAAAACACATGCATAATTAATAAGCCAAACACAAAGGAAAACACAACCGTGGATGGCCGCTATATACACCGATAAAATCCCTAAATAGGCACCGTGTTTATATCTATCATACAGACACTCAATTTTAATAAACGAGTGTCTATATGATAATTATGCACACGGTAACCCGGATGTGTCTATATTCGGATTTATAAATACTCCTAAGCGAACGAGGGTCAACAAGAGGGGATGCTTTCTAGCCCACACCGGAACAAGTGCTGGTCAGGTGTGCACTTCCTGGACCGGCCCTTGGGTAATTTTTTTTAAATTTCGTGAACACTGGGCATCCAAACCGCAACTCTTATCCATGTGGGATGCTTATCCTGTATCTGCTTGATACATGCTGGAAATTCTACGCCATAGAAGCCATACTCTGCAATTTTCGACTTTCTATTATGACCAGGTTATTTATTTCTTTTTTCCAGGGTCCGATCCCAATTCAGATATATCCCAGATATAGAACGTTCGACAGATATAGAACGGCTGGAGTTCTATATAGTTATCATTTTAGTGATGAAATAATAAATTCTCAAGAACAATAGACCAATGTACAACGTTTTCTGAACTTTAAAATGATTATTTTTCTACTAAAACGTTTATTATTGTTTCCGTTTTAGAAGTAGAAAAGTACAAAAAACGAGCAGTCTGGCGTTATCGGGGATATAGACACTCGGGCTGCGCCCTCGATAAAGCACGACTGCTCGTTTTTTATACACTGCATACATTATCTTTTGTTTTACTGTACACGGCTGTGATTTCCTTTGTGTTCACTTCATTAATTATGTATGCGTTTTAGAAAGAAGCAAACCTTTCTGGCATCGGGTTGTGTGACTCCTTTCCCAAGCATGTAGAGAACTAGAGAATGAAGCAGCTCACATGCAGCAACCTGAAAAATCATTCAACTGTGAACGGATGGCTCTCTAGTACAAGTATTATACAACAACCAGGGAAAATGGGACAGGTCGACATATCTTTAAGGGCTAGTGATGAAGTTTTCAATCTTTTCTGGACAGAGTAAATATTTTGTCAACTTTTAGTTGGTAGCTTTCTTCTTAAAAACATTTACAAAAGACAAAATTTAAACACGATTCCTTTTCCGTTACGTTATTATATGGCCGGAGTGAACCAGGTCTCACAGGAAAAAGCTAAAATACATTTCAGAAATTGTGCATAAATGGTGAACTGTTGCAGGCTCACACTTTCCAGACACCCTTGATGTTTATTGTACTGAGCGCACTGACGTTAGCGAAAACGTTCTAGTACAGTGTACACACACTTGTTGCACCGTCACAACTGCCTTTTGTGGCGGACGATGCGTCATTGGAGAAATTAAGAACGGAATTGTTTTGTCAGCCCAGTACAAAATTATTTGCGAGCGATGTATTGTACAATCACTTGGCATAAGCCTGGACGATAAGTATGGCTATTTGTCCTAAAAAACAGTGCCCATGATTCTCTTTTGGTATAACTATATGCTCACATAACGCATCGCGGGCTATTATAACAGACAGTTCTTGAGGTGCAACCTCTGGCCGAGCCCCGCCGTGGTCATTGTGAGGTTACAGTTGTCGTCCAGACAAATAATATTTGGAGTGTCCCCAATCCCTTCACTTATTCTGTCTTTGCTGATACAAACCTTGGTTTGTCGATTGCTGGATGTTGTAGCAAGCTCAACCACGCGAGGTAGAAAGGGGTCTGATGAAAAAGAGACCGCAACGCTTAAAGTGCCACTAGTACCTTATTTGTCACTTAATAGACATTCCACCAAATTCGGCACACAGTTACTAGACATCATGATATTTAACACTAGAGGTTGAGAGGAAAACAGGATATTTTCACCCCAATTTCGTACCTAATGTTGTCGATGTCGTCCCCAAATTCAGACCCCCAAGATACACCGCGCGTGTGACACGTGATCTCAGCCTAGCACATGGAATCAGAGCGTCAGATCTTACAAGATCAGATCTGTAAATGCGTCTAGTAATTGTGTGCCGTATTTGGTGGAATTTCAGGTAAGTGCAAATTAGTACTCGTGGTGCTAGTAGCACCATGAGTAATAATTTTCGTCTGGATTGTACCTTACTTTGCAAAAGGAAACGTCTGAAACCAGTACGAGATTTTCGTGACAAAAGAAACATCAGTAGCAACATGAAAGTGATAAAGCTAGGCAACGGACTGAATTACATGTAATACAAATAGGCAGGATCAAAATTATGTAATGCAGAGAAGTACTGTCATTACTCACCGAGGTAGATGGTAGGTTTCATGTCCTGAAAAGGCACGGCAAATGACAGGTGGTTGGTTGAGTCCCAGGCCACCGCCTTAGCTGGGTCAATACCCACGTCTGAACCAAGGAGATGCACATTTGTCTGGCCTCCCAGCATGCCTAGCAAGCGTAGTATCTGTAGTCTTATTTTGGCCAAGGAGGACTCGTCCGGCTGAAAAAAGAGTGCTATGTTACTTTGCTTCGAAGGTAATTACATCTTGTTGCCACCAGACTCAGAGACCGAACATTTTACAGAGTTAAAAAAATTCACACAAAGAATCTTTGGGGCGTGTCCGGCTTTTCCATGCAGGAGTGATACAGGTTCTCGGAAGATCTTGTGTGATTGGATAAGCAGAACAAAGCAACCCATTGTTTCCTCGTTCGATTGTATGACCCTCTATTGTTTTGCACTAAGGGTATCAATCCAATGGGATTGTATCCATGATTGAGAAACGGTCAAAACGCATGGAAAAATAAACCGCGGTAGTTGAAGAAAACGACGCAGTTAGATTACCTTGAGGGATCGGGAGATCGCATTTATTTTGTACAAGAACTATCCCTGTGTACACATTGGATTATTTAGTTTTTCGACTAACGATAGCGTATTTAACGCATCAAATGCTATTTCCGATAGCCAGTAGTACCATACTACATTTTTCATGCTTTATGTCGCTTTTTTCAGTACAGAATAAAGTTGTTGTTCTTGTTGTGTTCTTTCCAAAAACAAACAATGTGTTCTTACCGAAATATTATTCTGGACCTTCTCTTTTCCAAAATGACCCTTTTACATTTTCTATGATGCGAAAAAATATTTTTTCCATGGGGCCACATTTTCCATATTCCTGGTGACATCACTTTGACCATGACACATCTCCACCTCGTCCTTCCCTGCATACCTTTCCTTCCTTGTTAGACGCCCTCAGGAGCTTGAGCGGGATCTTTCTTCCCCTCGTGGATGACGTGGTCAGGGTGATTGTTTTATCAGGAGATGGTAACGAGCCTTCATCGCCTAAGAAAGTAACACGAAATCAAAAATATATATAATGGTCATGTGAATTTCTACATAAGAGAGAGAGCGACTTATTGTCACGTGAAAAGCACGTGAAATATGCATTTGGCACTTGTAAAGAGCACGTGAAATAAACGTTTTCAGTTTGAAATGTCACGTGAAGAGAACGTGAAATAAAAGTTTTGGGGTTTATAAAGGTCACGTGAAAAACACGTGTAATACGTGTTTGGCACTTGCAAAGGGCACATGAAGTACGCGTTTGGCATTGTAATGCACACGTGAAGATCACGTGAAATCATTACAAGTTTGACGCTTGAAAGGTCACGTGAAGAGCACATGAAATACGCCTTTGGCGCTTTGGCGTGAAGAGCACATGAATGGCTCTCTTTCACAACTGAACAAATTAAGTGTTACGTACTAGAATCTACTGAGGTCTTCAAGTAGCCATCCAAACAAGGGAGGATTTGTGTCAAGTGTGGCCTCATGACATCCCCCGTGAGGTACGTGTTCCACTGCTCTAACGCTGACAACCCGGCCTGCGCCAAGGGTGGGTAGCTCAAACCTAACTTGAACGTCAGCTAGAATAACAAATAAAAGACTGGTCACAATATTTATCAACACAACACTCTGGTTATAGTCTAGTCGCCAGACATATATTTTTAGAACCCTTAGGGTGTCTAGAATCTTGATATTCTAAGGGTTCCAAAAAAGTATGTCTCGTTACTAGTTCCGGGGGTGCACGCGAACCCCCTCTGGCGACTAGACTATTAACTGCACCTTTCGCGTCAGCAACTAACCATTCAACTCTAGTTGAGAAACTACCGAAATTAAAACAAAGATTTTATTACCATGGGAAATATTATATGTAACACTTTGTCGACGAACACTTTTAAAGGGCGGTTTACATTTCTTTTGTTGCATTTGTCACGGCGGTTTTCCTCGCGCGAGTCAATTACAACCCTCTTGTGTAAACGAGAGAGTGCGATCTTTTCTTCAATTCGCATCAAGTTGCAAAGAGTTTCGAGCATGATTGAAATCCCCGCGACATCACGCGACAAAAGTCGTGACAGATCGCGCCGAGTTGCACCTAGTTTACATTAGTGATTTTGAGTTGACGTGACGTGCGAGAAAAATCGCCGCGACTCGCGCGACAAAAATTGCAATTGTAAACGGGCTTAAAGGTTTAAAGCTGTTTTGGCGTACCTTTAATGCTGGGACAATAGCAGCCACATCTAGAGCGACAATCTCGTACGGGAGAGAAAGGACAAGCTCCAAACACGACGACAGCAAATCATCTTTGTACTGCTTCATCTTTATCAGAACCTGACGACAAAAATTCACATTTTCTTAACAAAACAGAGAGTATGTAAGTTGTAATTTTGAGATGATTTGAGTACTTGCAAGTTCTATTGTAATACAAGCAGCACTATCCCGTGTTGGGTTCTTTGCCACCTAAATTGAGTTGCAATCAATTCGTAACCTGATTGGTTGGTTGCTACATTTGTTCTTGGCTTACAGACTCGTTTGGGAGCCACTTTTTCTATACAATTGTTTAGCGTTTTTGAATCAGTAATTCCAGCCAATCACATGTCAACAACGATTTCCGCCTACCAACCTCCCCCCCAAAGAAAAAAACTGATACGCACATGCGTGTAACACAGGAAACCCAAACCTTATTAGACAATGAGATTCCTTCTCGATTTTGACAGATGCATTCGCGTGGGTTCCATAACGACATTTGTCTGGTTTTCGCTCAGAAGCCAGGCTAGTGCGCATGGCGGAGCAGGGCAAGGTACTGACGGGATTCGAATAGCGATGGGTCAGCAAAGCCAAAAGGCGAACAATAAATAAATTATTGTTGGCACTAATTAATGTTTTGAAAACGCTGGTCACGATGCAACAGTTTAGCTGTAACTGTCGCTTGTCCAAAGTCAAATAAAAAGTTCTGGCATATTACCTCTTTGATAAATTTCCTGAACAGCACAAAACAGTTGAAGCAATCGGAGCTGTCCACGACCTCCATATCCATGTCTTCAGCTGTCGTCTCTTTTTCCAACTGAACATTCTAGATTTGGAGGGGAAACATTTGAAGGAATAAGAAAGAGTCTACCGGACATCATAATCATCGTTGAGAGAACGTATTAGGGGCACAATGCAATAGGACATTTGCATGATGACGTCATTTGACTAAAACTACCAGAATCCTTTTCAGTTTCCTTTTCTTATTCAAATCAACAAATTCCCTCGTGAATAAGAGCACAATAGCCTTAATTTTCTACACAATAAGCCACCAGGTTTCTGGTAGTTGTAGTCAACCACGTCATCATGCAAATGTCCTATTAAAGAGGGTCTACACGAGAGACGGTGAAGCTAGGAAGAGCCTTTGGGAAATAAGGGGACAAGGGGGCATGTTGTCCTAAGCATTATGAAATTCTACGTGTCAAGAAGACCGGAAATGCATCAACATTTGGTGCTGAACCGTTAGGTTGTGGTTCAATCACGACTGGTAAAGGCCCAGATTCAACACCATTGAAGCGACTGTAGATAAAGCTTGATTTGAAACTTGCTTGGTATAATATTAATTCGGTGAATATCAGGTCATTAGCCTATTTATGGAAACCCGCAAACAATATTGAGGGGGCTCGCCCATAGATCAGTCGGACATGCACACAAGGAATAATCTGTATCAAGAGAAAATGATATCATTTTCTCTTGTCTGTATTAATCTGTATTATTATCAATGTCTTGTTCACAGTGGCCTGAAGCATCGACAAAATCATTTGTTTACTTGATAACTGCTGTTCGCATAAATAGCTGAGCGACATAATGTTTCCTTTTTTAACAAGAGGTAGGCAGTGCGAGCATGCCCCTGAAGGGAAAGGGGAGCTTCCCTGCTCATTGAGATGTAATGGACTTACTTTAAAAAACATGAGACTTTTGCAGATTTTCATGACTACTTCCAGGAGTTTATAGAACCCGCTCACCACAGGAAACCTTGAGAATTAAAATACAAAGTACATGACGTGAAATGGTCGTGTTAGAGCAGAGGTAAAAGCTTCGAATAGAGACAGTGGACAAGAGTGATACCAAGCAATTTTAAAACCACAGCTAGAGTATTGCGCATTTGAGATCCAGGAAAAGACGCTGTAAGTCATGGATCGTATCGCATTGAAAAGTTGCAGAGAAGGATGGACCTTCGTTAAGTATGGTTGACTAACCAGGAGCACCCAGCCACACCCCTTTTTGCCTATCGCCAGGTGCACTGGCATGTTTTCACGAGAGCTTCCGGAAACATGGACCGCGGGGAGGGGGGATAGGGGCCTCCCACTTCTCAGCAGATTTTCTGTAAACTTCAAAGTTAGAACTAGACTCCGTACTACTAACTCTCTAATGAGGGGCCGCAGTATTTATTCACTTTGCTGTCACAAATCCGTACCTTGTAGAGGAGACTATGACTTCTCTGCCAAACACGTAAATCCAGCGCTCAAACGAGTGCAAGCACTGTACGGGTAGTATTGCCCTGAAAAGTAAAACATAATTTATACCTCGAGCAAAACAAAGGACGCGGGAACGTTTACGGGAAGAAGCTAGTTATGATGGGTAGCTCTCAGTTGGTATAAAGCCAGCAGTATGTTTCCGCTTGCGACTAAAAAAATTTAAGTCTGTCGCAAAACGTTTTTGTATGCGACTGGAACTTTTAAGTCTCACACAATTGCGACCGTTAATCTATACTATTAATTTTTAATTACCTGAAATTTTCCCGCGCATAAATTCCCTTCATAGTTGGTGCCTGTGCGCGGGGCACGGGAAGCCCGCGGAACTGCAAATTTGAAGCTTACAAAATTCTACTTTCCATTCCTCTTGTCGGTGACGGTTTATTTTCTGGTATTTGTTAATTTCCAGCCCATGTTTCATTGAAACGCGAATATGGAGTATAAAGAGCGATGATGATGAGTTAAGGGCCATTACCATACCTGCAGAAGTCGACAAGGTTAATGAAGACCAAGAAGTCTTTTTGTACTCTGGGCTGAAGGCCAGCCACGGGATCAGATGACGACGGGTTTTCCTGGTCCAGGTCTCCCGGGAAGACGATTCTCTTGAGCTACTGCTCGGATCATCAGCAAGTTCAGCCTAACATTGAAAAATAATGAAAGGGACAAAAAATGAAATAAGCTGCTACGTGGTGTATTTCGTTAAAGGCATTACCACCAAGCGGCCTTCAGAATCTTGTGACGACGTTAATACACGAGATCTGAAACAGGAACAATTTCCTCTCAACTCTAAATGGAGGATAAGGGTGCGCGAAAATTAGTATTCTTTACCAAAATTAGCATTCATCGATAGTCCTTTGTCGTGATCTCCTACACTAGTGCGTAGAATAAGCCAGCTCATCGCATTTTACTTACCTGTAAGTCCGCCTCTCCGTCTTTCGTTGATGTAAGATCCAGTTTGTGTATAATACGCAGTATGGCTTGGATGAGCTCATCGTATACCAACTCATGCATGGCCTCGCGTCTCTCCAAATCAGAAGGCAACATGTTCATACTCTACAATAGCGGGAACGAGCGGAAACCGCTTATCAGAATAAGGTGTACACCAACAACAGACATGAAACATGTCAAATTAGCAAAGGTGTCTTTTTCGTCATAGAAAATTGAAAGGAAGTCTTTTGGCCGGTTCGTTTTGTTGTTATAGCGGTTATTGTTGCAGTTGCTGCTGTTTTGCTGTTAATGATAGTTGTTAAGTTTTGACCCACATCGAGCTCCCCTAAAATACGGCCTCATAGTGATACACCGTTCTTGTTCCTGTTATCATTGTACTTGTCCCTGTTGATGTTGTTGCTGTTGCTGAAGAGGTTGTTGTTGTTTTGTTTGTTGTCGTAAGTAATTCTATTTAGTGATTTACTATATTTTCTTTGCCTATTCTTATCCACGCACACCTAGCGGATTCAAACCAGCCCATCAGTTTCTTGCGTTTCGTGCTTGTGTATTTATAATCATTTAACTATTTTTCAATTAGTACCGGTTTCATTTTGTTCCCGAATTGATCACAAAACACTCGCTTTTGTCCCACCTTAAACTTGTTCTTGTCCAACAAGTGTTCCCAGAGTACAAGATAATCTTTGTATGAAACTTTGTCAGCTTTTCGACCCTCGGTTACCATACCAGCTTCATCCACTTCAGGCCCCTAGGAAACGAAAACAAGATGCAAGATTGATAGCAAAGATTCTTCGCCAATGTCGCCGCGCTTTGATTTGCACATGGACCATGTTCCAGCTACAACTGACACAACTCAAAGTCACTATCCAAGCGATCCAAGTGACTTTAACGTTTTATCATTCGAATTAATGCTCTAATTCTTTTGTCGTCGTAGCAAGGGATCTATTTATCGTGTTGGAACAACAAAAAGAGAATGGCCCGCTTGAAGTCAGTAGTATAGTGCGTCTGATTTGGGGTCATCATAGTTCCCCTGCGAATATATTCATCAACGTTCTTTTTGTCTGAAGACATTTGCTATCATTTCTCGTGCATTTAAAAGGGGAATTTGGAAATCCTTAAATAAAAAATGTCAAAAAAGGTCAAAATAAAGTCTGAAAAGTGTTTAAGTGTTCACGGCTAGAGTGTTTTCAGTGTAACCGAAGGGTTAAACCGATTGCTCACTTCTTCTGTCTTTGGGCAATTCAGTGATCTTAGTACGAAAACAAGCATAAAAAAAAGCTACAATCGATCCAAGTTCAACTGAAAAGTGCAGGTCGCTTAACCCAAAAATCTAGTCGCCATTTGCAATCACGTGATATCGCGCAAAGCCAGACCCTGCTAGCAACACGAAGCAACTACAAAATAATTAAGATTGACTGACCTCTTCGATAAGCACGGGATGTGAACAGGTTCGTATCAAACCGTGGTAAACTGAAACGAGAAAATAAATTAGTGAGCAAAAGAAGTGGAAAAGACGCAAGCTCGTTTTCTTTGCATACGTTCTATCCTCCTGGAAACACGGCTAGCAAAGCGTCTAAGGCACATTTTGCACCGGGTTCGACTCCAGCCGGGGCAGTGAAGATTTGTTTTTCTCTGCTGTTTCAACTTGTGTTCATCGTAGGTTGAAGTGATTCATCATTTCATCATAAACCGAGGGCCCGTCTCTCAATACACTACACCAAAGCTAATCACGATGGACGCAAACGGACCGCTAGACTGGTCAAATAAAAGGCTATTCTCTGTGACAGAACTCACTACAATAAGGTAAACACCTAATTCAGAAAAGGTTGCTTTGGTCATTGGTCTTTCGTCATGGAACGCCTTTGTTTCGTGGTCGCTGAAGCAAATAATTCCTTTGTTTCGCGCTAAATTGTAAGACCAAACACCAAACACCAAAGCAACCTTTTTTGAATTAGGTGTATAACCCCACTCATGATTGTAAACTGTATTCTAAATACAAACATTTTTTGATATGAATTTATTTCATTTTGGGCTTCACCAGATCTCCTCCCTTATCTTATAGAGTACAATGAGGCAAGTGAGAATATATAACAATTAACAGGTGAGTGTACGTACCAACTTGCGAGAGAAAGTATTTGAGGACCGCTCCTTTTGACGACAGATTGAAGAGGACCGTGACCACAGCCTTGTAGCACCTGGACTTGGCGCTCTTACTAAGACGAGGAAAGTTCTCAAACAGAACGACTATTAGTCTCTCCAGGGAGACACGAAAACCATCAGATATCTAAACACAAAATACAATCAATGTCGTTTTTGCTAATTTCACTTTTGAGGACTGGGTCGATTCTCGCGCGGGCTGGCTGTGGGATATCTAGGGCGGATACCAAGCCAAAATCAATGGTGGAAAGATCGAGAATTCGAGTCATTCATGCAAGTTTACATAATTCCAGTGCTACTTTCACTTTTTTGATTATTATCAAAAGCGGATCTGTGATCACCTAATGTGGCAACGAGGTGTTCAAAAACGACAAGTTTCGTCGAGTTTCGTTTGATATAAAGCTTCAATACTAATTTTTTTTCTCATTGACTTCTCTACACAAAACCCTAAAATCATCTGAAGTTTCGTTGCAGCCAAAACCGCTGCATCACGTCCAGTGTTTCATAACACCGATTTCTTTTTGGGTTTTTGGTTCTGTCAGTCAAATGCTCTGAACCAATCAGGCGTTTGCTCTGTCTCGCCTAGTGCAGTCAAATGGGTTCCTTCTCGATGGAAACCAAACAAATGCCACGAAGGAAGCCAGTTGACTGCACCAGGCGAAACAGGGCAGAACTCTCATTGGCTCAGACGTTTTGATTGGCAGAACAGGTAATTGGCTTAGGTGAGAGTTGTCAGTAAGAGTTCACAGAAAAACGATGAAACATTCACACACAGGAAACCCAAACGGACTTTAACAATACTTTTAAAAAACGGGGAATTCTCGCAATAGAGTGTACATAATAAAGAACTCGTACCTCGTCTAGTTCTTCTATGATAGACGCCAGTGCCTCAAGAAAGGTGGGAAGCTGTTGGATCCTGTCCTCAACCATTTCATTTTGACTGAAAAAAAAACATTTTCCAAAGTGTCAATATAAAAGTTCTTCCAACAAAACGAGTAAGTGTCATGGACCAAATTTGAAAAGCTCCTAGCCGTTGACACAATCCAAGCGAGGAAATTAATGATGGACGAAAAGCGCTAATGCGACTGGTGGATGCCATGCTTGCTGTCACCACCATTAGCGTCACAAGACCAGTGAGGCACAAGTGAAGACGATATGAACGAAAGGGTGAGAATAACTGTGAACATTACCAGCTTATAGAATTAGCAATCCAGATAATAGGGATAAAATTATCCATAAAGCGTGCACTATAAAGGGCTGCGTGCTTTGTATTCTGGAGATCGCCATCGCGTTGAAGTATCACATCCAATCGTCATTATAATAACTTTGGCAAGCATTGTGGCTTATTATCCGGGCTCTAATGAACATTTTGGCGGGCTGTAATGAACATTTTGGCTGGCTCTGATATATTAGAACCCGCGCGAGTCAATCGGCGTTGATGATGGTCCCCATAAAATGTTGTTTTTGTACTCAATGAACTCCAAAGTACTCCACGCTTCGCCGAAGTCTTTTCTCCCTATACCGCCAAACTCTGCGCTAGAAGAAAAGACTGAACGCCGAGTTCCCAATACGTGGGCAGGAATAGGCTATTAACAGCTAAACAGTGCTTGTCATTTCGCTACGAGCCTATGAAAAGGAACCCGGCGTCCAGTCGTGTCTTTTACCGCTACGAGTGTGGCAGTGCAATTCAGGCTATTTAGCATACCTAAGATAGATCTGCTCACTTCTCTGCATCATTTCTGTAAACATAAACTTGACATCCTCTTTCGTCATGAAAATTTTGCAAGGCTGCAAAGAGAGAATAGCCGTTACCAAGAAATGCGAGTTTTTCATTGCACACGCACCAATCTGCTAAGTTATGTGGAGGTATTTCTAAAAATAAGGTGTATATACACCCTAACACGCACACTGATTGGACAACAACGTGGGGGATACCAGAAGAAAAAACACATTCTAACAAGCGCGCCGATGGGCTTACCATGAGGGGACATTCTTACAGTATCACTTACCCTCCGATAGAACAAATACGCTGATTTGCTAACCACGAGTGTAGGTTTTCTATCAACACCCCTCCCACGTCATGGAAATGTTGAGATACCTCCGCCCGAATTCCTCCCAAAAATTAGTATTCCTCCCAAAACATGGGAAACGTATGTAGGTAATTCCATACCTACATACTACTTGGATACCTCCGCCCGAATGCTTTACCTTTGCGAAGAACCCATAGCCTCGAACTGCAATGGACATCATATTGGTGTCACTTGTATTTGAGTCTATAATGGCACGAAACCTCTTGATGAAAGCCTGAGATGGAAATAGCAAAACACTGGGTTATCTACCAAAAATAAATCGAAAGGGCGGGTATCGTGTCGTGTCGTGTCGTGTCGTGTCGTGTCGTGTATACAGATTATAGTTCGCGCTTCATTTTAAAGAGCCCGTGTTAGCCACTCCTTTGTTATTGTTTCCGTTCGATATCAGACGACGAATTACGTGTAGAAATCTCAAAATAAACATCTAAAAACAAAGTTTCAGATTTGATTTAGCAAATTCAATCGAGAAAACTGCTCTATGTTCTTTAAATCAGCCGATGGAAATGGATGCTTTCTCCGACTTGGTACGTTGCTATGCTGTCAAAATGGCAGCTGACACAGGCTCTTTTAAAATGAATTATTCAGTTCAGTCTATCTCATCAAAGATTGAATTATCACCAAACAATAAAAGCTAACGGAGGCGGATCATTTTGCTGAGCGACGTGCAACGTGCAGTGAGCCTTGTACAAGTTCGTGTTATAAACCAGATCAGCATCCGTTCAGCATGGCTTATCCAACAAACAGCTGTTGTTCAGTTTAGGGGCGAAATCTGTTACTATAAATAGCGTCATAGTTCCTATCGCTGTTTCACAGGGATGACACCGCCTTTGTAGACTCCCAACTTACAGACTCCTTGGCATGTACTGGCAAATATTTCATGTGTTTGTTTCAATACATCTAAATCTATCGCAATACACGCTTGAGTGTCCGTTCGAGGGAGGAACTCTTGAATTGTTCAGCTTACAACCTTGCACATTTGGATTTGTTGTTGTTGGCATTATTGTTGTTGTTGACATTATTGTGGTTGTTGACATTATTGTTGTTGTTTACCTTGAATACTGCTTTAGGATTAATTCTATCCTCAGCTCCAGTCACGATATACTCAGACACCTAGTCATAAGCAAAAGACAACATCAACACACAGAACAAAAAGGCAACAAGATAAAACAGCATTCTCCAAGGAAAGACAATCAATCTCTGATACCTGTTTAAGGAAGGAATTCATGGCATCTAACGCCGCGTACTTCGTGTCTCGGTTTTGATGACAGCACCAGCGGTAGAGGCAATCATAAATCACCTTGAAAAGTAACAACATCATCACAAAAAGACCGTTGCGCCTTTCGCTTTTTCAGCTCGCGCATGCGCATGGAATCTTGCGCATTTGAGTGTGGACAAGTGGACGAGCAAATACGATTTAAATACGGCCCATGTCGACAAGGATTTTTTTACGGGGAGAGAAATTTCCGTTTTCGAAAATATCCGGATACGTGAGGACGAGGCCTTGAGTAATTTACCGATAAGCGTAAAAAGCTGTGAATTTTCAAATCATGGTTTTGACTGCAGGCCTTTGTTTCGGCCTAGTGCATGCTAAAGTCTGGTTCATATTAGCGCCGTAATCATCGTAATCGTAATCGGAAGCCTTGTCATAAGACTCTTATGACTTGTGTGAATCAATGCAACGTAACGCCCACGCCACTATGCTCGCTCCCGCGCTTTTTACAATTAACCAAAATGGCGCCTGTGTGAAAGAGGGTCAGAATTTGCTGCTTTCTTCGTGTTTTGTTTTTGTTGTTGTTTTGAGGCGTCGGAGGCGTCAAAATACCCCACGAAAGCCGACTTCTTCTTTTGCTACATCCTTCAACGCCTTTTCTTTCTTGTTCCTACACTTATACAGGACCTCAAACTTCCTCACACTTTCTGCAAGCTTTTCGTCATGACGCTCTTATGTCTACGATTACGGTTACGGCGTTTAATTTCACACGTAGTCTTAACGGAGCTTGTGATTACGATTGCGAATGCGACTGCGATTACTATTACGACACAGTGTGAACCAAGCATTGGCAAAAGATGCTGACATCACCTCATGATCTGTTGCTAAGCACTCCCGAAGCTGACCGGCATGTCTTGCAAATAAACTGAGCCCAGCTGAAACAGAAGGAACTGATCAACACAATGCACTTGTAATAGGCGAGTTCATAGGTTACCAAACAAGTTGGGCAGAATTTAACAATTGATATATAGATTAAGGCACTGGCTTCAATACATTACTGTCGTAAGGTATTGACTTTTCTAGTTTTGATGACGTCATCGATGACGTCATACCACGTGATCTTGGTGGTGCAACCCTCTTGCTTGTTACAAAACTTAACCTAAGTTTGGCCACTAGCAATGTTCCATTCTCGAGATATTCAATTTTTTTCTTTCTTGATGGGATAGTTTTTAAACAGTGCAGCGTCTGACATTAACTTTTTCTATAAGAAGCCATTGACGACTAAAAGTACAATTATAGTCGCCAACTCACAAACTTTGGTTGCGGCGAATTATGATTTTGGTCGGCAGTTCAGTAGTAACCCATTTAACAACCAACCAAACAAGGGAGTAAGTATGACCTGAAACTGATTTGTAGCCAATTTTACAGATTATGTAAGGAGATGGGCGGAAGATTTCTCTGTGTAATGCGTGATGCAGTGTGTGCTTGACCATTTATATGCAGAGCGTGCAATAGGGGAATATATTGATCTTTAAGAAATAAAACATTTTTTCTGTGCCTTCAAAACCGAGGCATCGTTTAGGAGAATTTGAGAGCAGATCATGAAGCATGAGACGAAGTTGAGTGCTTCATGATCTGACTCGAGAATTCTCTACCAATCAGAGCACGCGAACTATCTCAATTATTCCGGATGGGTGGGGCAGGGGGGGGGGGGGGGTGGGGGGGGGGGTCAATTTGCCTGATCTTTTCCATACAAATACTGCATCTTTCTTCGGAAATTCCAGAGGGGTGGGGGGGTCACTTTTCAACACCCTTCCATTGGGGGGGTATGGAGATATTTTTTGGAACCACACAATATAAGAAAAAGTCATGATCACCTACCTCTTGGGACATCATATCTTGTCAATGAAACCTGGAACATTGAAATTTGAAAGGAAGTTTGAAATGGTGCTTATTTGAACTGAATTGCTTACATGTTATGATTTATCTCAAATAAAGATAAACTGGGGACGATTTCCCACTAACCTGTGGGTCAATTGCCATTCGAGCAAAGTCAAAGATATTTTTGGCATATCGTGATCCTAAAAAGTAAATACAAAAATACATTAAAACGATCAAAGTTTGACCTTATTTGAAAACAACAGAACAGAAAGCATTTCCCTGCTTTGAAAACAGCCCTGTTTTACTGTCTTTTGCATTTAACTGTCCCCAATACGTGTTAAAACATAGAGCAAAAAGAGATCGCTAGAGATGCAATCGATGGTAGGTAATAAAGCAGCCTTTTCCTAAACATTTTCATATTTTCTCTTATTACCTTCTTCCACAGACTGTGTGAAATTGACCAGGAATGACGTCAATCCCTTTAGGCACCCGGCTATCACTTGCATGTCTGGTTTCTTTGATTTTCTGGAGATCATCTACACAACAAAACAGATGCCTCAGTACACTACCAAAGGATGGGCTTTTTATCAGATTTCCCAATCCTGTAGCGAGTGTGGAATGTGAAATGGCATGGGAAATGCTATCCATTTGGGAAAATTTGGTTAGGAGTAGAATGGAACATTATGCAACACATTTATTCGCAGAAATCATTTTTGAAAATTCAAGACAGCCTCTCAAGCTAGTCCTTAAAGTGAAAATACTGGGTTTTTTTTACATTTTCGTATTCCATTTCAATAACCTGAATAGAAAATACTTGTCACATCAATCATTGGCATGTTTCATTCAACACCCAAATTTCTGTATATCATCATCATCGTCATTCCCCTTTGATGGAGTCATTGACATCCTTGGGGCGCGCCCGTTGCACGGAATGTCACATCCAGCAGACACATGAAATCTGTCTTCGTCATCATTGTTCTTCTTATTTGGTATATATCAATACCAAGCACCTTTTCCATTCTTGTCCACATGGACTTCGGATTCTGTACATTGAACAACACTTGTTTTTGAATAGCATCGTTATTTAGCCTGCATATGTGCGCTATATACTTGAGATGTTGCTCTAGACAGAAATGGCGGATAGGAAGGGTCTTTGTTATGGTTTGAAGTCTGACATTTGATATTTTGTATAAGGATAAGAGTTCAATTGAGGCCTACATCTGAGACAGAAGTGGAGGGCTACAACGGATCTAGAATAACAAGATTCTTCCCTGGATTGACATGTAATAGTTGATTTGAATTTCCCTACAGTATGTACCATGCCTCGAAAATGTGGCAGTTCATTGGTTCGCATTCAGTGATAAAAACTCTCACACAGATATCTTGGTTGTCATCTTGCAGTGTTTTCTAACAGAGGAATCTGCCTTGTTCAAGTGCTGGTGCTGGTGCTGGTGCTGGTGCTGGTGCTGGTGCAGGTGCAGGTGCTGGTGCTGTCAGAACAAGCTGGCGACTGCCGGAGCTCCGCCAGCTACTTTTAATGCTATTTTACATTTTACTGCTGCCTACTTTTCATTGGATCCCAGACAAAAGCATAATTGATCCACTGAAATTAGCCAAACAGGGCTGGCTACTTTTTTTGAATAACAGTTGACTGCTTAGAAACATTCTTCTTTCTCATTGTATTGTAGATGCTTCTCATTTTTGGGGTGACATTCAAGTCAAGATTTTACATTTCAAAATGTAAATTAATTTATTCCAATGATAGCTCCACTGGCTTTTCCCAAATTCCAATATTTCCAACCCTGCATATAGAAAAAGTATCATCATTGCTCTTGGCCACAGGGGTGGATTAAGGGGGGGGGGATTTTCCCATACATTTACTGTATTTTGCAGGAGGAAATTCGGAAATTTTCATCCCATGTTTTCACTACCCAGCCCCCCCTTTCTGAAATTCCTGGATTCACCCCTGAGCCACCTTACAATTATCAACGACTTTATTTCTTTAAAATTTTCTAAGTAACGTTTCCATTTTGTATTTTTCTCTTTTTTCCAGAACCCAGTAATTCAGTCTCTTATATATAGAGGCTGCGAGTGGGAAGTAATAAACACATCATTCATTCATTCATTCATTCAATTTACTCAACTCACCTCTGATGTGAGTATGTTAATGTAGATGCTGATGAGTCGATCAGAGTGCCTCATCATATGCTCAGGAAACAACTCGGCAAAAATACCCATGATGTAGTAGAGCCAATGACATACTGAAAGGAATAACATTATTGTAACAGGGGCGTAGCCAGGGGACACAGGGGGCCATGCCCCCCCCCCCCCTTTCTTGGGAGATTTTCCCATACATTTACTGTATTTGCTTGAGGAAATTTGAAAATTTTCGTCCCATGATTTTACTATCCCCCCCCCAAAAAAAAATTCCTGGCTACGCCCCCGTGTAACCTATCTTTCAAAATCTTTTGTACAACATTTTAATCGATAATTCAGTAGTGACATGGGCTATTCTTTCATTCTATTTTCATGAAGGGGGGATTGGAAAGTTCATAATAGGTGGTGTTGATCCTTCATTCTCAAACTCATTAATAATTTATCAAGTTTGAACAAAGAAAATCGTAAACATGGAATAGCTCAGGAAACACAGTCTTAATTTGCATAGAATTTTGAGATTTTATTCCTTCTTTTTCTCGGCATTAAATCATTCGTTTGAGAAGTAATATCAAACACTTGATAGAGTTTCTCATCAGGATTTCAAACACCTCAAACTTGGTTAAAAAAACTCAGATTTGTCCTTTTTTTTTCACCCACTTCTCAGTGTTTTGAAATCCTGATGAAACGCTCTCTAGTGTTTGATATACTACATCACATCTTTACTGTGTCTTAAATTTGGAAATTTCTGTTGGAGTGGTCTTATAACAATTCTGGAATGACAAAAACTAATGAACTTACCAGTTGACTGCTGTTTACTTGATTGCACACATGAATTAAAATATCTAAAATTGTTGTTAATGAATTCATAGATTATAGATGAAAATCCCGCCCTTGATAAATTGGAATCACACCTGTGATAGATGGAATGTCAATAATACATAAAATACAACTGTTCAATCTCTTTAAAGGATACTTGTCAATAAGTTTTGGAATGTTCATCTTGTCAATAACTGCTGGCTCCAATTTCATCTCCAGCAACTGAAAGACAATATGTTACATTGTCACACAATGTTAGTTGTAAAACTTTCCCATTAATAAATGTTTCAATATTGAATTATATCAGGGGCGTAGCTAGGATTTGAGAAAGTGGGGGTTACATCTGTACAAATGTATAGTGCCCCTTTCCAGCTTACCGATTTTTTTCTTAATGTTTACTGTATTTTTCTTTTGAAATAGGGGAGTCACAGGCACACTAAGACCACCCCCTAGCTATACCCCTGTATATTATGGGGAAAGTGGCAATTGTCCATTTGCACGAATTGCTTCATAACCTACCAGAAAGAGGGGCTGCAGATGGTGAAAACATGGGATGAAAATTTAAATTTCTTCCAGGGGGGACCATGGCTCCCTGCCTCCCCCCCCCCCCCCCTAATCCTCCCCTGCTTACCTGTATAAGTAAGGGGAAGGTTTCCACTTTCACCTTAACAGCAGACTCCAGAGAAAAGAGCTTGACACAAACATCCTTTTGCGAACAGACGAAACATAACTTCAGTTACACAGCTTGAGTTTTCCAGAGAAGTTTGATTCAAAATCCCCCTCCACCAGGGCAGAGGCATTTGCGCATGCAAGCAGTGTATTTACAAAATTGATCCAAGTGTATTGTTCTCTCCCAAAGGTTGTCCCTGTTGCTATTGTTGCAGCTTAAAGTGCATATGAAACAAAATCAGTTTTTACATTAATTTTTCAACACAACGTTTCAAAGAAGTAAGCACTGCAAGTTTTCGGCAAAATGCCATGGCCATTCAAAGTTACAATATTTTGCTGTGAGCTCTGGCTAGCGCATTAGGCATTTTGGATATCAGTTGACACTATTCTGTGATGTAATTTTGTTTCTACACTACAAGGCGAGATTTTTACTACACAAGACAACTTTCTTTTTAAAAGATAATTATAGCTTTTAGGGAGCTCCATCCCTCACATCAATCCCTACTTCAGGAATCATGTTATCAAAGCATATTGTACATTTGAGAAGCTTTTTTACCTTGATACCAAGAGCATATGGATTGACTTTTTTTCCAAGTTTCTCAATATAGGATTTCAGAAACCTGAGAAGTTCAGTCTTGCAGTCTGTGAACTATTAAAAACAAAATATTATAAAACATTTTGGTATATTATGCATAGAGACCTTTTGCCATTCAAAAGTTAGTTGTGGTCAGCCTGCCTTGATGGTGGACCCCACATCATGAGGGTCCACAAGGGTCCATGAATCTGGTTATCCTGTGCCCTCCCCCTCCCTCCCTCCCCTTTTCCATCAAATCCAGTATTGCTATCAACTCCCGATCCTGATGGTTTAAGAGTCCATTCTGATATTCCAAAACATTTAAGGGAACCATTGCAGAATGCCCAGTCCTTGATTTGCACCACTCAATTTCTGGCATATTGAAGAATATACAAAGTTTACCAGTGCACAACATAAACAATGTTACAGGGGCGTAGCCAGGGGGGTTCCAGGGGTTCCGGAACCCCCCCTCTCCCGTAGCGGAACCCCTCCTTGCCTCTGTTCTGGACCGACTTACTACTAAAATTGTAAATATTTAATAGACAACAAATAAAAGCTCCAATAAAATGTAGCAAATTTCTTCAAACGCTAGTTTTTCCCCGAGATCTATGTGGAGTTTTTTATTTTTTGAATTTTGGAACCCCCCCTCTCATAAGTGCTGGCTACGCCCCTGTGTTACAGATCTGTAAATCTGCAGTCAGGTATTTTTGGGGGGTATGAAATTTTTGGCTTGTGGATTTTTTTGGTACATTTACACAGTATGCAATATTTCATGGACTACTTCCTTCTTGATATTTCTGATATTAACCCTAGATCATTTCTATTATTTTAACTTTTACTTTTTGATTACAAAAAAACTGTTTACCTCATTTATTGTAACTGCTTGGTTCAAGAAGTGGATGATACCGCCTTCTTCTTGAAACAGTAACGACGAGCAATAAGCTAAAATCAAGGAATAATAAATGCAAAGTTGAAAGTTAGAAATACTCTTTGGTTCAAGGGTTGCAATAGGATAATAAGTTTTCAAAACTCGCGAATAGAACACATGATCGACTCACCGAGCTCAGCGTCATTGGTGTTTTGTAGACAAGCAGAGCTAAGATCGGCGGCCAAGTTATTGGCGTGTACGCCTCTGTGAGGCGAGGGAGAGGCGATTAAACTGTGTATCTCGCTTAAATAACGAGTCACAGTATCTGCCATTTCTTCAGGTTGAAAAAATAAAGGCAAAAATAGCCGGAAAGGATAATAAAAGATGGAAGAGTTTACATTTCAAGCTTCATGTTGTGGAATCAACCGCGCGCACTTTCGCGATTCCCGGGGTATGGTCACGTGACATAAAGAAGGCCGAGCGGGAATTTTATTTATTTTATTTTCTTCTTTTTTGCGTTTGTTTTTTCTCCTTCCTGTTGCTTGAGTACGGTATACTTATTTCCTTTCATATTTCTTGCAATTTCCACCTTTCTTTCTCAGATTAAATTCAAAATTTTTCAAGCAGTGATCAAAGTCTTACTTCTCACTTGGGGTCCCTGTGGAAGATAGTTTGACACGTCCTGGGGACAACTGAGCCCACTATGCTCACCGCTGACACATTTCTGGCTTCACTTTCACGCATGGAGACAGAAAACTAAGAATTTTGTGGAAAATTATAGACAAGAAAAGTAGTTTCCTCTACAGGAGTGCAGCTAAAGATGCCAGAACTTCGCCCTCTTGAAGACGAGGTAATCAAAGCACCTTTAAAAGATATTTAGCGCTATAAATATCCCCCATGTTTTCACACGTGTTTCAGAGGAAATCTATTCCTGACAATTTGCTATTGCAACACTGTCCAGAATGCTGCAATCGATTGCATCTTACCGGCAAGAGACACCTCCAAAACTTGTTTGGAGAGATATGGCGACGTCTATGCTGGAGCCACAATTTTTTTCTCGGTTGGTGTACCCTCGAACAAAATTCCATGCTCTACTTAATAATGGCTGCCTAAATCTTGCCTTGAAAGTTCTCATCTTTGTGTCTTACAAAAATACATTTTGAAGCACTTTTAGCGTGCCTGGCCAGGGGTAAATTCTGACAAGAGACTTGAACTATGTTGAAAACGTGACACAGCCTTTCCAAAACAGTGATGAATGATGATCCACTCTATGAAAATACTGACAGCGACTCTAACAAAAACCTGATCGACAGCGATATACATAATTCTCTCAAAGGTAGACCAGGGACATACGCTGGCCCTCTTTGATAAGGTTCTAGTAGTTTCGATCCTTACATGACTGAGTGCTATAAACGCTGTAGCCTTGGCTGCCAATACCCCATGGCATCAATAATTTTTTTCCTATCATCACATAGAAGCACAGAATCACCCAGATGAAACCGTAATCTTGACTTTGGATCATCACAATACTAGAAATTTGGCAATAATGAAGGAAGAGCTTGACTGTGCAGTCACTTAAATAACCAAAATATTGAGGAACGACACACAAGCCTAGCGAAATTGGGGCATGCTCAGTTTTGAAATTTTAGAGCATGTTTTGGTAGCATGTGTGGTCATACAGTAGTTGTGTCATGGTCATATGTACCTATTAACTTCCCAATCAATCGATGTTCCAAACATTTTTAGCAAAGATTTTGGTCTTGCCATTTTCAGAAAATCTGGGATTCACCATTTTGACCCCTCTCAAAGACATGCAGGGATGTCAACCCTAGGTAACCTTGAAATACAAAGGTTATAATACAATAACATTCCAAGAAAGAAAACTGGGAGAATACAGTACATTTATGGCAACTCTGGAAAATTTGCCAGGAGACAGGAGTGAAAAATCTTGAGACTCCCTGAAAAACTGGAAGAGTTGATGTCCCTGGTTATGCATCCCAGGCATACAACATGTTTGTATTAACTGTAGACTCCCTGGCTCACAATATTATTTGTTTGTTTGTTTTTCTCTCTAGAGTCTTGAGGATATTGATGAAACCATTGGTGAGAGGATCATGGCTCTGTCAGAAATATTTCCTGGTCCTGTTCGCAGTGCAGCATCTGCAACTGGCGGGTATGCAGTTAGTGGAGCCAAATGGCTGTACAACTTTACTGGCAAGACACTGTGGATTGTCAGCACCTCCTTCATGATTCTTGCTCTGCCTGTCGTCTTTGAAGTCGAAAGAGTTCAGACAGAAGAGGCTCAACTACAGCAACAGAGACAGGTTTGTGGTGTTCCTTTTTCTTGTTAGACTGGTTTTCAAAACATCTTAGGAATGAAGCCATGAAGTCCTTTGCTCTCTTTCTCTTCAACTTTGTTTCCTGGGTGGGGTACTTCCAGGGGTTGAAAAGTTTAAAGTTTACTGCACAAAACTGAAAGATTTTCCTACCAAAAGCAAAACCTTACTGTGTTTTTCAAAATTGTGCAAACTCTGTACCCACTAATTATTGGGGTTTTCAAAGTGTTTGCTGAATCAAACATCTAAGCAACACAGTAGCTTTTGCAATTTTGTGATTTGTGTTGCTAGTTAGTGTTACTTGTTGGTTTGACTGTTGCTTCAGAGTTGGAGAATTATGAATAAAAGAAGTAACAAAAGATAAGTTTACACGACTGTAATTAAAATTTACTTACCAGTATAAAGATAGCTGTTAGATTTTTAGTTTGCTGCACATCATATATTTGCTTTCCCAAAGCAAAATATATTCTTCATCCTAACTAATTTGTAAAATAATACTGTGCTGATAAATCCTTCTTTCCATCACTTTAGATTCTACTTGGACCACAAGCTGCCTCAGGGGGAGGTGGTATGGGCACGTTACCCCCAGGGTACCCTCCTGGGGCAAGATGAAATGACTCTTCAATGTTAATCAACACAATATGAATGGATACTTGGGGTCAAAATTTTCTTTTATTACCTGTGGTATTGTTAGTGGTACTGTATTTCCATGTTTTGTAAATATCAGGTTACTGTAAAATAAAACATTGACTGGTTATTGTATCTGCCTGGTGTATAAATACATTTTACTTGGTTTACAATCACAGCATCTAAGAAATTTCAAACCATCCAGAATTTCTGAGTATCTTTTCACCAATTTGCACTGGCTTCTTTCCTCTGTTGTCTGAGCCTTGACAGTGCAGAATTGGCTAAGTGAAACCGATTCCAAATGAACACTTTACATGTACATGCACATATTTAGGGGGATGCAGTCCCTGGAGTCACTTAATTTTAATATCTGACCTCTTTTTTTTTTAAGTTCCTGAGCCACCCCTGCTTTAGAAGAATGTGATATGGGGTACAGCAAATTTAACCTTATAATCATACCGGGCCCTATTAGTGACTATAGAATGGAAAATTTCCTAATACATACAGTAAAATGTGAGTGTGTGAGTACAGAACTTAAAAGAAGTCAATTTTGCAACTGGATTTCTTAGTGAAAAACAAACTGAAGTATTCTGGTCACTTTGCACCTGGTATTATGGTCTCAATTTGGACAGACGATGAGAGAATCATTCTTGGTGTACATTGTACATGTAGGTGTAGCCTTCAAACATTATTCCAAAGGACACACTTTCGTCTGTTTCAGGGATGGTGGAACCAGGGGCCTCATTTTGCCAAGTTTTCATACATTTTCACTTAACCCAGTCCCACCACCTTGCCATACAGTCTTACTAATGAGCCCCCCTCCCACCCCACTATGGAAATTGTTTCTCTGTCCCTGTATTTGTAACAGATCACAATGTGGACTTCCATGTGAGTATGAGGATTTCCCTTTGCATTCCTTCCACAAAAGTCTTTCCTACGCGAACATTAAAACAGCCCATTTCTTTCACTTTCTCTTCAAAAGACCTTGTTCCCCCACCAACACCAAAATAATATGTCTTTGCAGCCAGATATACCACACCATCTGGCCTCTTCAAGTGTGCTTTGAAAAATTCCAGTAACTTGCTGTAATTGTCCACATTGTAAATGGTCTCTGCTGTAAGAATAATGTCATACTTTTGGTCCTCGTGTTTTGATTGGTTAATAAATTGCTCTAGCTTTTTCCAGTCTCCTGAGAAGAACCTGCAACGCGTATAAACGTCCTTAGCTTTATCAATATCAGTTTCTTTAGGTTTTAAGTTGAGGAGAACGTTTGGAATTGTAAAGTGTTCAATGACTTCCTCGTTGTAATCTTGGAAATCAACATTTGCGCCTTGCAAAAGTGCAAAGATACCCGGTAATCCAGCGCCACAACCAAGTTCCAGACATCTTGCATTTCTTAAATCCACAGATGATTCAATTAAGAATTCCACCAAGTCCCTTGCGCACTCCCATATTTTGAGTCCCCCTTCATATATATCAGGCACGAGGTCCGTATTTTGTCCTACAGCATTTGAAAACTCGTTTATGTAAGTTTTTAACTTCTCTTCAACTTCTTGAACGCTCAAATGCTCTGTACACAGTCTGCCAAAAATAAGTTTTTCGACCTTTGTTTTCCCTGGAATCGTGAATTCTCTATCAACTTTGATTTCCTTAGCTTCTCTAGCTCTCTGTAGTTCTGTGTAAGATTCTTTTTCATCGTTAATTTTGTCATTTTCGTTCGCTTCTTGGCTTTGGAAATTGAACCGAAACTCGGCAGCCATCTTGAAACAGTGTAACCACGCCTGATATAACACAGGGGGCCCATATGCGGGTTTGGATAAGAGGACACAGGCTTCCCAGTTACTGTTTGAGGACTTTGAGTGAGCCAGATTTGAGCTGAGAGCGCAAATTGATGTCTCGGCTCTCGGTCTTTAAATTTTGAGAAATGAAATGGAAGATAATATATAGATTTAGGCATTGCCTAAAAGCGGAGATCGAACCAATACATTACTGTCACCAAGGACTTTCCTAGTTTTTATAACGTCATGCCACGTGATCTTGGTGGTGCTCCCCCCTTGCCTCCAAGATAACTGCACCCAAGTTTGGCCACCTAGTAATGTTGCCTTCTTGAGATATTGACTTTTCTAGTTTTGATGATGTCATCAATGACGTCATGTCACGTGACTTTGGTGGTGCCCCTGCCCTTGGCTTCAAAATAACTGTACCCAAGTTTGGTCACCTAGCCTGGTGGGAGCTCCGCTATGATGGCATCTCCTTGTGATGATATCATACTTCTACTTCCCTAATTTGCATAAGCATACAAATCCTTGACATGAAGGGAATTTATTATTGCTTGATCAAACAGAATGTCAATGTATAAAACTGGATTGCTCTAATATGAGAGTCATCCACAATGTAAATAGGTGCCTCTTCAATTTTATATAATAACATTATGTACATATTGTATAAATTTAGATGTAGTTTTTTTTTTTCAATTAATATTTATGGAATTGTAAGCCCACACGTATGCCTGCGGGTATGTTCCCTTTGATTGTATATTCTTAATAAAGATCTTTATTAATGTTGTTCAGGGGCGTAGCCAGGATTTTTTTAAGGAGGGGGCCTTCGCATTTTATCTGTCAACCCAACCTGGTCAAAAACCTTGAGTTAAGTAGACATCAACACACAGTGTTAGCAGATATCTTACATAATAATTAGATACGTCATTATGTGTTTGAAAATAAATACTTTGAAAGCCAACTAAAACGAAGTATTATGAAAATGAAATATTTATATTCATAAAGAAAGTCATTACCAAATGGGTCTCTTTAATTTTTGCCATTTGTCTAAAATTGGTTAATAATTTATATAGTATTTCAATCACAAGATCCATCTTTCCAGCCATGAAGCCATCGTTCATCAACTTTTGAACAGTCAAATTCCTCTTTACCAGTATGTTTGTTAACCACATTATGTATTCTGCACATCCATTGGGAGAGGAAGTGACGATTTCTTGTATCAGGTGGATGTTCCTTTATCCTGAAACAAAAAACAATTTTACCATTTACAAACATTGATAGACTGTTCAAATGCTTTTTTTAACTGGTTTACACTTGAATACAAGGGCAAGCACAGAAGGCAAGTGTGAATCATATGGGTGGCAAGACCTTGAAATCATAACCTCACAGTCTTGAGATTTTGGCTCACACACTGCACTTGCCTAATAATAGAAAATAAGAGCTAATATATTTTTAGTCTTGAGCTTTAATTCTTGAACCAGGGTCTTGCTGTCAAATTTTTGGCCCATACACTTGCCTAATATTTGATAATATAGAATATAGGGATGTCAACGCTCCTGGTTTTGCCTGGAGTCTGAAGATTTTTTGCTTCCTCTCCCAGGAAAAAATCAATACAACTGTCATACATTTACTGTATTTCTCCCGGGAGAAAGTCCCAGGGTTGATGTCCCTGATCATATATGATATGGGGAACCCCCTTTGCAAGGCCCCCCATATGTAGATGTTGAAATAAGAGCTAAATATATTGTAACGGACCGAGCTCCGGTTACAGAGCCTTTGAAAGCCCTGTAATGGCGGCCGAAGCCGCTAAACAACAACTTGCCACAAGAGCTGGGGGTGAAGACTGATTTTATTGACGAGCCAGTCACATTTTACATGTCAGGATGCACCATATAAGGGCAGCATGCCCAAATACGTCCGAAAACGCGGGAAACTACAGAAATGCCCAAAAGCAGCAGTCCCAGTTCGCTACATTATCCCCTTCTTTCTAGAAATGCGTCCCGCATTTACACAAAATAACAGCATCAAACCAATAAAATCCAGCTAAAATTACAGCATTACAGTCAAGGTCTTTTAACCCCGTGTTTTTATCTCGACAAATCCAGTCTTATAAACTTCTGCACTGTCCCAAATCTCGACCAGCATAGACGTCGAATGTGTGTCGCCTCCCGTGCTGTAGCTTGTGTCGAACCTCAGGAGTGATCTGGCCACAACCACTCCCAATCACAAGCCTTGGCGCGGGCCTCTCGCATCAAGTACGTTTCAGCAACACATCATGACAATTCTCTCCACTGCGGCGAGGCCTGAGCTGTGCTCTACTGTCCACTCTGAACTGCAAATCAGTTTATCTTTGTAGCCATCACACACGCGGGTTTCCACACACGAAACGTCGCACCAATTAAACATGACACAGTCGTGGTTTCGTTGCTTCCCTCGGCACCAACACACACACTACAAGGCCGGACACTAAAGCTCACTTCAAACACGAACTGTGACCCGTTGTCTACTGAAAGGTCGAGCGCCCATCGGCCAAAACGCCAACAAGCACACACACAGCCCTCACAATCAGCAGCCATTCCCTCATGTCACTTCCAAACCATTCACAGCCAGAGTCCGTTGTTATCTCACGCAAGTCCAAGTTTTGGTCCCTTTTAGAGGCACCGTTGGACCAATTTCGGCGCCTCGAGTCCCCAACGCCAGTTCTGCAGCACCTTTAAAGTTCTTGAAGGCATTTGCCTGTTGTAGTCTTGAGTATCGTCCGTCTCAACACGCGACGCACAGTGACACATCCTCGACTACGAGCACATGGCGAATCGCAATCGGTAGACCTTCAGTCTTCCGAATATTTCGCGTCTTGCTCTCGTTCTTTGAATCCAGTAAACACTGTAACAGTCGTAGTTCTATCCCACCGCGCTGCCACCATTGTAACGGACCGAGCTCCGGTTACAGAGCCTTTGAAAGCCCTGTAATGGCGGCCGAAGCCGCTAAACAACAACTTGCCACAAGAGCTGGGGGTGAAGACTGATTTTATTGACGAGCCAGTCACATTTTACATGTCAGGATGCACCATATAAGGGCAGCATGCCCAAATACGTCCGAAAACGCGGGAAACTACAGAAATGCCCAAAAGCAGCAGTCCCAGTTCGCTACAATATCTTATATTCTTGAGGTTATTTTTGAAAAATAATTAGAGATACATTCCAATGTGTGGATTTTTTTGTGTGTGTGTTCTAATGTTATCAGGGGAACTCACTACAATGGTGTCATCCCTCTTGATACTTGCAATCCAGCATTATTTCTTTCTTTTTTTCTTTGGATTTCTAGGGGATACCATACGGTATACATGATAGCAGCTAGGAGATTGGACAACACTCACGTTTCTCTTAGATGTGATGCACATGCATCACAAGGGAAGAATCTGGAGAATAATCCCATAAAATGTGTCATGTCTTCTTGTTGTACAGTGGATGGTTTGTCAGGGTAGTATGCTGCCATAGTGTGCAGAAATCCCCACGTAGAGCGGCCCAGTTCTGTCAGATCCAATGGACATTCCACATGCCTTTCTTCTACAGAGTCCACAGTTGATGCAGCTACAGAAGTCTGAGATTTGCTGATATTCTCCTGAAAAAAGCAAAAATAAATGCAAAATAAGATGAAGTAATGTTAGGCAAAAACCTAAACCTTTATCATTCTGATGAATTTGGAGTCAAGCTTGATGTCACATTATGTATTCACTCTTCGTATATTGACATCAGATAGATCAAATCGGCTAACAGTGTTTAGATCTTGTTGCCACCCAATTCAGATCATGTGATGATTCCTTTGGGTGGATACTTTTGTTAGTTCTGCACATACACTTGCGCACTTGGTCGGGTGAGAAAAATTTGACAATATTGTAACCACCCAAATGAATCATCACATCATCTGAATTGGGTGGCAACAAGATGTAAACACCATTAGCCAATTTGGTCTATTGTCTGATGAGAGCAAAATTAACAAGGCAAGGCTCTTAAGCATTCTTGACAATTTTTCACAAATACTTCAAGTCATCTGAAATAGTAGGATGAATTTTTGCAAATAAATCAACCTCGTCCCCAGGGTCTTGCGAACGAGAAGACCCTGTGGGCGAGGTTACAACTAAATATATCCCTATTCAAACAATGCAGAATCAATGACATATTTAATTATGTTCGATTTACTGTAAATTCCCTAGATTTCAAATTAGTGGTATGCAGTATGCACACGTGTTGTAGCGTTTCACGTAGCTAGTGCAGTCAAACTTATCAATACGTTATATGTGCATTAAAATGGCCCTATTCTTACTATGAATCTGGCAAAAATATATTATTCTTTTAAAATAAACTGTTTACTTGGTAGACTTTTAGACAGAGCACGGATTCATAAACTTAAACCATCGAAAATTTATGATGTAACAACATTCGAATGTGTCGCCATAAACAACGCCAAATATCTTGCGATAACTACATCAGATTCGCAGTAAAACAGCTCAAGGAATGCAGTACCTTATTTTGCTTACTTCCTGGTTTGCCTTTCATCCAAGTTTTGAAATCTGTACAAGCTCGACAGGGTTTTTTGCCGTGAAGTGGAGTCATGTCATCTCCGTCCGCCATCTTGAACTAAGTGGCCTCCCCTTTGGAGTTTACCCACAAGTCAATGCGCGATGCGAATCAATGCGAATGAACCTAGAGGACCTAGCGCGCATGCGTAAAAATGAACGCTTTGTTTTGAGATTGCCTTTTTTGTTTCAAAAAGACATCTCAATGACCATGGGTCGTAGATCTACGATCCATGCAATGACCAATGAAGATTGCAGTGTGACAAGCTGAATAGCTGAAGAAATTTTACGCACAACCATGAGCTCAACATAAAAGACAGCAGTGCCCCACATGGAAAGACTAAGTCACCTACTGGACCTATATATAGATTGAGGGGTGTTTAGAGACCGTTACTTGTTCGCTACTCATCCTAGCCGCCACTGACCAAATACCATTAAAACCCACGGTCGCCATACGACGCTTCAGCTCTGTCTGGAAGTATGTTCTTTCATTTTTTGTACGGTAAGCCAGCCAAAGTAATTTCCTTTATTAGCTGAAACAAAACGATGGCCAAACTATGATTGCAAGTGAGGTCGGGCGGCCGGTGAGGACCGCCAAAAAGTAGCATTTTAACGGAAAAATGAAGTCCTCTAAATAAGACTTGGTTTTAGTAACCCTCCGACAAATCTAGCTCTTCAAACCAGAAACGCGTCCCTCTTTCCCAAAACCTGGATCCGCCTACCTAGGCGGTTAATTTTTAGGCTGCTTTTGTTCAAGAAGATTTATTGAACTCTTACAATGGTTGATGATGATGAGTCTAAATCGGAAAAATGAAGTCCTCTAAATAAGACTTGGTTTTAGTAACCCTCCGACAAATCTAGCTCTTCAAACCAGAAACGCGCCCCTCTTTCCCAAAACCTGGATCCGCCTACCTAGGCGGTTAATTTTTAGACTGCTTTCGTTCAAGATTTATTGAACTCTTACAATGGTTGATGATGATGACACGTCAGCCGGCAGTAAAGGCGAGTGAAAACATCAATAGAGTTGCAAAGTTCTTGACGCCTCTTACTAACCTTTCCCTACGAGCAGAGGCTATTTTTATCTCCCCACATTTACATTTCCTAGACGTGCACTTCATCCCGCGGACGTAACAGGCAGACCTAGCGCGAAAACGAGGTGGGAAAGGAACAAGAAAATTTGGTAACGCGACTGCCTTGCGTACAAGATGCCATAAAGCAAACTGGTGACCCAACTCATGGGTGTGGTCACGCGCGATGTTCCGTGGGAGATTCGCAAGAGGGACAACAGCAACAAGGATTCATCAAATTATTATCTGTGTTTAGGATGGACACTATAAGAGATTTAGGTAGCGTCCGGATTTAGGCAACATACTGTAGCTTTTAATGCATTTTGAGTTCAAATGAATTTTCACTACTTTGACGCTATTTCTTTTGGATGAAATTTTAGGCATGCTCATTTGAATTACCAAATGTATCTCTAGTTTGATGGGATGCTAGCCAGAAATAAATTCAAATAACAGTATTTTTGTTTATTTTAAAATAAATTTACAAAGAACAGCTGTTACAATAAAGAATTCTAGTTTTCCATTTGAACAGCTCCAAAGCACTGTAGACTCTTGATTGTTTAGAACTGGCAGTATGTACATCATAGAAAGGTGGTTCCAGATCTTTATCTGATGTTATTCCTTTTCTGAACTTTCTATCTTAGGATCTGTGAGAAAAGATATCAAAGGATCAGACATACATATGTAGCAATAATGCATTTATGTATCATGACGCAAGCGATGCTGCCATTGCAAGCGATTGGTAAACTGTGCCAGTAAGCTACTACTGTAACTAGCACTAGAAGAGGAGCATACTAATCCTACTCTCGACTCTCCCTTCCTGCATGTTCTAACACTGCCTCATAAAATAAACATACCTCCATAAACATACCTAAACATACAGAAATGTAGACTAACTTTGAGCTCATGGAGTTTCAATTCAGTGATCTTTATTTTAGAGGGTGACAGGGGGTTTGAGGCTACTGTACTTGGGTTACATAACTGTATAAAGTTCTTTCATTTCCTATTTTTCATCTCTCAAAATTTTTAACAGAAATTTGTACTAAATTTTTGGGGTAATATTTTTTACAATGCCATATTCCATTGTCATTTGATTTCCGCAGGAGGAATTCATGCAAACTTACATGGATAGGAGGTTGGTATAGATTTCATTGCTTCAATACTGTCCTTTGTCCAAGGGCTCATGTAAACAACGGCAGGGCCTGTGGAGATGACGGAAACAGAACTTGTTACTAGATGTATTGTGTGATTTCCAAAAAATCTATACCCCACCACAAAGAGGGGATTTTCAAAAGTACCACTACCCCTCTGGAATTTCCAAAGGAAAAGGGGTTGGGGGTTAGGGGTTGGGTTGGTCAGACAGAGAACCATGCAAGTGGATATGATGTTTTCTTTTACAATTTTTAACTGTTATAAACCAGTTATAGGGTTATAATGTTTGGAAAATGGCATATTCTTTACCTCCTGGAAAATCAGGCAAAATTGATTCCCATCACTCTGGAATTTACAATTCCCTCTGTGTATAAGGATTGTATGGATGTGAAACCTGGATGCTAACAGTCAAGGAAAAGAAAAGACTCGACGGTGGCTGCACCAGAATGCTACAAAATGTCTGTAATGTGACCTGGCAGGATCATATCCCAAATGAGAGATCATCTGATACTCTTGACCAGAATTAGATCAAGGAGACTGTGGCTAGTGGGGCAAGTTCTCCACCAAGATACTGTGGCACACAGCCTGGGTCTCTGGGAGCCCCAATCAGGGCCGGGGGGAAAGCGAAAGTGGGGGACAGCGATTGACTTTCCTCAATCAGCTGTGCCAAGATACTGGCCTGCAGCCTACCGAGGAGCTAAGAACAGCCATGCTCAACAGGTCATCAAGACTTTCCAGGACAGTGAGACCAAGGCTTAGAAATTTAAGACTGAGACGATCAAAGATTACTCCTCATACATTCTCTGTAATGTGAGTTCATTTGTCAGAAAATAACATTGCGAGACAGCACTCTAGAAATCCAAGATTTCAAGAATCCCTAAGAATTTTGCATGACCATTTTTGCCACATCTTATAGTTTCAAAGGGCCTGCATGCATGGAGACAAGCCATCATGACAAGAATGATAGAAGGCTCTAATACACTGTCTAGCGCCTTTGCTGGGAAGGCATGTGTCACTGACAACTGTTTTCCTTATGAAAATTGTGTTGTGGAGTGAGCTGGCTGGCCCAGTTGCCAGGATCCCTCTTCCAAGTAGCCAACATTTTGGAAACTGAGCCAGCTGGTTTGCTCACATAAACATAACACAAAATTAGAAACCTTCTCACCCACTATTTCTATTTACAGGCCCTTTGGACAGGCCGGAGGTACATGTATTATGCACGTGATGGATAATTATCTTACTTATCCAATGTAAAAAGCATATATTTAATTTTGTCTAGACTGAACATTTACAAGACAAATTTCTAACAGCTAGAAATGCTAACAAACTATTCAAAACGAAGAAACTAAATTATATTTTCACACTCTCTACAATATCTGACTATGACCAAAAACACAAAAACCTTGCCATACTTACCCGCAAATCCCATCACTAACGATACAAATATGATTGGTTCCCTTGCCCAAAAACTCCTAATCCAGTTTGCGGACCGTCCGAGCACAGATGCGGACATATTTTGTGAGATTTCTCAGCAAAACCTTCACTTCGCTACAAAATGGCGGACACGAAAGTACGGTATCTTTGAACAGCGGCTACACTAATGGGCCTCGTTCTGAAGTCTTCACGGGCTTTAGGAACAACAATTCTTGCAATTTTTAATGAATAATTTTCCTCTAAAAGAATCAGAAAATAGTTGACAAAGGAGAACTTTTAGGTATCATCAAACAATTTATAGTATCTGACATGATAACCTTTCTTCATATTTCTTTATCCTTATTTTTTTTGGCTAAAAAGTAAATTCCGCTACCTAGAGCGCGACTATATTTCTCTTCCTAGTGCCCTGATCTTGAAGCGAAAACAACAACATTTCTCGGCGAAACTTGTCAAGAAGGAAGACAAAATATCTAAAATGAACGCTCGTTCTCAAATCTTTGAGTTGTCTGTGGAAGGCCGACAGATAGAAGAAGCAGTGTTGAGTATTTTTCATACTATTTTATTCCATCGAACCACTGGCAAGTTTAGTTACAAAAGAGAAGGATCTTACTCCATCGGGACAGTTGGATCTGTCGACGTCGATTGCGATTTTATCGACTTTACTTATGTCCGATGCGATTCAGACGATCTTGATACGAGCCTTAAACGACAAGTTCTTGGCTTTAAGGATATATTAAGGAGCAATCGGTGTGCAAGAAGTGGGCAGATTTCACTGGAGTTGTATCAGAAACGTAAGGGAAGATGGCCTTTTGGCATGGAGAGTGTTCCATGGGAAATCTGGACGATAAAACTCAATGTGATTACGTTATCAAATGAACACGAAAGGCAAATTTGCCGCGAAAAAGTGGGCGAGTCTTTAGCAGAGAAAGTACTTTGTATTGCAGAGGCGATGAATAGGCGAGATTATGTGCCCAAAATGCCAAACCAATCAGACGTTTCGAATGTTTTCGATGTGAATTTCAAAGATGTTCAACCGTATCTTCACAGAATAAGCTGCCAAACGGCAGAGCAACCAGCAACTTCCGTTGGAAACTCCATGAAGAAATTGATATTAGATACTTTTTCATACTAAAATCACAACCAAATCTAACAACAAAGGCAAGAAAGTCTTCTTCTTCCACTATGCATTCTTGTACCCCCGAGCTCATCTGCTCGCAGGGTGGGGACATCCATTTAAGGGGCATTGCTGATTGGCTGGTTTGAACATTGGAGCATGTGCAGAAGGTTGTTTCTCTAGAGGGCTCTGTATCAAATCCTGTGCACACTCAATAGCTGTCACCAGAAACCTCCCCCACCTCCCCAGGTGGAGACAAGGCAGGGAACTCTGGGTTCGAGAGTGATATGGATGACTTAAAGTCAAACTTCCCTGAGCATATTAGAGACAATGGGGGCTGAGTGGGCAGAAGACATATGAGTCTGCTGAGAGGTGGAGGGCTTACCCTCACCAGCACATTTGATATTAGTACCAGCAATCATTGACTATCATATTATTGCTAGATGTGGTTCATGCTTACATTTAAGAAATAAAACGTTTTTTCAAAACTCTATGAAGGCACAGAGAAAATGTTTTATTTCTTTTATAAAATAATTTCTAAAGCGATAATTAACACTTATTGGATGAGGTTGAGCATGATAGTGAGATTTGGCAACGCCGAGGTTTGTGTTATCTGCCGAAGCGAAGCTGAGGCGGATAACACTAACTCGAGGCGTTGACAAATCTCACTATCATGCGAAAACCGAATTCAATAATTGTTTTATTATTCAGCAACCAAGAATTCTTACCTAGCTAAACGAAGTCAGCGATGAGGCCGTGCACGGCGACACGGTTTTTCAACTTCATCTTTACGTCCATTGATATTTTCCTTTTCGTATTCAATTCAAATAGCCATAGTTGATGTTTAGATATCCTGAGCAATGATCTCTTGGCAAAAATCATAACAGATTCAACGAGAATATTCGCAAAACCGGCTTTCAATTCGGAAATGAAAACCAAGATGGCGGCCAAACCTATTGGCTTGCGTTATGACGTCATTAGAGTGCATCAATCCTAATGTCTGTAGTATGACGTCAGGCACTGCGCGCCAACAAGGTTTCGCTGCGTACTCTTAGCCAATCAGAACCGAGATAGTGGCATGGCTGAATAATAACAATAATCATTCGCGGGAGGAGAAGTTTCAATAGCGCATCTGCTGCTTCATAGAGTTTTGAAACACAGCTCTTGACCAATCAGAGCGCGTGAATCAATTATTTTATAAATTCAGTTATGTAGCAGCTGCTCGTAAGATCTAATGCTATTGGCTTGCTACACCTCCTTACTCTATTGTATTCTCGTTCTATTCTTATACTTACAAGGTGCTGAATGGCTTAGCACCCAGTTATATCACCAATATGCTACAGCTCCTTACTCTATTGTATTCTCGTTCTATTCTTATACTTACAAGGTGCTGAATGGCTTAGAACCCATATACCCACCAGGAGCTTTAGGTCTGCTTCCAAAAATTTGTTGAAGCAACCTCGATCAAAACTTATCACTTATGGACACAGGGCGTTAGGGTTTAGTGTAACAGCTGGAAGGCTGCCATCTGTGGCGATCTCATATCGCGCGGTGTGAACGACCGGCGATCTTATGGTGATTTCACTTGCGATGTCGCCGTGACGCTGCAGGCCATTTGATCATGTTCAAATTTCACTGCGATGCGGGTGCGATTTCTTGAGATCGCCAACAAGCTCACAAATGTCGCAGAGCGAAATCGCTTGCAGTTCACGCAACACAATGAGGTCGACGATCGCCGCAAAAATCGCAGCTAAGATCGCGCCGTGTGAACGGGCCTTTACAAAACTTTAAAGTGCCACTAGTGCCTGATTTATCACATACTCGAAATTCTACCAAATTCAGCACACAAGTAATAGACATCATGATCTTCAGCTTTACTCCATTTATTTTGCCAGAGGTTGGAAGGAAAATAGGGTATTTTCACCCCAAAGTTCACTCCTAATAATGAGGTCGACGTCCTCAAATTCAGACCCCCAAGATACACCTCGCGACACGTGATCTCAGTCCGGCACAGGGAGCCCGAACTGCAGATCTTAAGTGCGTTTTTTCCCCTATCTCCAAAAAATAAGTCTTACTGTAATATGTCTTAGTTCTCCTGTTCTAGTCGTCGCATTTTGCGCAAGTTTTAGCATAGCATTATTTTACAATAGACTTCGTATATGCAATTGAAAAAAAACTATCCGTTCATTTGCATGCAAAGGCCAATCCGAACGCCTGCTAAGTTTTTTAGTCGCAAAAAAAAAAACAATTCCAAAGTTATCTGTTGGTTGTGCTTCTCAAAACCACAGTCTGTTGGTTTGACTTAATGACTTTATGCAAATTTGGATCCTTCGACATTCCGTTCGAGATGGAGTAATTTTTTTTTAATTTCGCTTTTTAATCTCATGGTTTGTTTATATTTTTCAGATCGTTCTACACTACACGACATTTCCGCCATTAGACCGATTAGGTCGCGTGCTTATGTTATACATGCCCATTCGCACGTAAAGAGCAATGATACGTCTTGAGATGCCATGCGCACCTTCCTGGTTTCCGCCTTCAATAAGGTTACTCGCTACGTTGCTTATCTGCAATCTTTTGAATCATTTGAGTACTCTTTAAACATATGCATCAACTTTTAGGTTTCGAATTAAGATGGGACTGATTCACCGGGGGGGGGGGGGGGGGGGGGGAGGACTCCCATATTTTTTTGTCGGGGATGATCGTCGTATCTTTTAGGGGTTAAAATGACGATGGTTTGGTCTCTTTTAGTTAGGGGTGATCTTGATCTTCAATAAATTTTAGGGCCGAAACTGTGTCCAAATTGTTTTTTCTTATGATGGTGCAGAGAGAAAGAGAGATTATTCGATGAGAATACGATAAATTAGAAACAAACACGGAAATTTCTTGATTGGTATCTTTTACCCGTGTGTCCTTCGCGCATACTTGGTACATAAGACCTAGGGTAATAATTTTTTGAACCCCGCCATGTTTGGTATCTTTTAGGGGCGAAACTGAAAATTTCCGACGATATCCCCCCGGGACTGATTCAGATTATAGATACACTCTTAACTAAAAACGCCACTCACGTGACCATTAAAATCCACATTGGATTGATGTCAAACCTGTATTCGTTTTATCATTGTTAATTCAGTTAATCGCGCGGAGCGACCCATAAATGAAGTTTTCAGCGATCAGCTAATATCGATAGCCAGATCGTCAAGGCGATAGCAGAAAAGAAAGCCTGAGCAGAAAGAATGTCGTCTTTTGCAGGAAGCAAATTAGAAGTAATAATCACCAAGTATGGTTCGAAAGGGGATGATCTTCAGTTTCACCCCTTAGGGATACCAAAAAGGGCGTAGCTCAAAAAATTGCTTATCGTAATTTAAAAGATACCCAACAAGAAATTTCCGTGTTTGACTAAAATGCTGCCTTTAATGTTGTCTAATTTATCGTCTTCTCATCGAGTAATCTCTCCTCTTTTGTTTACGGTTTTTAGAAGCTCCATCATGAAACAAATCAATTTACACATATTTCAGCCCTAAAAGATAGGGACTATATTAGATGTTATTCTTTATTTTATATGTATTGAGTGAAATGAAATGCAAATGATAGAGAAGCTGCCTGGAATAACTACTTGATGCAAAGACCTTGAAGAATGATTTTTTGTTCAGTTCTCATGCCGTAGTAGGTGCTCGAATTTTTTTTCTGTGATTATCGCTTACTAGAATATTTTCTTTTTGCTTTGGGCCCACCCCCATCACTTTTCTAATGGTCCGTCCCTAACCGGCGCACACAACAAGAAGACAGAGTCACTAGTGATAATAACGAAATTGGATCCATATTTCAACTGCGTTCTGTTGCATGTATGGGGCTTATAGCACGGAAATATGGGACGTCCCACAAGCATTTAGAATTGTGACGAAGAATAAAGTCTTATCCAGTGAGTGTCAAACACCACACCATTACTTCAGGTTTGCAAACTTGAATTTTTAGACAGCGCATTTTGCATACAATCTATCTCAGTCAAGTTGTCTAACCCAGCGAATCTTTTGCCGCATACGTTGGACTTCGTCACTATAAACAGTAAGTAGAAACGCAACAAAACCATCGACAGAGCAGTAAATGTAAATGCATTGTTCTCAAAATGTGGACAAGCTAAAATAGGTGCCTCTTATGTGAATAGTTTTATTTATGGCCATATCCCCTATGAAGGACATTGCCCTTTATCGTAGAAGTTATAATTAAGGACCTAGTGCTATTAGCCTTTTCTTGATGACGATTGTAGGGGTGAAAGCATATTGATGGTGCATCTTAATAATTCTTTTATATTGTCGTCAGCCAATGCTTAGGGTTATGCCAACTAAGGTCATTCATACCATTTCGTCCTCTTGAATCTGGGAAAGATTGCCCGTTTGTAATACAGTGTTTTTAGAACCGAAATCGGCTTAGATTTTTACAGATCCATTGATGCAGGAAGAATTTGTAATTAATTTGAAGGAATCGCAGAGATCAAGTAAAAATTGAATTCAAAACAGCCCGCCAAAAAACTGACCTTTGGGTAAAGGTTGAATAGGTCCTTTTACAAAATTGCTCTTTGCATCGCCTATTCATGCCACCGATAGATTCTTTCCTTATATCATGTTAATGCGATTTGTGTAATTCTGCGACCTCCCACTTTGCATTTCCGAACGCCAAAGTGCATTTTGGCATCACACATTTTACCACCCGCCGCATGCCTTGCTACGCGACCTCAAATTTCACTGTTGCGATTGGCGATTTTACGCCAATTTAAGTCTCTCTAGTCCTAGTTCAAAAAACCTTTGAAATTCCTAGTTCAAAAAACCTTTGAAATCACCCAGAGTTGCACTCGTTTGATTGACAGAAGCCAAACCGCGGTTTCTTAGTTGGCGTTTCGCAGAATTTGGAAAATTGCAACCTTTTACTTGTCTCCAAATGTGACTCGTACTAAGCCTCGTAAGTGACACCCGTGATAAAAGCGTTTACACAAACACGAGTCTTCGTATGCTTCCTCTTTTTTTCCATTATTTTTTTCGCCAACACAATGTTAATGCAGTAACTCTGGCCGCGATTGTGTACCAAACCCCAGGCTGAACAGTTTCTTCATATCGATTGGTTACCACATAGCTGTAGCCTACAACTTCTCTTACTCTCTTACATGGTAGGCAGTCATAGGAATTATTATATAGCTCGTGTTTATTCGATCAAAACGCGCGCTCTGATTGGTTCTATCATGGTCACGTGGCGGGCTACAAATTCAATGTAAATTAAAAAATTGTTGCCCGCGCGGGCTACATCGCCAGAGCGGGAAAATAAAAATGAAAACATGGACTATTTTAACCGTGTATTTTCTATTTGCTATATAATAAAACTTCGTCTCGTGAAACATCGAGATTCTCGGGAAAACAAAACTCGCTGTTTCCCTCGAGAGCAGTCATTAAGTGTATATTGACCGACTTTTCCACGTTACTTATTGCCCTCAAATGATTCCATACAACTCCTCCACCCCCCTCCGGCCCAACCGACAAAAAGCGATTTAGCTTCAACCGTCTTTCAAATAGAAAAATCCTAATTTTGAAATGAGCCATGCATGAATTACAGACGCACGCATATAAAAATGTAGCTTTCCTCTGATGCAATTAAATCTTCACAGATTTATAACCTAACAGAGTTCTTAACGCCGCCGTTGTCACTAAGGCCCTGTCCACACTAACGCGTTTTCAAAAGTATTCGTTTTCAAACTGATACGGATTCGCAGCGTGTTAATGTGGACGGGAGATTTAGCTCCAAACAAGCGATCAATTTGTATTTGATGTTGGCGTGTGCAAGGACACTCAGTCTCAAATTAATGGTACAGTTGACGTTATCGTTTTCATTTTTATCCGGATTCGACCGTCCACACTAAAACGTTATGTATACGGATTCGTTTTGATACACTTTCGAGAGCGTTTCCAATGTTATACGGATTCGATGAAAACGATCAGCGTGACGGAAGGCCTAACCGTATCAAACAGTATACGGATTCAAACGAAACCGCGTGAGTGTGGACGGGGTCTAAGCTTATTCCACGGATGCGAGCCTCTGGTCTGGATGTCGGTTAAAATGTGCGGTCTTTGTCGGTAATCGATGCCTCGTAATGTTTATGAAAATATGAGGTATAGCACTGAAAAGTGTGTATTTATTATTACTGGAGTGCTGCCAGTGTACACGCATATCTAACCGCAAGCCTGCCTTTCTATACTTCATTTGGTTTGTTTACTGAATGGCTTCCACTCTTATTGGCTAGAGATTTAAAATGCATACGCTACTCGCATTAGTTGTTATCTTGACTTGAGGGAAAAGAAAATAGGACATTAAAAAAATAAGACCATACTTCCAGACAAAGAGCTGAAGCGTCGTATGGCGACCGTACGGTTCTTACGCCCACGCCAGAGATTTCGGCCCTGACAGTCGCTATCCTGGTGTTGAATTGCTCAGTAGCTAGATACCTATGGGTGAGAGTACGCCCGGCCACCAGACCATATAAGGACGCCCCTTGTACCGTTGGTGAACAATCAACTAATTATCATGCACCACCAACAAATTTATAGGTCCGATGAGTGTTTTAGAGATCCATGTGGGGCACGTTGTTGGTTTTATATTTTAACTAATAATAGCTTATCAGTCACGATAATGCAGAAATGTTTTTCACAGTTGCCGTTTAGTATGTTTTCTTACTCATATCCCCATGTAGCCATGAAAGTGACACGGAAAGGAGTTTCTTTTCAAGTTGTCCGTTTGCGCATGCGCACACACGTCATCATTCCGTGAACAGGCGACCATTAATCCCCTGAAAGATCATCTAAGGATGCCCAGAGTGCCCAGAACGTCAGTTATACCTCTTGTAATCAGTTAATCTCTGGTAATTTGAAGCTCCAAGGCTACTTTTGGCGAGTCTTTTTGAAAAACGGAAAAAACAATGGCCAATCTTTGAGTGGGTCAAAATGGCAGGAAAAGGCTCGCAAAAAAAAACCGTATAGTACAGCCGGTTGCGTTTGACTGTTTAACTTAAACAGTTCGCACGTTACGTTTGAACGTTTGAAAGTTCGAAACTTTCAGCTGTCCATGGTTGCCAAACTGCACGGGTAATAGCCCGGTTAATAGACTGTGCTAGCGTTCCGTCTAGGGCAGACTTATGCGATGTGTATAGTTAGTGACAGTTCATTCTCACTTTTCTGCAGCTAACAAAGTATGGAAGAAAATCCGTGCAGAATAAACTTCGAACCGTTCCGTATCAAATCTGTGGAGAACATAAAACAGACAACTAGGGAGGAGAGAGTAAAATTGCTCCAAGCTGCGCATTACAATCCCTTTCTTGTCAAAGCCGAGGACGTCATGATCGACCTCTTGACAGATTCCGGCACATGCGCAATGAGTTCTGCGCAGTGGTCAGCGGTGATGCTCGGAGACGAAGCGTACGCTGGTTCCCGAAGTTACGACAAGTTCGAGGCGGTTATCAAGAAGATTTATGGCTATTGTCACGTGATTCCTACGCACCAAGGCCGGGCAGCTGAGCGCATTCTGTTTAAGAGTGTTCTTAAGCCAGGCGATATAGTTGTGAACAACGCGCATTTCGACACAACGCGTGCCAATGTAGAATCAAATGGGGCTGTGGCGATAAATGTGCCAGTACCGGAAGCGCTGGACGCACAAAGTGATTCAAGTTTCAAGGGAAACATGGATATAGAGAGACTAGAGAAAATGTTCACCGGTAAACAGCGGGAAAAGGTTGCTATGGTAATGCTCACTGTGACAAATAATGCCTTAGGTAAGAATTCCTTTTTCTACAAACCCACGGGCTGCCTTACTTAATCACTTTACTTGGAGCTGTCTGTCACGTATGTGACATAGCTCTGACGTCATCACTGGCTGCTATGGCTCCTCGTTTTTCAAATGGGGCTTAACTGTAGGCTCTGTTCCCAGGCCGACGTAACGTCGCGCGCGTTTGCTTTGAATCCTTTACCAAAGGAAGAATATCGCGAGTCGCACCAAGCCCCCTCCCACGGATGGAATCCTTGCTGTGTATGCCGTGTCTCTAGACCACTGTGAGAACTGTCCCCGTACACTCCCTCTGTTTGTTTTTCCAGCTTAGTAGTCCAAGTGTTATTCCATATGCCGTTCACCTTAAACGTCCGTAACATGTTCAGCTTACCACCGCATACATTGCTACGCGACCTCAAAATTCATTGTTGTCAATTTTCTTGAACCAGAAAGTTAAACATTTGAGTCAAGGAAGCCAAAAGAAAGCTTAAAACCATTTTGGTTGATTTTGCAATCAATGTCGGTCCGCTGAAGCACCCGAATCCAGCGTTTGGTTTGATTGACGGCTAAAAATCGGCAATCACCCATCCCAACATTGAATTTTAGGCACCGTCCACACTACGCCGGCTAAATTTGAAAACGGCTAAATATTTCTACGGTTCTGCCTTCCGTCACACTACGCCGGCCAAATTTTCCACCGAAAACGGAACTTTTCGAAAACGCTGCCGAAAGTGGATAAATTTGAAAACGCCGGCTACGCGTTTTAGTGTGGACGGCGAAAACGGAACTTTTTGAAAACGATGACGTCATGTTACACGGCTGCGAGGGATTTATGGACCACGGGCTCTCGTTTTTGTTTTTGCCGCATGCGCTCAGCTGATAATTTTATGCGTTTTCAAATTTAGCCGGCGTAGTGTGGATGATGCCTTAAGGCCGCGTAGCAATACATACAGTGGTAGGACCCCAAGCGTTATTCCATGTTTTCATATCGGTTACCCTTTATCTGTTCAGGGGGATCTCCCGTCAGCATGGTGAATATCCGGGACGTTTCCCGTCTATGTCGCACTCACGGTGTGCCATTCTATTTCGACGCTTGTCGCTTTGCTGAGAACGCTTGGTTTATCAAGATAAAGGAGGAGGGTTACGCGCACAAAACGCCTACTGAGATTGCACAAGAGATGTTCTCCTACGCTGATGGCTGTACGATGTCGGCAAAGAAAAATGGGCTTGCGAACATCGGGGGCTTTATAGCGCTAAACGACGATGATGTTGCAGATAAGTAAGAATTGTAAAAGGGACGGGGGGAAAGAGCTCTGTTATCTGAAATATTAGTCAGGACGCTAAGAAGAGTGTTAAGACAGGTTATTTTAGAGCAATGATTGGGCAAACATATTGTTACTAGAGCGTTTGATACCAATTGATTTTATTTCGGTGTAATTTTTGGAAGGTTTCCATAAAAGATACAAGCAGTGGAAGTTCCGCAAAAAAATTCTCATGGAGACCAGAGAAACTAAATTTCAAAGCTTTTTTTAAATATCCAACATTTCTGTGAAACACATTCTGTGAACTTTGAATATTATTTTCCTCCCATGAAAACTGTTTGGTGGGACGAACTTATATTCATGCCTTTCAAAAAAAAAAAAAACACCAAAATCGAATCAAACGATTTGTTCCTTTTTAGTAACAAGATTTTTGACCGCTTCATGTTCAAATTGCTCGCAGTTTTAAAACAACCTGTCTTAAACACGAGAGTTGACTAACTCGTCACGCTGACACAGAATTACTAGCATGATTTGAAATTAGTTACCGGTTGCCGACACAGTTTGGCGGTCGGGCTGACGGGTTGACGAGAGTTGTGTTCGCCTATTTCCCTGTGTTAATGTTTTTAACCATAATCCTTTCCGTCTTGCACTGTGATCAAACGATTCAAGTCTCCTGAACCAGTCCATTATTACAAACTCTTTTAACCCCGTCCTTCCTCAGGTGCATCAAGGAACTCGTTATATCCGAAGGGTTCATCAGCTATGGTGGGATGGCTGGGCGCGACCTTGAGGCCATAGCGGTAGGACTGCAGGAGAACCTTGAGGAATCGTACTTGAGATACCAGATCAACTGCATACAGAACTTTGCTAACATGCTTCAGGACAGGAACATTCCTATCTTAACACCACCCGGTGGTCATGCGGTAAGCGAAACACGGGGTGCAATTAGTTTGAAGATTGTTCATTTTGACGCCGAAGTAAGATAAATTCTTATACAAAGATAAATTGGCTCATCTCCAGTGTAAGAACTCACCAGCTGCGTCACAAAGCTTTCTTGTTTGGTAGAACGAAGGTTGAACCAATCATGATTAAATTTTAACTAAACATAAAGGTGTCCTCAGGGAATGGTTGTTACACTGGAGATGACCCGATAAATTCTTCGTAGGGGGCCATCTACATATATATATCTTATTAGACATTTTGATGTACAATATCGCTGGATGTTTTTTCGAGTCTGGAGTATTTTGTCGAGCCCGTCTTCGGGCATACAAAGACGAGAAAAAATGTTCAGAGATATTGTACATCAAAATGTCTGATAAGTTGTTTATTATCCGACATTTATTTTAGGCTGTTTTGAATTTGAGAATGAACGAACTTAGTGGAAATAGTTTGGAAGTGTACAAACGCGGGTTATTTGTACTCGCCCCAGTCTCACTCCTGTGATATTCGTTCTCCTCTCGTTGCAGTTGGATAATAAAGGCGGTTATTTGTTTACTCATTTGCATAAGCAGGGTCTAGCTTTTAAAAACCTGCGTGGATTTTTTTTTCAAGACTTGATTTTTGTGGGGCAGGAAGCTCATTAGCCCACATGTTTCTTGCAAATTGAGCTTCTCGCCATGCGCTCATAATTTGAGTTACGAACGTCAAACTTTCTTACTACGCTATTGCCAGACGCTATTGAAATTCAGATCATTTCTTCTTGTACCTCCGTTACGCTTGCTGACTTTCACTTAGTCACAATATAATCGCCTATATGCTACCCACTCATGAAGGGGCTCTACCAATGACGAATCAAGAGTCTGGATTTGAGTTTCACGAATCAGAAGAGTAGTGAATTTTTACGTTCGAATTCTCTTAGAAAATAGAGCTTTTGACTTCCTTTCAAATCTGAAATTTCTCTTTCTGTTCAGGTCTATATTGACGCGGCGGCTATGCTGCCTCACATCCCAGTAGATCAGTTCCCAGCCTGGGCGCTGGTGTGTGCACTCTACACGGAGTGTGGGGTGCGCGGGGTGGAACTAGGAAGTATGATGTTTGGGGTGAAAGCCGAGAATGGAACTTGTCCTTCCATGGATGAAGAAGAGGAAGGTCAACCGGAACTTGTGCGCCTGGCCATTCCAAAACGCGTCTACACAGAATCTCATCTTTGGTAGGGGGTGCACCCCGGGTGCGCTTTGTTGGAAGAACTCAGTAGTATCTTTAGAATGAAGAGCTTAAAGGAGCGGTGTTACGATATTAGCACTATTTGGTCACTCAAAACTGATGGATTCTAGACGAAATACTAGTCTAGGTTTTTTAAATAGCCCTTAAACTACAAAGCGATCACGACTGGTAGGCTTCATGGACCTATACAGAGCGAATGAGACGGATTTCGCGACAATACGTTTTTGAAATTTTGTTGGATTGTTGGGATGAAGAGTTTTCAAAGTTGGGAGTTCAGGCCCTAGCAGGGGAGGGGCTAGGGAGGCGCGAGCCCTCCCAATATTTGTGAGAACATATATATTTTTTCTCTCTGAGCGCAAATTCGAGTAACGGCGACTGAGTGAGCGAAAATACGCGAATGTGGTACAATGTTATTACAAATGTGGCACAATGTTATTACAAATGTTACATAATGCTATTACAAATTTGTCACAATGTTATTACAAATGTAGCACAATGTTATTACAAATGTAGCACAATGTTATTACAAATGTGGCACAATGTTATTACAAATGTAGCACAATGTTATTACAAATGTGGCACAATGTTATCACAAATGTACCACAATGTTATTACAAATGTGGCACAATGTTATTACAAATGTAGCACAATGTTATTACAAATGTGGCACAATGTTATTACAAATGTAACACAATGTTATTACAAATGTGGCACAATGTTATTACAAATGTAGCACAATGTTATTACAAATGTGGCACAATGTTATTACAAATGTAGCACAATGTTATTACAAATGTAGCACAATGTTATTACAAATGTGGCACAATGTTATTACAAATGTAGCACAATGTTATTACAAATGTGGCACAATGTTATTACAAATGTAGCACAATGTTATTACAAATGTAGCACAATGTTATTACAAATGTAGCACAATGTTATTACAAATGTGGCACAATGTTATTACAAATGTAGCACAATGTTATTACAAATGTAGCACAATATTATTACAAATGTGGCACAATGTTATTACAAATGTAGCACAATGTTATTACAAATGTGGCACAATGTTATTACAAATGTAGCACAATGATATTACAAATGTAGCACAATGTTATTACAAATGTAGCACAATGTTATTACAAATGTAGCACAATGTTATTACAAATGTAGCACAATGTTATTACAAATGTGGCACAATGTTATTACAAATGTGGCACAATGTTATTACAAATGTGGCACAATGTTATTACAAATGTAGCACAATGTTATTACAAATGTAGCACAATGTTATTACAAATTTGGCACAATGTTATTACAAATGTGGCACAATGTTATTACAAATGTAGCACAATGTTATTACAAATGTGGCACAATGTTATTACAAATGTAGCACAATGTTATTACAAATGTGGCACAATGTTATTACAAATGTTGTATAATGTTATTACAAAGGTGGCACAATGTTATTACAAATGTGGCACAATGTTATTACAAATGTGGCACAATGTTATTACAAATGTGGCACAATGTTATTACAAATGTAGCACAATGTTATTACAAATGTGGCACAATGTTATTACAAATGTAGCACAATGTTATTACAAATGTGGCACAATGTTATTACAAATGTAGCACAATGTTATTACAAATGTGGCACAAAGTTATTACAAATGTTGTATAATGTTATTACAAAGGTGGCACAATGTTACAAATGTGGTCTCAACATGGTTCAAGCTCAGTGGCATTTGAGCATGAAATGGTGGAGTTTAATAGGTCTACAAATCAAGAGCGCTTTTCAAATTCGTGTTGTATTTTTGTCAGGTACGTTGCTGAGGGCCTGGGCCACATACTGAAACATCGTCACGTGATCATAGGCTATCGGATCACGTGGTCAACACAAGTGTTACGTCACTTCACCGCTCACCTCGAGCCAATCACAGAGAAGATCACCTGGAACAACAACAACAAAGAGGAGAAAGCAGCATCCCTAAAAAGGATCAGAGTTCATACGGGATCTGTGTTGCAAAGAAAGACCTCATTAGTTCTTGAATGAAGTTTCACGCGTAACGATTTATCTAATTGATTTTTTTTTCATATCATTTGTGCCAAAAACTGGCAACTTGCCGATTTTCAAAACTTCTTATTCCACATTACCTTGTTTGGAAGGTTTGCAAGTATCTTTCCTCATATCTTAGCGACCAAAACTCACGCTTGGAAATTACGGTCCCGATTTGGGCAAACATTTCGTAAAACAAATCTAAATAAAAATATAATTAGTATAAACCAACTAGTGTTCTATTTCCAATGCTGAATTCTGATACTAATAAGAGACCATTAGTACGAAAAACTGGATGATACTGCACTACCACTGCATAAATTGTAAGCAACTCCTGAGGAAATTTCACATTACTCTTTGTGATTCCTAGGAAATCCCAAAGCTGCATATGAATAGTGGAAATTCCAGGGCCAAACAAAAATGACCCAGGAACTAAAATGGGAAAGCCCATTTGGGAAACATTGATCTAACAAATAAACCAAGTTTCCCATGTGATCTACATGTGGTACTCTCTGTATGTGGTAACACAAATTTGCTGCTATATCGTTGTTTATGCTGATGTCATCTGTTGTTATTTATGTGCCAACCAGAGATTGATTAGATAACTGAACAAATGGCGCTACTCAAACTATTCAATATGGTTTGCACATTAGTATTAGAATGACAATCTTGACTATAAACAGTGAATGTGTGATTCCAGAAAACACTCTCCACACAGTGAAGGTATTGAGATGCTGCCACCTAACTGCCACAGTAAATGTGTAGGACATAAAAAGCACTTGACTCCCCACTCTCTGGAATTCCAAATCGCTTCTGTGCAGGAGGTAATGATTTTTTCTGTCGAATCACAAATTGTATATTGACATGAAGCTATTGTATTTGTTAGGAAACATTGCTCATATCCAGATTTTCAGCTTCAATAAAGCCACTTTTCACTTTATCTTGTTAACTGTTGCCACCTATTCACGGGAAAATGTCAATTATAGTGTGAAAAAGGGTCCAGGGAGTGTCATGGATGATTAGATGGGTTGTAATTGTATTTTGGGAAATCTCACCATTCAAGAAAGGCTGGCCCTTAACTGGTGCGGCAACTTATCGGGACCTCTATTAGGAAACTTTACAGGGATCGAGAGAGCGTTTCTCAAATCTCTTGGTAACTTTCACGGTAGTTGTCGGCGCCCCAGAGACATTATTTTTACTTATTCGTTGCCCGGGTCCCCTTAGCCCATGTATTCCCTAAACCCTAAACTATGTATTTAAAAAGACGGCATGTCTTATGCACGACATCTCAAACAATACTGCCCCAGTTTTAATACAAAATCTATTTACCAAATCCCATGATGTGCATAACTACAATACGCGATCTGCTTCTAGTGGAAATTTTCAGATTCAGTCTTCTAGACTTGAATAACAAAAATTGTCATTTTCTCGATCCGGTCCTGTCCTATGGAATTCTTTGCCAGTAAATTTGCGCAATCAAACTAAGAAAACCTTCAAAAATGATTTACATGTCTTGCTTACAAAACTATTTTATCGGAGGATATGTATATTGGTGTCCAGGATATCGTTTCAAAAATACAGAAAATGAGATCAATTATTTAATAATATTAACATCTATGATATCTCTCTTTTGTGTAAATTGAGGACGAGATATCATAAGATTCAAGTATATTCAAAGCGTTCAGTCGGTAGATTCCACGGTCTATTTTAAACACTCGAAGACAAAATTCGTATCTCCGCGCGGAGATTCTATGAATTCTATGAACAGAACTGACCGATGACGGGTCGACGTCATGCAAGGCGTCTCTAATTGGCTATCAGATTCCCCGGGATCTGCTCTATTATTATCCCCGCTCATCTGTAAGCTGCCTCTCATCAAATGTTGTCCATTCCCTCCTAAATATTACCGCCGGTCAAATTATAATAATAATAAGAATAATCAACTTTTTAAAAGAGGGTAGCGCGTTTGAATTACAAACAATACGAAGAGACGTCCCGTCAAACAAAACAACAACACATCGGAAAACACAAGCTGGTTGAACAATACAATGCCTCTCACTCATTTGTCGAAAGGTTCTCCAAAGCCTGCACCGCCGAAGGACAAGGTTCGCTTATATGATATGCGATTCTGCCCTTTCTCTGAGGTAGGGTTTAAGTAGCATAGCCTGTTCGCACTCGTCAGAAATAAGTTTTAGGTCGAAAAACCGGATGGCGGCCACACGAAGGCAAACTCGTTTTTTTTTTACTAGCGCCATAACTTTTTTCCAGCTGAACAATCCATTGCAGAAGCTTGCGCGATTTTGTGTATATAATTATAGCTTAATATTAATAATTATTCCATGACCATACTTATAATTCAGCATTATATCATTCATATTATTATTATCCAGCACAATAAGGAAACTACTAAAGGAAAGTCAGAAAATTTGAGATAGGAGGGTGGAAGTTGCCGTATGTTCAAAGTTCAGAAATTGATTTCAAAGCTACCGCGCGCATATTGTCCGTATGAAGTTTACAGCATAGCTCCATAGCCTTTCCTTTTCCTTTTTCCTAAGTCACACCAAGACTAAACTGAAAGACGGTATTCAGTATCTAATTAGTTCAATGTTAAGATATTCAGTGATTCTATTTTTGAAATAAATAGGAAACAACTGTTTCCAACCGACAGAGCGGAAATGACCAAAAATGAAATGTCTAACTTCGCCATATTTTAATATATAAGCTCAAGATTCGGTATACAAAGAGTTTCTATGACCAAAAGCATAATTCCAAATTTTCAAGAAATTTGAAGAATATGAATTTTAGACATGATTGCATAATTCCTGATCAAAGTACCAATTCTCCCATAAAATGGCACAGAAACCAAAGTTTAAAGCCTAATATCTCAAAGACGGATCCATTAGAAAAAAGTCATTTTTTGATATTTTGTTCCAATAAGACAAGGAGTCTGTATGCAAAAAATCAAGCTTATCTGAGCTAACCTGACCTTATTATTTGAAATTTAGTGATCTAAACAGGTCATTTCCGCTCTGTCTTTCCAACCAAGAAAAAGGTCACAGCCAGTAAATCTTGGCTCAAGTCCTTTGGCTAAGTTCAAAAGTATTAGTGAAAAAAGACCTGAAGAGTCGGCTCATTTGAATCGGGTGGGAATCTGATCGGAATGCAGAATTGCCGATACTAGCAAAGGTTTCTTCTGCGGGGAACCCTTATGCCGCTAATGCATCTATTAAATTATCCGGCTCGTGCGGGCGATGAGTGTAATACGTGATGTGGCCGGGTCAAGTCAAACTGTGAGCCCAGCTGGAAGCTTATAATGAGAAAACGGCTGCACCACACATTTTTCACCATATATGAAGTTGAACAGACTAAACCAAGAACTAATTAAACCATTGGTTTGTACTTTTTATTAAAGCCTTTTTAATGCGGGCCAGGCGCGTAGATGCCTTTAAGCCCGGGCTTAACACATTTTTGGTGATTTTTCTTTAACGACTGAGGTAAAAGAACTAGTTCAAGTTTTGTAGCGACTGAGAGGCAGTTTCTAAGGCGATTGCATTGAATTGGGTCCACATAAAGTTACTTTTTACATGCGGGGTGAATTTTGGTAATACCATATGTCAACAAATTTTGACAGCAGGCTTAAAGGTGAAAACTGCCTGGCTACGCCCTGCGGGCCATAATCAAAAGCAGATTATGCGATACCGAAGTCTGCCTTCTGTTCGAAAAATGTTAAAAAATAATTGTAAATCGATTATATAATAGAAAATAGTAATTCTTATCATTGACTCGTAATCTGACTCGGGCTTGGGTTTGACTGTGGAAATGGATTCCCTCATATTGATCGCTTTGATAGATAACGATCAAGCCACATTGTAAATGATGGCAATGGAAATGTTGTTGAGTATCGCTTACTTTTGTTTTTATCGCTACTAAAGCTTTCTATCAATTGAAAAGAACTGACAAATGAAAACAATACGTGAAAACACTTGTACAAATGAAATTTCCAGACGTCCTGAAGGGGGTGTGGGGGGGGGGATAGGTTTGCGGATAGGTGGATTTGGGCTTAAATAGGAACACGGACTACGGATTTACGAAAAAATCGAGCGGATTTTCGGATTCTCTTAAAACGTACCGGATCACGGATCTATTGCACTTTGGATTTCGGATTCTGATATAAATGGCAACTACGGATTGTGCCGATTGTTGACTTTAGGGCCTGTAGACAAATAGACCTAGATGTTTGAACTTGTAGGCCGTTTATGCTTTAGCATTTTAGTAACGGTCAGTAAGTGAGATGTACGTAAGCGATACGAAATGTACTTTTTTCTAATTATCAATTGTTTTCATAAATCACGTTGCGGATTCGGATTGAAGCGAAACGTTGTGCAGATTGGCGGATTTTCATAAAAAAATGAACGGTTCTATTAACTTAGTCTGCTAAACTCTTTATATGGTCATTTTATGTTACTCAGTAACTCAGTCGACTCCAGCGGATTAGCGAGGCCCCCTATTCACCCCCCCTCTCCCCCTGAAGTCGCGACGAGCTGCCGACACGTTGGAATCTGTATGGCGGAGTCGCACAGTTCACTGAGTTGTCCATGCGAAATGCGAAGTACTAATTCTCTTGAGTTATTACTAAATACCACAAAAATACCGAAAATTGACTCACGGGGCAATATTTTTCAAAGGTTTTGTGTCACGTAGCACAGCGTAGTAGCTTGCCTGTAGCAAGCGTTGCCGTGTGTTTTCAAGGAAAAGAAACCAGAGAATCAGGGCAAAGCGGCGAGAAGTTTGACGAGCAAGTTTTTGGCCTCACCCTCTCCTTTCTTCATTTTTTGCGCGGCCCAAATCGCGCCCGAGTTTCTCGTCCTGAAAACTCGACAGGAACGCTTGGTACGCAGGCTAAGCGAGGTCCAATATGTTTTTTTAATTCCTTGTAGCAAAGGCCGTGACAGAATTCCATCTCGCGACATTCAAACCAATACTTTGAAAGCAGAAACGTTCGAGTGAAGTTTTGCATTGAGCCTTACTTTAAAATACTTTTTTTTATTTTGTTATTCAGAGGACGAGGCTAGTGTTGGCTGCAAAAGGGATTGACTATGAGTGTGTCTATATCAACATCAAGAACAAACCGGATTGGTTCCTGGCCGAGCCTAACCCGAGTGGCCTGGTACCCATGCTAGAGTTGCCAGGTGGCAAAGCACTGACGGAGTCACTCATATGTTGTGGTATGAACAGTATTGCACTTTAGGTTGGGCCGAGTATTTTGAGGTTAAGTTGGGGGGTATTTAGAGGTTAAATATGAAAATGTGCCTTGGACAGGGCGGGAACATTTTCTCGCTTATGGAGATTGCGCGCGACGTTTATTACGATTAAGAGTCACTTGAGTAATCGCTTTTACACTATATCAAGAAAAGTGATGTCCCTTTTATAGAACATCCACGCGGGCTGGCTGGGGTGTTCAAATCTCGTCTCAGGCCCCTCGACCGGGAACAAAAACAAAATGGCGACCAAGGGAAGATGTCTCCAACATCTGCAAGTTTTTGTGATTTGTCCTGCTCTTTTCGCTAAGATATGAGGAAAAGTACTTACAGTCCTTCCAAATAAATTAAGGGAAGAATTTCCTAATAAGGGAGTTTTGCAACGTCGGCTATTTGACAGTTTTTGACGACTTTTTCCTGATATTACACCTAGTGAGAGCAGAGCCTCAGTTAGACATGAGCAGAATAAAAAGCTTCAGCCGGCGCCTTCATACCTTGTGCCAGCGGCGAGAAGACGCGCATGCGCGACGTTCATTCAAAGAGTCACGGAGGGGCTGATCCTTGGAACTGAAGCCCTTTTTCCCTACGTCAACAGTTAATTCACATGGATATAATCTCCGCTCGGTTAGCCAAGCAACAGTCGCCGCATCCGGCAAAACCAGCAGGCTATAATCCTGTTGGTTACATATAAATATATCTAAAGATACTCTTTTGTACTTTGTATTACAGTCTGCCCTGTAACTCAGACTATTCTGCAAAAGGGTTATTAAACTAACATTCATTCATTGAGAACTTTTTGTTTAGTAAAGAAAAGGGTCGGTTTCGAGCCTTATTTATCCAGTGTTTTAAAGGCTACTGATCGACAGGCGGTGTCTCGCTTAAGAATATCTGCCCATAAGCTCCCGGTTGAAGTTGGTCGTTACCAGCAAATCCCTTTTGACTCTCGCGTGTGTAATCTATGCAGTTCTAACGAAGTCGGGGATGAGTTTCATTATCTAATGGAATGTTGGCATCTATTCATACTGATTTTATGCCTATGCTTGTATTACTGAATAATTATTTTGTATCGTTTGATAAGAGATCTTTGTTTTTATATTTATTTTCTATGATTGATAATTCTGTTAACAAAGCTGTTTGCTAATTTTTGTAGTAGTTATTATCTGAATATAGTAAGCTAGTTATTTAGGTAGAACATTTGCTGTATTTGTATGATTGACACCAATGTATCTGTCAGTACGGATTAAAGATTATTAATATTCATTCATTCACTCGTTCGTTCATCTTTGCAGATTTCCTTGAGGATAGTGCCCCGCAGAACAAGCTCTATCCTAAAGATCCTTTTAGCCGATGCAGGGAGAGGCTGCTGGTTGAGAGGTTTGCTAAGGTGAGTTCAATGTATAAAATTTTGCACGGTTTGCAGCCTGAATAATAAAGACGACCCAATTTACCAAACACCATCAGACATCGCGCAACATGCCTCGAGGAACAATAGCACTCCCAGTACCCAGAACTAACCTTTTCAAGTGGAGCCTTCAGTACAGAGAGGCAAAACTTTGGAACAGTCATAGGAAATTTCTGCAGAATCCCATTCATTGGTAAAGCCGGTAAAGCTGAATTCCATAAGGCACAAGAATAGGAAGTGTTCGGCATCCATGTGTTTGTCCAGAAGAAAGCAGAACACTTCCAATGCGTGTGTCTCTAATTCAGCTTTTCCCATGAATGGGTTTCTGCAGAAATTCCCTGAGTCTGGCGACTGAAATGCGTCACGCAGAGTCTCTACCATCTTTTAAAACTACACGGAGGGTAACAAAATGTTCCTCGAGTTTGCGCCTAGCCTGACTAAATAGAGGATATTACACGGTGGCGCGAAGATATGGATTTTATTTTCGAGTGGCAAGAACAATATTTTACGAACGAGCGCAGCGAGTGAGTAAAATATTGTTTTTGACACGAGAAAATAAAATCCATATCTTCAAGCCACCGTGTAATGTTCTTTTTATTATATGGATAAGAACTGACATAGCGGCAAAATATAACAAATTGAACAACTCACTTGGTAAAGTCGAAAGTGTTTAGTTGTGAAATGCTCCCTCAATCTTTCTGGTTCCCAGTGTCGTTAAGAACTAATTTCCCTTTTTGTGTTGCTGTAGCATTCTCTGCCATAGTTGAAATAAGGTTTTTCTCGTTAGAACTAGAACAAAACTTAGTTTTGTGGCTTAAAACTCGAGTGACCGAGCGAGATTTCACTGCAGACGAAAGTGAGGAAAACAACACTGCAAACGTGCACATCCGGGACATGCGGTACATAACTTTTTCATATTTTCACTAGTGAAGATATGGAAAATACGAGTGTTTTAGTTTCCGGTAAAACACTGGCATCCATATAATAATATCTAATAATATACTTATTTTGTACACGATTTACAATTTCAAATCATAAAAATGGGTAAATACATTGGTAGATAGGTAGTTGTGCTAGTCATGTTAAGGAGTTAAAGCATAGTCCGTGGTATCTTATGAGGGTATTCACCCTGGATGGTGGGTGACGGCCATTGGCGCGGCGAATCTACTTTTAGTGTGAAGATTTTGAATTTTCGGGAAAATACTAGTTGTCGTGGTTACAAATTCTGTCCTGAAAAGATGGCAACATTTAATTTTCGCGGAAAATTCAAATTCACAGTCTGAAAATATATTGTTGTATAACTGATAGTGGAGTGGATGGCGGTTCCTGTTGGTGGGTTCCTCTCGTGAAAACTATTCTAACGTCATACCACATGTTTGTTCACATACCTTTCCTCTTTTCCAGTGTATTTCCAACTACTTCAGACTGCTAAATGGCGTTGGTGATGAAGAAGAGAACGCGCAACTCTTGACAAAAAACTTTTCAGTTTATGAGAATGAACTTGAGGACCGAAGCACAACTTTCTTTGGAGGTAAAGCATGTCTCTATGCTCGATAGAGCTACCAGAAATTGGTGATTATTGCCGAATAGTGCCGAGCTGCGGAATATTCGCAGAATAATCAATTGAACAGATTTTGAAAATAATGTTGTTGCAAGACTTCAAGATGTTAAATGTTAGCATATTATCACTTACCACCCTTGCTCTACTTTATTTGAGCGAAAAATGAAATATTATGAAGAGAAAACCTGTTTTTAGCAGTCGAGAGTTCATCATTGACCAAATATGGTCATAAACTGGCCACGAATAATCCACAGCTTGGTTCGCCTTTACATGTTTCAACTAAGTTATATGTTTCTGGTATAGTATAATTCACTACTTTTTTTGTTGGATTTCTTCGCGATCATAGCAAAACTGGCACGCTCACTCCCAATCCTTTCAATATAACCGGTAGGTGATTATAGCAAAAAAACAGAAAGAAAAGAAACTAGAAAACAAACCTCTCTATCAATCAGCGCGCGGAATTTCTTATAATCGCTAGAGTAATTATACTTAGATATCATATTCATATCATATCATATCATATGTCATATCATATCATATCATAAATCATCTTACGCCCTCTTTCACTTGTTCTTAGGAGATAGCCCTGGTTTGTTAGACTACATGATCTGGCCATCATATCATGATCATATGATACGATATATATGTACTATTTACAATATGAGTGGCTATGTTGTATCGGCAGATACAAACACAAAGCGCGTAGCGCGAGTGTTTGTATCTGCCAATACAACATAGACACGAATATTGTAAAGACTTATGATATTCTAACTTTTGTACTTATATTAAATTTTGTACTTATATTAAATTTTGTACTTATATTTTTGTACTTATATTAAATGTGCATTGAAAATGAAAGAATTTTCGGGTGTTAACAAAAAACGCTAATCATTTTGCAGAAAGCATGCCCAGAAGGCGTGATTCCTGTCCCACATGGAACTAGCCGGACTAAAACAACATATAGTCTCTCAGGTGAAGCTTTTTTAGGTACTGCTCTACGAGAGAAGACCATGCTTGGACTTCACTAGAGTGGTCCCCTTCAGCTTTTAGTCTGTAGGCGATACAGTAAAAACCTGCATAAAAGAACAGGTGTTTTGGGGATTCAGGCTGATTTTGTTCTTATACATTGGGTGTTTTCTGCAAGATCAGCCTGAAAATGTTCTTAAGGTGTTCTTAAAATTGCTTCTTAACATCAAATACTGCGTTCACTACCAACAGTCATATAAAGAATATGATTGACAGAAAATTAAGCTGCATGGCTAAATGAACCCTGGAAATCCCCATAGAGCACCTGCTGCAGACATCTGTGTGCAATGGTCTATTGATCTACTGTACTCTACCACAGTAGGTTACTGTACTTGATTCTAACTGGCAGCCAATTTTTATGCAAGAATAATTTTTCATTTTTCAGGCTGCATGTGTTCATGTATAAGGTACCTTTTTGGCCAAATTCCAGCCTGAGTGTTCTTAATCCACCTGTTATTTTATGCGGGTTTTTACTGTATTTGAAACAATGTGCATTGAAAATGAAAGAATTTTCGGATGCACAAAAAACGCCAATCGTTTTGTAGCAAGCATGCACAGAAGGCATGATTCCTGTCCCACATGGAACTAGCCGGACTAAAACAACATATAGTCTCTCAGGTGAAGCTTTTTTTTTAGGTACTGCTCTACGAGAGAAGACCATACTTGGACTTCACTAGAGTGGTCCCCTTCAGCCTTTGGACAGTAGGGGATGTGTTATTTGAAACAAATATCCAACTGTTCAAAGACTGAGGGCTGCACTGGAAGGTGTCCTATACAGAATACTAATTGGTCTAATTAGTATTCTGTATCAGATACAGAATACTAATTAGATCAATTAGTATTCTGTATCAGACACCTAGCCATGTGGTATCGGGAGTTACAAGTAGTGTCACCTGATCCGAATCCAGTGCAGAGATTGGATGAGCATCCTATGAATAATGGATGAATATTATAAGATATAATAAATCTTACACCCTCTGTCACTGGTTCTTAGGAGATAGCCCTGGTATGTTAGACTACATGGTCTGGCCATCACATCATATCATATGATATCATATAATAAATCTTACGCTTTCTATCACTCGTTCTTAGGAGATAGCCCTGGTATGTTAGACTACATGATCTGGCCATTTTTCGAGCGCCTCCCGACGTCCGTGCACAAGTTGCCGATGGATATCAATCACCTTCCGATTCTAACCGAGTGGATGTCGGCGATGTACGAAGACCCAGCAGTGAAACAAGTTGCCTTCCCGAATGAACTGCATTTGAAATTCGCTAAGAATTATGGGAAGGAGGACGCTCAACTTTATGAGTGACGCATTATTACCAGAACCTACGAATTTGCATACATTTGCTTAAATTTACTATTTTAGTCAGAAAAAGAAAAAAATAGCGTAATCTTTTACAAAAACATCGTTGCAACATGTTGCAATCTTGATGGCCAAAATTAGGCGTCAAACACAAGATTTTTATTGTGTGAAAAACACTGTTTGGCAAACATTGCAATCATTTTTATTGTTGAATATACAAGTACTAAAGAGTCACTTTGCACTAATAGCGCTATTCATTGTTTATCACTATTGCCATTCTAATGTTGGCGGCCTTTGTTCTGCGAACCAATTGACTTCTGGTTGGCACATTAATAACAATGGATGACGTCAGCGTGACCAGCGCCATCTCACTAAAGGAAAGTTTGGCTTTTAGTTTAGTTTTTGTGCGGTCCGTTGGCATCTTTAATTTGAGTCCTACTGTTGTGTCATACCCATTTGCTCTGTTAGGCGGCCAACCAACCGCTCTGCATAGTTACACCGTGCTGAAGAGACCCCAAAAAGGTCTAAACAACTGTCAACCAAGTTTGAAGTGAATCTAATTATCCCAAACAGAATTATACATCAAATATTGTTGGCCTCTTTTGCCCTTGACTTGTTGTTACGTCATTTTTTGCTAATTTGCATAAGTAAAAATCTTGAATATCTCTGTAACCAAAAGAGCTATGAACGCGAAATAAGCGACATTCTTCCTTAAATTTCAGCCTTGAGTAGCACTTTAAGAATTGCGGTCGTTCAAAGTTAAGAGGTCAAGTGGAAGTTGCTTGTAGGCAAGCTCCTTGATATCAGCTTCAATGTCTTAGGTACGTTTTTAATATATGGGGATTAGGAAACCTTTTACGTAACCTTTCGGATTCGTAGTTTGTGCATCGCTGTTTGAAAAAGCAGTTTCACGGACACTTGAAGTCTAGTTATTCTCGCCGCAAAATAGGTTTCAAGACCAGGTTCACGTGATTATATGAAGTAAGGTGACCAAGCGGGCTGGCTTTGCCTCCCTATAGACCTTTTCAAAAATGGCGGAAAGTTGCATGGAAACGAGGCTGGAAGTATGAGCAAACATTACCGCTGCCCAGGGAAGCCTTAGCTGGTGAATGGAGACCGAAAAACCGTTTAATGTCTAGTGTTTTCTGATTTTCTATTCTTATCGGTCCCTATTCACCAGCTAAGGCTTGCCTAGGCAGCTGCCATGTATGCTCATATTTTCAGCCTCGTTTCCATGCAACTTTCCGCCATTTTTGAAAAAGGTCTATAGAGTTCCATTTTTCTCGAGTTCCGCACGATGAAGCATAGCAGACATTTTGTCAGTTCTACCCCCACATATATATTTGGGAGGATGCCTGGACCAGTGGTACTCCTAACAGGTCACAAAGTCAGCCATGGGTTCTTTTTATGGGACATATGCATCACAAAACACTTGGTTTTGTTAAAAGCCATTTGCCTGTGGCCTCCCAATCACGAGAGTAAGGAGATATCTTTTTTGAAGTTGGTGACAATCACTCTCACTCTTAATAACTCTATTAATAAGGCAGTCATCTGCAAACAAGCGCATATGAGACTCGATGTCAGTTTCTATGTCATTGATATACATAAGGAACAATAACGGTCCCTTGTGGAACACCAGATGAGACAGGTATTTCATCGGATGAAATGAAACGCCTTCAAGGACTACTTTTTGTGTACGCAAAGTCAGAAAGGACTTTATCCATCCCTGGATGTCACCCCGTGTACCAAACTGCTTTAATTTATGTAAAGAGCCTTTGATAAGGCACCTTTTCAAGCGCTTTACAAAAACCCAATATGATGAGGTCTATTTGTTCACGTGCGTCTAGCGCGTTGGCAAGATCTTCGATGAGGTGCAAGTTGGATTTCACAGCCTGTGCCATATCAGACAAAAGCTCATATTTGTCGTCAGTGTGACCAAATATATGCTAGTTATACAGTGCTTTCGAGCGGCATACTGCAGAATATCCCACGCGTCACTTGTATTTTCTGGTGTACACACGAGCCTTCAGGCGAGTGACTATACTAGTTATACAGTGCTTTCGAGTGACATACTGCAGAATATCCCACGCGTCACTTGTATTTTCTGGTGTACACACGAGCCTTCAGGCGAGTGACTATACTAGTTATACAGTGCTTTCGAGTGACATACTGCAGAATATCCCACGCGTCACTTGTATTTTCTGGTGTACACACGAGCCTTCAGGCGAGTGACTATACTAGTTATACAATGCTTTCGAGTGACATACTGCAGAATATCCCACGCGTCACTTGTATTTTCTGGTGTACACACGAGCCTTCAGGCGAGTGACTATACTAGTTATACAATGCTTTCGAGCGGCATACTGCAGAATATCCCACGCGTCACTTGTATTTTCTGGTGTACACACAAGCCTTCAGGCGAGTGACTATACTAGTTATACAATGCTTTGGAGTGACATACTGCAGAATATCCCACGCGTCACTTGTATTTTCTGGTGTACACACGAGCCTTCAGGCGAGTGACTATACTAGTTATACAGTGCTTTCGAGTGACATACTGCAGAATATCCCACGCGTCACTTGTATTTTCTGGTGTACACACGAGCCTTCAGGCGAGTGACTATACTAGTTATACAATGCTTTCGAGTGACATACTGCAGAATATCCCACGCGTCACTTGTATTTTCTGGTGTACACACGAGCCTTCAGGCGAGTGACTATACTAGTTATACAATGCTTTCGAGCGGCATACTGCAGAATATCCCACGCGTCACTTGTATTTTCTGGTGTACACACGAGCCTTCAGGCGAGTGACTATACTAGTTATACAATGCTTTGGAGTGGCATACTGCAGAATATCCCACGCGTCACTTGTATTTTCTGGTGTACACACGAGCCTTCAGGCGAGTGACTATACTAGTTATACAATGCTTTCGAGTGACATACTGCAGAATATCCCGCGCGTCACTTGTATTTTCTGGTGTACACACGAGCCTTCAGGCGAGTGACTATACTAGTTATACAATGCTTTCGAGTGACATACTGCAGAATATCCCGCGCGTCACTTGTATTTTCTGATATACACACAAGCCTTCAGGCGAGTGACTATACTAGTTATACAATGCTTTGGAGTGGCATACTGCAGAATATCCCACGCGTCACTTGTATTTTCTGGTATACACACAAGCCTTCAGACGAGTGACTATACTAGTTATACAATGCTTTCGAGTGACATACTGCAGAATATCCCGCGCGTCACTTGTATTTTCTGATATACACACAAGCCTTCAGGCGAGTGACTATACTAGTTATACAATGCTTTGGAGTGGCATACTGCAGAATATCCCACGCGTCACTTGTATTTTCTGGTATACACACGAGCCTTCAGGTGAGTGACTATACTAGTTATACAATGCTTTCGAGTGACATACTGCAGAATATCCCGCGCGTCACTTGTATTTTCTGGTATACACACAAGCCTTCAGGTGAGTGACTATACTAGTTATACAATGCTTTGGAGTGGCATACTGCAGAATATCCCACGCGTCAGTTGTATTTTCTGATATACACACGAGCCTTTAGGCGAGTATGTATGCTAAGAAAATACAAGTGAAGTGGGATATTCTGTAGTGTGCCCCGAATGTATGATGTCTTCAATGCTTCTGCACCGCCTAATATCTCAGAACTCTTTACACTTACCAAAAATGTACATCAATATCAAACCAGATCGTCGTCTTCAGATAATTATTACATTAATTTCTCTAGGATAAACCAGCACAAGAACTCTTTTTACCCTTCGTCCTCTCACCGCCTGCCTCGACTAGCTATGCTATTTGCAGGCGGTGTGCTGTCTTTGTAATTAAAAAAAAAAAGATATAATAAAGTTGAAGTTGAAATAACTATTTCATACCACGCTACAGAAAATTTTCAACAGTTTGTTGTGATCTACAAAATCCTCCAATTAATATATCTGGGCCTGAGTCAAAAATAGGTCTGAACTTCAGGCTACCAACAAGTGTGATTTGCTTTATTTGCTAGAATGGACCTCTAACAGGTACCTATCTGGGAAAAAAATTGCAAGTTTTGGAATTTTACCCCCTGATTTTAAACCTTAAAAGGTACGACGAGCATCCCCCCCCCCCCCCCCCCCCGGGGGGACTAGATGACTGTAAGGGTGGACTTGACAAGGGCTGGCTGAACTTGGGTTCTCAATGATGTTTGATAGTGAATCAAATCTGTTGCTAGTACTGGTGTCTGTAGGGAACAGGGACGAGCTGAAGTCAGGGAGACCATGTACAGCAAAGCCATACATAGGACGGATTGTTTCTCCCAAGATCTTGACATTTTCTCCTATATTTAAACATGCTTTGTGATGCCAGACTAGGCATTTTTCGCACTCAATGGCACGTTGGTTTTTCCTAACAGCTTTTCCACACAGCCAACACGGGAGTTTATTTTGAACGCAAAATAAATAAAAGCTGCACTACAGCGGCGCTGCGTGATAGTGGCGTGACTTGTTCCCAATAAAATGCAAATTTGAGGGCCATATTCTGTTGAGTAACATCACAAGGAGCCGGCTTGATTGACACCGCAAAACTCTCTAAATTCAAAGCTGAAGCTGCACTCTTCCCAGTTTTAAACAGAGGCACGATGATTAGCAACATTAGGATTGCAATTTTGAGTGTCACGGTCTCCTTGGAATAATGAAAAATAGAGAAACAACAGAGCAATGAAAACGTGTGGCCGCGACCCAGTCTGTGACCCCGCTGACCGCGCTCATAGAGTGGATCAGTGCTTGTTGGTACTTCTTGCGGACGACTTCGATATTGCAATTGTAGTCATGGCTCATTGCAAAAGGCCACTTGTAGTTCCACAAACTGCTGCTGACTTGGCAAAGAAGGTATTTGGCCTGAGAGAAATTCTTGAAGTGAAGGAGCTTAAAAGCTTTTACGACAGAAATTTCTACATTCGAGCAGTTCGAAGGACGCACGGCAACAAATCGGGAGGGTTTGTGCTAAAAATCCAAAATGCCTTTCACAGTAAAGACCTTCCAGTAATCGACGCTGAAATTGAATTGATGTGTTTTCTGAGAAACGAAAGGTTGCCCTGTCCTGATCTCATTCCTGCAGATAATGGCGATCTTAGAGTCTCTGTTAAAATACCGAGCTCCGCTAACATAGAAAACAGCGAAGTGTGTATGGTACGACTGTTAACATTTGTCAGAGGGAGAGAATTAATGGATGTCGAGCCAAGCAATAAACTCTTCTTCAAGTTTGGACAGTTTATTGGAAACGTTAGCAGGACCTTACAGGTGAGTTTGTATATCATTCGACTTGCTACCAATACAACCTTAATACCAATGCTTTGAGCCCCTCGGGGAGGGGGGGGGGGGGGGGGGGTCTTGAACTTGAACTCAGAACATACTATAGCGCTTGAAAACAATTGCGCTACAATTTCAAAAGAAAATAGTTCTAATAAAAAATTATTTGCATGAGATCCCCTAAGAGATAGCATTTAATGTTTTGAATTCTTGATACCCGTTAGTGATAGCGCATTTAGTGCATTTTACACCCTCTAGGGATAGGACGAGCACCCCCTCTATGTTAATGATCCCCCGTGGCTTTGAGTTGGGAGTGATGCCCTCGATCAAACAGTTGATTGTGATCGAATTGTACTTTGCTTGGATGCGCGTTCGATTCATGGTGTGCCAAGACGTGTCAATCTCTACTCCATAAAAATAAGTGTGCTGTTGTGTTTTTATCAATATGAGATGCCTACTCAAAACGTTACCTACTCAAAACTCAAAAGGTTTAGCAAATTTGTGCAAATTTTTAAACAAAATGTCATTCAAGTTTTGTGTTAAATGCAATTTTTACGTTCGTGTACTCTCAAAAAGTATTGCAAACTACTCTTAACAATTTATCGTAAGCACATGAACCTTTCTGCTTTAACACAACAATGCTTTCTTCTTGTCTTTTTAAACAAAGACATTATTTGAGGCGTTTCGCGTAGTTACGCCCGCATCGTTTGTTACGATCTATAAATTCTAGATCCGATCCTGGTAAGGGCCGACCATTAACTCTTAAGGGGGGGGGGGGGGGGGGGGGGGGGGGGTTTTTTTGAAAAAAAATTTCCTGCACGGCCCGAAGGGCCGAAAAAACTTTCTGCACAGCAAAATGATGACTAAAACCCTTCTTTCTTATTGGAAAAAAAATTCTCAGCGTCTAAAAGAGGTATAAAAAAAAATCTTGCACCGACAAAAAAGCCCCCCCCCTCAAAAGTTAAATGGTCGGCCCCTAACATTTCCGGCAGTGAGTGTAGCTTAGAGCAAGATTTATTTGACGATAACAAGTCATTATTAGCTTTACAGACGCCTGTCATTTACAGCCGATATGCACATGCAAACACAGCGTCATAGAAACAAGACTAAATATAATCTAAAAATAACTAGGCCTGTCAGGACGCCTTATCAAAATATATTCTTTCAAAGTTGTCACGTAACAAAATGTATCTCCCAAAATATATTTTGAAACGCTGTATACTCAATAGAACTGTAACGAGAACACAAAACTATGTTTTCTGGGTAAATTTGAGACCGATTCAGTGTTTTTCGAGCAAAATATATGGCAATGAACTTTCGCGCCATTTTGCATATGCAGCACATGTATGAAAACGCCATGTTGATGCCAAGCAGTCATGAGCAACAACATGACGGACAAATAACCAGTTCTCCAAAATAGCTATTTAACGGATCATATCAAGAAAAATCTGGTATCTGGAGTCGGAATGGTAGGATATGAACATTTAGGTTGAAATACTGGCACGTTCAATGTGTGACTGGTGCGGCGCGTGACATAAACAGCAATAATAATGTGTGACTGGTGCGGCGCGTGACATAAACAGCACCAGCGATATCTCAGAAGGTGCCGAAATTTGGCGTGATGACTCATTCAGGAGAGTAAGTTAGCATTTTGATGACCACAATATGAGAGGAATGCCCCTATTTATGAACCCCTCGCCATACTTAATGTTTAAGATGATAACAAAAAAACATTTACACAAAATATTTTGATAAAAGCTAAAAGAAGATATTAAATTAAATAATTCAAAAAAACGAAATATAATAATTTGGTATAACTAGTCCACTCATCCGCCACTCATCCCATTGCACAGCAGGCTTCATTTACTCGTCCTTCACTCATTCCATTACACGGCAGGCTACATTCACTCATCCCATCACACGGCAGGCTACATTCACTTATCCTTCGCTCATCCCATCCCACGGCAGATTACATTCACTCATCCCATTCCACTGAAGGCTATACTCACTCATCCCATTTCACGGCAGGCTACATTCAATCCTCCTTCGCTGAGGTTGTCGGGGCAAGCGTGTTGAAATAAAGTGTTTACTACTACTACTACTACGCTCATCCCATTCACGGCAGGCTACATTCACTCATCCTTCGCTCCCATTCCACGGCAGATTTCATTTACTCATCCCATTCCACGACAGACTACATTTAATCCTCCTTCACTCATCCCATTCCACGGCATGCTACATTCACTCATCCTTTACTCATCCCATTACACGGCAGGCTACATTCACTCATCCCATTACACGGCAGGCTACATTCACTCATCCCATTACACGGCAGGCTACATTCACTCATCCTTCACTTATCCCATTACACGACAGGCTACATTCACTCATCCTTCACTCATTCCATTACATGGCAGACTACATTCACTCATCCTTCACTCATTCCATTACACGGCAGACTACATTCAGTCATCCCATTACACGGCAGAGTACATTCACTTATCCCATTCCACGGCAGGCTACATTCACTCATCCTTCACTCATTCCATTACATGGCAGACTACATTCACTCATCCAATTCCATGGCAGGCTACATTCACTCGTCACTCATCCCATTACACGGCAGGCTTCATTCACTCATCCTTCACTCATTCCATTACATGGCAGACTCCATTCACTCATTCCATTCCACGGCAGGCTGCATTCACTCGTCCTTTACTCATCCCATTACACGGCAGGCTTCATTCACTCATCCTTCACTCATTCCATTCCACGGCAGACTACATTCACTCATCCCGTTACACGGCAGACTACATTCACTCATCCTTTGTTTTTTAGGAGTTCTCGCATCCAGCTCTTCGGCAACGCTGTCACATGCGGGATATCATGAACCTGCCCCTTACTCTCGAGAAGGTGAATCTTAAGGAACTCAACTGCAGCGAGGAACTAGAAAACATCATCAATGAAATTTGCAAGAATTACCAAGAGAGAGTCGTCCCTCATCTACAAGACTTTAGAATCGGAACTGTCCATGGTGATATGAATGGAGAAAATATCCTTGTCAGCAAGTCGAATAATGAAACATGTGGGTATGAAATCACCGGGCTTGTGGACTTCCAAGACGTTAACGAAACCATTGTTTTATCGGAGGTGGCGATTTCTATGGCGTTTTTCATGCACTTCGGGTTTTAGTACAGCAGATTGGTGCAAAATTGTGCAAATTGATGTTACAAGCATGAAATTTGGCAGAGTGGTAGAGCTTGATGTCCTGAGCAATTCTATATAAAAACCACGCCCAAAAGTAAATACTTCCAGATAGCATAAAGATGGGTTTATTTATCTTTGTTAAAGAAATAAGAGCGTCTTAATTTTACACAAAAGCCTTAATATGTTACTTTCTTCACAAATAGATGTCCTGCATTACTATACATATTGAGTCACGCCCTTTATTGCTTACTTACAGCCTTGATAGATGTACACTTCACTATTTGGCAAAATCTATTTCTGGAGTTTCCTTTTTCTCCAAATTACAAGTATTGATAAGATGTTTTATGCGGCATTATTCTTAAGTTAAACCACACCCTATTTCAGGTACTTCCAGTGTTGAAAGTTATGAAATAAAAAAAAAACATTTAAAGCAAAAGTATTTTAAATTTGATTGAGCTGCCACGATTAGCTTGGCCTCCTGCATCAACAAAAATTCCATATTTTGTTATATGCCTGTCTGAAAAGTCTAAATATTATGAAGTCCTAAACCAACAATGAAAATTAACTTAGTCTTACTGTCGTTCGTAACCTCTTCTGTACTTGCACATGGCAGTGCATTGAGGGCGTGCTTTGACAAATTTACAGCGCCCTCGACACCACTTATCAGGTTGACAGCCGCATTGCACGAGTAGCTGACACGTTGTAGAGATCTCGGGGAGTACGGTCCAGATTGTTGGTTCAGCATTTATTGACATGATGGCTTTTTCGCCATCCCAACTCTGATGGCTATGGGAGACTTCTCCCCAGTAGGTATCACATCCATCTTTGGTCTTCTGGGAAACATGTCCACCCTTGCCACTCAAAGGCTTGCTCCTTGCATACGATGTTTGGGGCTGGGTCCGAGGGCCAGAGGATTTTTTCACTTTGATGCTACAGAGCTGTGAGCCCTACCAGGGGTGATTAGGAGCTGTTGGGGGACTGGCTCCGAATTTCAGTTAGTACAACTGACGATGCTTGATGTCTGGTCATACAAGAACACATTGAAGTGAGCTCTCGCATAATTCCTGGATGGAAGGAACATCATCGTCAACCATCTGCTTCCACCGACCACATGAGTCAGTGCTGCCACTCAAGGACTTGACCTCTTTGTACCAATGGGTAACGTCAGAGCTGACACTTTGCGAGTATAGTATTTAGCTTTAGATGATTTGAATTCTCGTTGCACTTTATTCCTTAGGTCTTTATACTGGTACGACTCTTTCTTATGCTCTGACAGAGCAGTTTGTCTTTGAACGATCAGAGAGGTCAATCTAGGGATATGTGTGATATGGCTCTCGAGCTTCTGCTCGTCTTCTTATTCCTTGACCTCGCTTATCTCTTGCGCCTACCTTCGGACTGTTGTTGTCACGTCCCAAGCAATGTCTATCTTCTTCAGGTTGTTTGCTAGTAATGGCGCACATAAAGAATAAACAAATGATAGTGCGTAGTGCTTTTACGTCTTACGGTTCTCTTCTTTTAGCACAATTACAACGGCGACTCCGTCAATCACGACTGCAATGACTTCAGGGGGCTCACTATGAACAGTAGGGGCAACCATCTCTAGCCATCCTGTGAGGACCGACTTGTCGCAGGAACTTAGGTCACCAAAGGTGGATATAGGGATAGTGGAACTAAATATTGATGCACTCGCTACAAGAAACGTTTGCTTTCAGAAGAAAAAATGTGAAATGATTTTTAGATACACGGAGATACAGTTATTTAGTGGATTGTACATTTCAGTTCACCCCTCGCCTCCCTTCGCCTGATAGCAGACATTAAAACATGCTTCAAAATAACATCTTACCAAACTGATATTGAATTGCTAGAAAGCAGTACATGGCAACGTTTATTTTTAGGCAACCTTTTTTCTTCTACGCTAGCTGGCGGGCTAGTGGGGTGCTCATAGTTGGTGAGGTCTTGCATTGTGTGGAAAACCGTTCGAAAAGTTATGTAAAAGAACATTTTCCTATAGAAAAGTGTACTTGGGAAAAGAAGTGGTAGAGTCGAAGCAAGAAAGGTCGAAATAAAATCTTTAATGTCTCTTTCTTAGCTCAAAAGCCAAAAATGTTGAATGTGCTAAATACAGGCATTTTGGGCGTGTGATTAGCTACGAAGGTGCTAGGTAATTTGTCTGTAATAGGTTGCAAAAAGATTTCAATAAGAACTATCATGTTTAATTCATTTTTGTAAACCCTTACATTCATCACTGTAATACCTGTAAGTACCGCAATTGGGCGTGGCTTGTCTGCCTAAACTTGAAGGGCATGCAGTCTCAACATTATGTGAAGTTTGGAAGAATTTGGAAAACGTTTAGTCAGGCTTTTATTCTTATATAAGATAATTATTCCACCTCTGTAAAACGGAAAGTATGCACGTTTGGGCGTGGTTTTTGCATCAAGACTACTTAGGGTATAAAGCTCTGTCATTGTGCCAAATTTCATGCTTGTAACATTAATTTGCACAATTCGACCTAAATTCTGCACCAATCTGCTGTACTATTTGAGTTCAGCGGTCACATCTTGGCTGGGTACCAGTCCTCCTTCCCAGCTCCTCGACTAGAGTACGATCGCCTGCACGACCTCATAGCAGTAAGGCTGGCCCAGGGTGTAATTATAGCTTTACTGAATGCTAATCAAGAAGAGAATAGCAATGTATACGTTCAAGGCATTGTCGACAAATATTCCAAGTCGCTCAAACATTTTTGGGCATGTCCTAGAGATGAGATGGAGGCTATTTGGCGGCGGTCCTGAACCGTTTTCGAGGGAAATAACACGGGGTTGGACTCCCATATTTTTTGATCGGGGACGATCGTCGGGAATTTTCAGTTTCACCACTAAAAGATACAAAACAGGGCGGCCTGTCTTAGAATATACATGCTAAGCATTTCATGACGCATCACCAGCGTATGCGTCAGAGGAGCTAGAAAAAGCCCAAAGGCGCGCTCTTCGTATTATAGTTCCAGAGTTATGCAGACGCTCTTGGGGAAACAAATTGGCCACGCTCTTCGAAGGGCGGAAAGAATTGTTGGCAAGCGTGACCATAGTTTGTACAGCGTACTGCCGGCGCATGACACTAACAGCATGGAGCGACGGCGGAAGCGCCTTTTTGACATTCCAATATGCCGCACCAATAGATTTAAGAATAGTTTTATAATGTACATGCGGCCAATTTTTAAATCTTAAGAGGACTTGTCATTGAAGTTCGAGCAATTTTGTAAACAAGCCGTCAAAAATGAGGTTACAGAAAAGTATAAGATCTATTGACTAGATTTTAGTATCTTTTGTAAGGGGAGAATATAATTAGGCCGTGAAGAAATGTGAAATTCGATTTCAACGCCGATAGCACTCGAGTCCTTATAGGTTGTGAATAATCCGTGGAATGTTTTTCTCAGGTTTCCATCAATATTTCTTTGCGGCCTGAACACAAGTCACTACCTGCACGGAAACCTTTCAAAAGAAACTAAAATCTTGTCAATAGACTACTTTTCTGTAACCTGATTTTTGGCCGCTCATTGCTCGAGCACTGGTCATAAATTAGAGGGGGGAGGGCTGGTGCATTTTTATTTTGGTCTACATGTTTTTGGGAAACCCTCCCCTGACAAGATGCACGAAAAATGTTGGCCCTCCCAAATGCAGTGACATATTTAATGGTGACCCTCCCCCATTTATTCACTGGATATTGCAAAATTATAGACATTTTTATTAATTTTTTAAATCTACTTTTATGTTATAATGGCAGTGCAAGATTCGATATGTCTTTCGTACCCGAAAGTTACTTATCTGTGTCGCGCCGAAAATTTAGAGCCCAGCATGTGAAATTACCGCATGTTTGGGGGAACTTTGATATGCGGGGTGCAAAATCAGGAGTATTAAGGAGGAAAAACTGTGGGGGCACGGGTTACCCTGACCCTATAAGCGCCACGGCCCTGTATTACCCTAACAATGTTTGCGTAAAAAATAATGACCCTCCCTTTATCATTTGCACCAAATTTTTTGACCCTCCCTTTTTCACCTGCATGAAAATCAGAATGCGTACATTCACCATACAAAATAGGTGTTATTTTCTAATTATAGTTATTATATAGTTATTATCAAGTTTTATATTTTAGAAAGTATAGCTGCCTAGTATGTGTATTTGTAATTTAGTCCATAATCAAGCAGCCTAGTGACTGCAATGGATTTTAATAAACCTATCTATCAATCACGCTGACGTCATCCATTGTTCTTTTAGTGCCAACCAGACAAATGAATGTAGGGGCAGCCAAGAGGGCCATTCTCGTACCCAGATCTCCCCAGCTCGTCTGCTCGCAGGGGAGGCTCTGGGGACATCCATTTGAGGCCGTCGCTGATTGGCTGATTTTGAGCGTTGTAGCATGCGCTGAAAGGTCTTTCTCTCAGCGGCTCTGTATTAAATCTCGCGCATGCGTCAGTGGCTGTCACCAGAGCCTCCCCTGCGAGCTTACGAGCCGGGGATCTCTGGGTTCGAGAACGCCAAGATCAGGGCAGGCTTGTGAGTTTGCGCAAACGTTGCATTCCTTGCAAATGTTCAGGCCCCGGGTAAACTAGTTCTGTGTTTTATTACATTGGCACGGATCTATTTTTGCGGTGAAGACCTGCCTAATAAAAGAAGCTTCGCATGATAGGACGTCAGGAGAGGTAAATTAATTTTGTTGTTACTTTGTTCCAGATTGAGGTTCCGTGTAAACATACAAAACATGAATATATTCGAGAAACAAGCTTTTGCACCAGAACCAAACTTCATTTGCTTTGAAACCGGGTATGCGGGTATAAAATGAAGAAAATCTCATTTCTGTGTCTGAGATATAAATATTGGACGGCAAAACAAAAGTTAGGATGTCTGCATATGTAGAGGTTTATGACTGGATCCACTTATTAGTTCATGTACTAAAATAGCGGAGGAAATCACTTAGCTTCAATGATTGAGCTGGGGCCTCGCCCTGGGACCAAATCTCTTACTATAGCAAAGTCATTATGTAGCTGTGTATAGCACTTTGCTCTATAACACTAGTAAGTTTCAAGAGCTCGCGGCATAAGTATGCAGAGAAATCTAATTTATATTGTCCAAAGCATTACCTGTGTATATTGTGTGTCGTGATACGCCACCAAGAATGATATCAAATTGGGGGAAACGTCATTTTTCATCAAGCTTGTTTGGGTGTGACCGAAATGGACTGAGTAAAGAATCTGCTTCAGTAGCACTTTAAATCAACAAAGTCACCTATTTTAGGTTAGAATTTTAAGACGTTCTTCTACGTGGGTTTCGACTGGAATCCAAATGTGTAGGCCAAATGGGGATAATCATCAAGTAATTATCAATTGATGTGTTCATAATTGATTTTTGATGATCTTTTTTATCAATAAAAAACTTAATTTCAGCTTTAATGAGTTAAGTGTCCTTGATGGGGATTAGGAGAGCTTTTGACGTACCTTTTAGAATTTCGTAATTGTTTGCAAGAGAATGAAGTATCGCCACTTCGTAGTTTCTGCGTCGTTGTTTGAAGACGTACCAGGGACATTACACTTGTCCATTGCATCCATTGACAGGCCCTCGCAATGCAAGGCCAATTGTATTGTTTGTTACGACAACAGTGGATCGGTAGTGGTTTAAGCGTTCCTAATTGCCACCTTGAATGTGGAAAAGATGTAGCGCACAAGTTACCACTTAGCTGTTTCGTGTTTCAGTTAAACTCACCGCAAGGGGCCCATGATTATCGTTATATGAGTGAGCTTTTTTTAGAAGCGTTCATTACGATTGTTTTAGTATTTACCAGGCATTTACTTTGGCTCCTCAACCTAGGATATTGCTCTTTTCATTGCGGGTCCTTGTAGGACTCAGGAATAAAAAAGTAGGACGTGAAAATATTTTCTTCTAACGCAGTCATTATTTTGTCAGTTATGTGGTACATTGCCGTCTCAAAATCGATAATTGGTTTTGTATCCAATTGGATAAATAACAACTCAATAGGCCTGTCACGTACTTGAGTCTGTACTTGAGAGCAAGAAAAAGAAACGAGTGCGCATACAACAAATAAGAAGGAAAATGTTAAGTTTAGTATGGAAGCCAGTTAGGAGTTATAATAGCGAGTCAGGGAATCATAGACTATGGATCCCTCGCATCATGTATTGTGGGTGGCTTAGGTAGGGAGATCCTATTATGTATCCATCATATCGGCCATTAAATACTGCCGCTAATAGAGGCGGGCGCTTGCAAATGTGCATTCCAACAATTTTACCAGATTGTGGTCATAGTGAAGGCATGCAATCATACTCGGTATTATGAAGGTTGGCCGAGTGGAAATAAGGCCTTGGGGAGGACTGATGTGCTGTTTCGGCACTATAATATATGAGTATAAATGGCAATAGAAATAGAGTATAAATGGAGTATATTTAATACGGTATTCACCTTGGAAATTCTTGGAATAGTGGCTTACAGAGTAGATATATACAGCAGTGGTATATATATATAGTCCTTGTTCTATCACTGCTGTATATCCACGGCTCTGTAAGACACTATTCCAAGAATTTCCCAGGTACCGCCTATTACACCCTAAGCTTGATTTTTCATATAATGACCAATATAATGGATGAAGGGTGGATTATCCTCGTGTTAATTACAAGATTTGATTATTCCGAAGGCAATTATTTCATCTGATATGTTTGTCACGTCGATAAACCAGCCTAGAGAGAGAGAGAAAGGCCGAGGTGTCCCACATAAGTTTAGTGGTGTTTGATTGTCAAAGCAGTTTATCTGTTAAGATTTCCCACTAGAAAGTCCGATGGCCACTCAACAACCACTAGGGCCATCACAAAGTGTTCACAACGGACGCCGGCAAAAACATCGGAGCGCTTTTTCTCTTGAAGCCTATACAAAAATAATCGCAAGTGCTTTACAAAAGTCACCGGTTGGTGCAGTTCAGCTAGAGGTTATTTGCAAAGAACATGGAATCCAGAAAAGGCGTCTCTGTGATGTAGTAAACGCCTTGGAAGGGATCGGGATAGCTGAAAGAGTTGGGAGGAATCTCAAATGGGGGTAAGCTCACCTTCTAAACTTCACAAAACATCTATTTACTTCGGGATTTTGACCTCGTGAACTTCTCGCTATAGCTAAGTGTGGTTGCTCTATTTGTAACCTCTCCTTGTGCGAGTTGAATAAACAGAAGCTGCCTGGTATGCGATCCCGGAGTGGAAATCCCTTCATTACACTGGCCATAGGTCTACCCGTAAGAAGCGCTGGAGAATCATAATAATAATAATAATAATAACAATAATAATGATGATGATGATGATGATAAACTTTATTAAAGTCTCTGAGTCTTCTAGCTTGATGTAGCTTTCTAAGCTAATCAACGAGACAACAAAATGAAACTAAAAATTATAATTTTTCCTCATTATCCCTATGTTTGTTAACTCATGTACTATTTGTTAACTCTACACTTTGTATCCCTATACATTATCTCTATATACATTGAACATTATATCAACAACAATTAAGTCTGAAATCGTAGTTCTAGGGACAACAGTAAGTTTATTCCTGCATTTGGGGTTTTAATATAACATCTGTGGCGGCGAAAAACAAAACCTCTCAGCTTGGTTTCAGATGTTAGAAATTTTTCAAATTGTAATTTAGCGCGCCAGTAGCGCGGTGTTGGTACGGTAAATGGGCTCGAGACAATAGCTAGCAGAGGCCACACAAATGTCACAACCTCGTCCAGGATCGTGGACGTACTTGACTGGTTTGGCTGGTTTTACAAGAATGGCGTCAGTGTTTTTGCTTCGAAAACAGCGCACGCTTTCACGAGTGATTCTTGTTCAATGACTAACACACAACGTTTTGCTCAAATTCTATAGAAAATAAAAACGATCTCCAGCGAATTCTCAAAGGCAAACTTTAGAATGAGTATCAGAGCTGCGTTTACCAGCCTTTAAATTGAGTAAACGAGCCATTAAAGGCCACAAAAAGTGATTTTGTGCAAGTTGTACAGCAGATAAATTGCCTATTTTCTTGCTCGCGCACAAAATTGATCGACCAGTTTCGCCAAGCTCACGCCATTTTCTACAGAGAAAATGACATTTGTGTACAGAGGCTACTTTTGCGTAGTTGAAAAACACAAGAAAACATTTAAAGTAAAAGAAAATGCAGGGAGATTTAGTAGCCTCTGCTCGCAGGGTACAATAGCTCCAACTAAATCACTAAACAATGAGAAATTGACATTTCGTTCGGCGTTATTGGACTTTTGATGATCGCCTGGGCGTTGCCGACTAGATTGATGGTAGGAGGCACTCGTTTAGTTCAGTCAAAGCGAGATGACGGGACAACTGCGTTTAACCAATGTCAACCAGAACAACCTAGACAAAACTTTAAACCCCTCTGGGGTGAAGTAAGCTTGGATTGTAAATGAGACGGTCAATATGGATGTTAATACAGTTCGAAAGATTGCCCATTCCAAGCCCATATATTGCTAAATCAAATAAGAACCTATTTTTGGCTAGGATTTGAGCCTATTTTAGGCTAGGATTTGAACCTATTTTAGGCTAGGATTTGAGCCTATTTTAGGCTAGGATTTGAGCCTATTTTAGGCTAGGATTTGAGCCTATTTTAGGCTAGGATTTGAACCTATTTTAGGCTAGGATTTGAGCCTATTTTAGGCTAGGATTTGAGCCTATTTTAGGCTAGGAGTTGAACCTATTTTAGGCTAGGATTTGAGCCTATTTTAGGCTAGGATTTGAGCCTATTTTAGGCTAGGATTTGAGCCTATTTTAGGCTAGGATTTGAGCCCATTTTTGGCTAGGATTTGAGCCTATTTTAGGCTAGGATTTGAGCCTATTTTAGGCTAGGATTTGAGGTTATTCTGCGTTTCGACTGGAATCCAAATGTGTAGGCCAAATTGGGATAATCATCAAGTAATTATCAATTGATGTGTTCATGATTGATTTTTGATGATCTTTTTTATCAATAAAAAACCTAATTTCAGCTTTAATGAGTTAAGTGTCCTTGACGGGGATTAGGAGAGCTTTTTACGTACCTTTTAGATCTCGTTTTTGTTTTGCAAGGGAATGGCGTATCGCCACTTTTGTAGTGTGTGCGTCGGTGTTTGAAGACGTATCAGGGACGCTTCACTTGTCCATTGCATCCCTTGACAAGCCCTCGCAATGCAAGGCCATCGGTAATGGTTCAAGCGTCCTAATTGCCACCTCGGGGAAAAGATGTAGCGCACGAATTACCGATAAGCTGTTTCGTTTCGCAAAGGGGCCCGTTATTATCGTAATACGAGTGAGCTTTTTTCAGAAGCGTTCATTACGATTGTTTATTATATGGCAATGATCGTGCGCGCGCTCTGATTGGCTGTTACAAGGTCATGAAATCCCTTCATGACCTCTCAGAAAACCAAACAAAATCAACATTCAAAATTGCGAAATTGTGTTGTATGCTTTCTCTGAAACAATTACCATCACAAAATATATACACCCAGCGGTGTATATATAAGAGATTAACTCATTAACATAATATCATTCAGTTGGTTTGAGAACTTCCGCCTAATAAGACGTATCTGGTCGACTCTCAAGTCTACACTCTACTCTTCACAAGACCTCACAATTCTACAATTAAAGTCCTCGTCGTCTCCATTCATTCACCTCCTCAAACCACTCAAGTCCTCGTCGTCTCCATTCATTCACCTCCTCAAACCACTCAAGTCCTCGTCGTCTCCATTCATTCACCTCCTCAAACCACTCAAGTCCTCGTCGTCTCCATTCATTCACCTCCTCAAACCACTCAAGTCCTCGTCGTCTCCATTCATTCACCTCCTCAAACCACTCAAGTCCTCGTCGTCTCCATTCATTCACCTCCTCAAACCACTCAAGTCCTCGTCGTCTCCATTCATTCACCTCCTCAAACCACTCAAGTCCTCGTCGTCTCCATTCATTCACCTCCTCAAACCACTCAAGTCCTCGTCGTCTCGTTGGCGTCATCTGCAATTCGGTTTGGTCTTTTCAAGCTTGGTTTGGACACGTGTTGGAGCCCTCGAGCATTCTTGCACATCTTGTCGTCTCGTCCCTGTAGTAAATTATCTTCGAGTCTCCTTGCTTGCAGTTCTCGTTTAGGCTCGTAGTCGGGTACATCCCTTGCTACAGCGAATTTGTCGCCCTGTGTAAGGGCATCCGGCATCCTGCATCCGCGATTTTTTTGGCTTGGCATCCGGCATCCATCGACTAGGCATCCAGCATCCAACGATAAGGCATCCAGCCACCAAGCGGCATCCGGCGGCATCTTCCATTCAAGCTCGACCATCTTTGCGGCCTTCCACGCTTTGCTCTCCCGGGACATTTTCAAACTTATTGCGACGACAAAATCTTCGTCTGTGAGGGTTTTTACTTAATTGTCTTCACTACGTTGCTTTTTGGGCGGAAGGCCAGTGACTATCTGGTTTATCTGTACCACCATTTGGGGTTGGTCAGATCCTTAGGCGTCCCAGTCTACATATTGATGATAGACACGTTGGTCAATTTTTCCCTCCAAATAAGCCACCACTAAGACCCAGTAGGCAGCTCGCAGAAGCGGGCGCCTATATTGTATTGTCTTTAATGGTCTCAGCCAGATATTACATCTCCACCCTACGACTCCTATTCGTTTCCTCGCTTTCATCGTCGACTCTAACCGACAAGCTATTCTGGTTCCTGAGGACAAGATGCAGTAGTTCATACATTCGCGAACGGATCTTGCAGTCTGACCTCATTCCTTGAAGAGCCTACAACGTTCTGCCGGAAAGGCTTTGTCTTTTTGTCTCGCTATTCCGGCGTGCAAGCTCTCTACGTAGGTGAGGTATCCAAGGCCATCATTAAGTTCTCCAAGAACTCGCGTCCACTGCGCATTGAGGACCTTTAAGGGAAGAAATATAGGAGTGGAAATTCATTGACAACTGCTCAGAGTGCTTGCCGTGGCGTGCAGAAAAGCACCTCGTGAAAGGGATGTCCTGTGATGCGTCAAAGAGAGCTTGGGGCACAGTGCTGCTTTCTGAAGGTCGTCAGCGATCATGCGCGATTATTGGATCGAGCCGGATGATGGGCGCTAGGGCGCTGACATGCGCATTGGTTTCCTCAGGATCCTTGTTGAAAACACAAGAATCGATTCATTAGACAAATCCACTCTGCAAGCAGCGTGGGAAAATGGGGGCTGCAAGAATTCTAATATTAATCGCGAGATCAAGACAATTGAGAGATTATCTCGCACCCTTCATTTTTCCCTCCCTTACGATTAAACACGTCCCTTCAAGCCACAACGCCGTAGACGCATCATCTAGAGCTCTGTCTGACCTCGACTGCATGCTGGCCGAGGAAGCATTTGGCTGCAACTGAGTAGATAATAAACATATTGATTATTGATTGAAGCCTGGCCCCAAGTCGAGGCCCGTTGTAGTCCACCTTTCGACTTGACGTCTTTTTGACAGCAACTGCCACAGAAATCGAAGCGGATGTATTTTGCCGCATTACTCAATGTCTATGTCTTCCATCCAATTGTGTTGATCGGCCCTTTGCTGAGGCGGCTTATCGACCTAAATCAAAACCTTTCTTTCACCATCATAGCGCCGCACCTATCCCCACTCCGTTACATGTGGGCACTTCTCAACTCCATGGCGGTCGACTCCTTCATAGTGGGCTCGATTACGTCCATCCCTTCTCGTTTACCATGGGATTTATGGGCTTTCTTCTGAGTGACCGCTCGTCGCCATTTATTCCTAGGAGCCCCGCCCTTGTAAACCGGCCTTGCGGTGCCTAGTATGCTCGAATGACAGGGACGCGAACTATTGTCAAGCCTGCGGCTATCTATCTATCTAGGCCAGAACCTGCGGCACCTTTCGTGCAGCAAAGGACGAATCATATAAAGTGAATATGGTGAAAATAGAGGAGCGTTTTAAACATTTCATTGGTACCCACAACGCGAGACCCTACCATCGCCAAAAGTGCCTTTTGGAAGTCAGCCTCTCTCTTTTTCTGGAAGTCTGACGCCACCCAAAGTACTCGCCTTGGTCATGGCGCTGCAATGTTGTTTGCAGAATGACCCGGCAAAACAGAGAAAAGCAATGGGCCAATCAACTTTTTGGTTCTTAAACAGTACTTTTTGGTAGCTCCGTCAGATTTTGAACCATAAATCCCAGCATCAGGCTTCGCTTTTTAACATGAGCAAAACCCGCACGCTGCTTGGCCTCGTTTCCATGCTGAATAAATCGGCTGAAAATTCAAGATGGCGCTAGTGTGACAAAGGCGAATTGCTGGCTGCTACAGCAGAGGATTAGTAACATGTGTTCTTGCCAGATGCGATTAGCCACAGGAAGAGTAGACAGCTAAGGCAAACTCAGGGCAATGTTTAATAAGTTGGGAATAATCCGCGCGTGATAGAGTGTGGCTCCCGATCGCGACCCCCTTCTGGACAGTTTGTTGCCCACGTGTTAACAGCGTGGTTTTGTTGGGCAGAAAGCAATATGGCGGAGTTTAGACAGGAAACAGTTCGGGTTTTCTTTTCTTTTCAACTACACGAACAATTTGAACAACTTACATGTATCTGTTTGTACTTAGGAAACCGCTGCGGAGAATTCGCTGTTATCGCCGGGAATTGATGTGAACCCGATAGAATGTGCGAATGGTTATGCGAATGTCAGTGTGTTCTGAAAAAATCCTCGTTATTGTGTTCCAAACTTTGCTCGGTGATTGGTGTCTGGTGAACTCTGTAACTATCTATTGTCTAGTTGTTAAATAGACCAATTATTAGTGGCATCTAGTGTGCTGTCAGTGTACTGTGTAGAGAGCGGGTTCCTGACTGGCAATTTGTCAATATAAGCTTATTGTCATAAATAATCAATTACGAACACATCAACTGACAATTGCTTAATGATCATCCCCATTTGGTCTGCACATTTAGGATCCAGGGGGTTTTGACTAATTTGATAATAACGTAATTATCCGTTGATGAGTTTAATGTTGTTCTGGTGCGGATTAGGAGAGCTTTTTATGTACCTTTTAGAATTTCGTTATTGCTTGAATGACGATCTCGCCACTTTGAAGTTTCTGCGTCGCTGATTGAAGACGTATCAGGGACATTCCACTTGTCCATTGCATCCCTTGACAGGCCCTCGCAAGACCAATTTGTATTGTTTCTTACGACAACAGCGGATCGGTAGTGGTTCAAGCGTTCCTAATTGCCACCTTGAAGAGGGGAAAAGATGTAGCGCACGAATTACCAGGCATTTGCCTCGGCTCTTCAAACTAGGATCTTTTTCATTCATTAGAAATTACGACTCCGCCCAGTACGTGAAATATTTTCTTCTGACGCCATCACTTAGCTACCGTCTCAAAATCGATAATTGGTTTTGCATCCTCCAATTGGCTGATAAAAGGTTGATAGGCCCTGAGTAGTTCGTCTAGAACAGCACGCAAATGAACATTATCAAGACATATATCTATATATTCACTTATTCATTTTTATTATTATTTAACTTAAATACAGGGGACCCTACTCGATAAACCTGATGGTTTCATGGGTCCCCTGCCACCTCCTATTTTACTCTACCTGTCAAACAGGTGATTAATGTAAGCTGTGTGTGTGGAAATAAACTCAAATTCAAATTCTATCACATGGTTGTACTTGGGAGCAAAAACCGCGATTTTGCATACAACAAATAAGAAGGAAGAAAAGGTTTTATAAGAGCGACTCAGGGTATAACAGACTATGCCCGGGAGGGGGGGGGGGAATCCCAATATTTTAGACGGGGATGCTCGTCGGGAAAATTGATTTTGACCCTAAGGGATAGCAAAATGGGTGTGGCAAACAGCAAATTTACCCCTAAAAGAAAGCAAATTTGGCGTGGCGACCGCCGAATTTACCCCTAAAAGATAGAAAATTTGGCAGGTCAAAACAAATAAAAACGAATTTTAGGTCTTTTAGTGTTTTCAACCAAGTTTCCTTTGTAAATATCGGTTCTGGTGTCAGTACCAATATATTTCTGGGCAAGGATTGGTCTGAGACTCCCCTAAGGGATAGGGCTGATTTTAAACACCCCTAAGAGATAGCAAGTCTGTCAATTTTATACCCTAAGGGATAGGATGAGCACCCCCGTCTGAAAATATGGGAGTCCCCCCCCCCCCCCGGGAGACTATGGCTCAGTCTCACCTCTCGCATCTCGTATTGTGGGTGTATGGCTTGGGCATCCATCATATTGGCCATTAAAAACTGCCGCTTATAGAGGCTGGTAAATATGCATTCCAGCAGTTTCACCAGATTGTTGTCAAAATGAAGGCATGTAATCATGATGGTTGGGAGTGGATATAGGGCTTGGGGAGGAAGTGCTGTTTCAGCATTATAATATAAGCTGGCACGGCAATAAAATAGAGTATAAAGAAGCTATACATTAATATACAGTCCTTGTTCATCACTACTGTATATTCACTCTGTAAGCCACTATTCCAAGAATGTCCCTAGATATACCGCCTATTTACACCCTTAGCTTGATTTTCATATAATGGCTAATACAATGGATAAAGGGTAGATTATCCTCTAGAATTAGGTGTTTATTACAGGATTTGATTATTTTGAGGGTAATTATTTAATCCGATATGTTTGTCACGTCTATTAACCAGCCTATAAGAGGGTCGAGGTGTCCCACATTAGTTGAGTGGTCACCGTTTGATTGTCCAAGCAGTTTATCTGTTAAGGATTCCCACTAGAAAATACGATGGCCACTCAACCACCAACAAGGCCATCACAAAGGGTTCACAACGGGCGCCTGCAAAAAAATCGGAGCGCGTTTTCTCTTCAAGCCTATACAAAAATAATCGCAAGTGCTTTACAAAAGTCACCGGTTGGTGCAGTTCAGCTAGACGATATTTCCAAAGAACATGGATTCCAGAGAAGGCGTCTCTGTGATGTAGTAAACGTCTTGGAAGGAATTGGGATAGCTGAAAGAGCTGGGAGGACTCTCAAATGGGGTAAGCTCACCTTCTAAAGGCCTCACAAAACATTTATTGGCGACCGCTGGAAAGCAAAGCTTTCCTAAGTTTTCGGTTTAATTCGTTGTTCTGTTTCGTTCATACGGTGATCAGTAAATGCATGAGATGTACAATGCCGGTGAGATGCCAATATACATAAGAGAAAATAGAGTTGAATAAGATGATAACTATCTTTGATATGTGTGTGTTGTCTTTCACTATATAAAAGGGTAGCGATTTTGCGAAGTTCACTTTAAACGGGTCGCTAATCTCTAGATTCTATTGAAACAAAGTTAGGGTTTTTGTTGTTGCATTATGGGAAAGGGCTACATACATACATAACATACATAAAATTTTATTTACCCACGCTAGCCACAAACAACAAAATCACAAGTTTACAAAAAAGGGGATTTGCTGATTTCCGTGTGGGCCAGATGGAGAGGTCTGTACAAAAATTAGGATCTAGAATGTGAGTATACGTGTATAACAAACAGTAAAAACAGTAATAAAATGATGTGTTAGCTCAGCGTGTCCCTGACGTGAGGGAGGCCAAAGTCTCTCGCCGAAATGCTGGTAGTGTTTTTGCGATATTGGCCTCCCTCGGGAGGCTATTCCAAAGCATGGCGCCATGCACTTAAAAGCGCACTTGAGAAAATTAGTCTTCGGCTTTGGAAGTGCCAGGTCCGTCTCAATATTTCTCAAATTGTACATTTTACCGCATTTCACTGTTTTTTTTTTATAAAACTATTTTTAAGATAAGGCGCCGAAAGGTCGTTAAGGGCCTTATATACAAGAACAGATTTGATGCACTTTTGCCTGATTTCAAGTGTTGGCCAATTTAATTCTTTAAGGATAGATGAAGATCGAATTTCATAGCTTGCACCTGTTATTACTCGAGCCGCACGGAACTGAAACCTCTGTAGTTTGTCTCTCAGGACTTTACCACAGGTGTCCCATACGGGCGAGCAATAATCAAAGTACGGTTGGACCAACGCTTTATATAATGTTTCTAGCGAGTCGGCGGGGATAAATGGTTTTAGTATAAACCAACTAATGGTCTATTACAAATCCTACATTCTGATTGGCTGAGCTACTAATGGTCTATTAGTGATAGACCGTGCCTGGCAAAACCACCACCTTTCTTTGCAAGAAAACTTGATTTTTTCAACATAAAATAATGGCATTCATTGCCAAAACCGACCAACTAGTTGGTTTATACTAAAACAATTAGACCTCTCGTCTTCATGGGGGCTGGGGTGCTCGTCGGAAACTTTCGATTTTACCCCTGAAAGGCACCAACATGGCGTCGCTTAGTTGATTTTGACCCCTAAAAGGTACCAACAAGACGTATTTTCTCTCGTTTTTTTTACGAGGGAAAATACGTCTGAAATTCAGGCTAGCCAACAAGTGTGATTTGCTTGATTTGCTAGAACGGACCTCTAACAGGTACCTATCGACTGGAAAAAATTACACGTTTTCGAATTTTACACCCTAAAAGGTACCAGAGGCCTGATTTTAAACCCTAAAAGGTACGACGAGCACCCCCGCCAATGAAACCACGAGTTCGAGTTTTCTATTAATCAATAGATAATTAACGATTCAAGAAGACTTTGAGAGAGTCCGTGGGTAAATAAAAAGAAAGATATAAAAGAAATGCAAAGAGCGTTCTCCAAACAGGCGGCCCTAATTTTTTGGTGTGGTAGGTTTTTAATTTTAAAGCCACTAACATGGTTTCGCTCTCTACCGGTTCAATAAAGCGGGAATTCAGTACATTTGACCGATCGTTTGAAGAATAAATACTAAAGCCAAATTTGATCGCCGCAAAAATTTAATTAAATATTCCGACAATTCTAAAAAAAGTTGCCGATTTTTTCGGCTTAAAATTTGCAAATTCATTTTGTTTGATGTAAATGAACACCTGGCCAAGTAAGAAACAAATCATCGGAACAGAATTCTGAGTCACCTCGGACCAAATTAGGAGACTTGACTGACACAGCCTCAGATTGGAGGTACTACCGCTTCCAAGAATAAGGACATTTCTGATTCTTCGTTAGATAAACATGCTGGTTGAAAATGTGCAAAAACTAAAGAATTCTATGTTTCACGTAATTTAGAAGTTTAAACTTTCTGTTTCCAGAGCAAGAGACTTATAGTCGTCATACGTCAATAACTTACATCACGTTTCTCGTTATTGTTCTTTCTCTAGACCGATTGCGTGTGTATTGTCCACCAAGCAATCGGCACAGTCACACTCTATTAGCGAGGGTAGAAGTGAATTGATGCTTTCCAACTTAACAGCGTGCAGTTTGAAAGCGCTATTCATTTCGGTTCGAGCATTCTTCCTATGTCATAGACAATATTATTCATTTTATGGATAACGCTCATTATCTATTCGCGTATTATTTCTTGTCCAGTTGATGTTGTTGCTGACTATGTTATTGTTCTTTGTTGTTTTTGATGATGATGATCATCATGATGTTGTTGTTGTTGTTGATGATGATGATGACGTTGTCCAGTTGATGTTGTTGCTGACTATTGATGATGATGATGACGTTGTCCTGTTGATGTTGTTGTTGATGATCATAGTCATCATTATGTTATACTACTACTAATAATAAATACTTTATTTAAAGAGGGTAAAACACGTAATAGTGGACATACACTAGTAAATTTGCGGCCCTCGGCTAAAATTAGTTATGTTGTTGCTGTTGTTGTTGTTGATGATGTTGCCCTGTTGATGTTGTTATTGATGATCATCATATCATTATGTTGCTGTTGTTGTTGTTGAATATGATGATGTTGTCCTGTTGATGTTGTTATTGATTTTAATGTTATTATTCTTTGTTGTTGTTGTTGTTGATGATGTTCTTGTTGATGATGTCGTCCTGTTGATTCTGTTGTTGATTTTAATGTTATTGTTCTTTGTTGTTGTTGTTGTTGATGATGTTCTTGTTGATGATGTCGTCCTGTTGATTCTGTTGTTGATTTTAATGTTATTGTTCTTTGTTGTTGTTGTTGATGACGATGATGCCATTTTGATTCTGTTGTTGATTTTGATTTTGTTCTTTGTTGTGGATGCTGTTGTTGATGACCATCATCATCAAAATGATGCTGTTGTTGTTGTTGATTATTAAAATGCTTTTACCATTATTGTCCATAGGCGTCGCTATCATAAGAAGACAAAGGCGGAGGAAGCGCGTTTAGCAGGGCTGCACAAAGACCTAGCACATCTGGAGGAGGAGGAGAGAGTTCTTGATGAGTTGCTGAACAAAACTAAAAGCTACTTCAAAAAGATTACAACCGATCCAAACATTCAAAGATATCCTTTGTTCTTCTACGCCAATCACAGTGGGTATACGCTGTTGAAGATCGCATGTGGTACGAATTCGAAAATCAATTTGCCTGACCAAGAGTCCATTACTATGAGTGACGACTTTTGACATTACGACTGTCCACCAACACTGTAGATTGTTTGCTATTTTAAGCATTTTATGAGCAGGAGTCCATTACAAGGAGTGACGATCTTTCACATTAGGACTCTCCGCCAACACTGTAGATTAAATGCTATTTTTAGCATCAGAATTCTTTGTTCGTTTCGACAAAATCTCTCCATCTAGGGGTGGGAAGGTGTAGGAGCGTCCATCTAGGGGTGGGAAAGTGTAGGAGCGTCCATCTAGGGGTGGGAAGGTGTAGGAGCGTCCATCTAGGGGTGGGAAGGTGTAGGAGCGTCCATCTAGGGGTGGGAAGGTGTAGGAGGCGCCCGGGAGGAGGCGTCCATCTAGGGGTATGAAGGTGTAGAAGCGTCCATCTAGGGAGTGGGAAAGTGTAGGAGCGTCCATCTAGGGGTGGGACATGATCACCAATGAGGTGCTTTACGGTGGTCTACCACTGCTCTCGACAAAGATTCGGTCGAGGAGACTGCGCCTAGCGGTCACTGCGTGCGCCACAAGGATGTGGCAGCGCATGGTTTGGTTCTTTGGGAACCCACACAGGGTAGAGCTTCTCGGGGTGGTCAACGGTCGAGCTACATAGACAGCCTAAAGCGTGACACTGGCCTGCAGTCTGCTGGCGAGCTACGAACGCTAATGTTGGATAGGCCGTTTGTGGCAAGCCACCATCTGTCCCCGAGGAGACTCGACCTGATGAGGGGTGGGAAGGTGTAGGAGCGTCCATCTAGGGGTGGGAAGGTGTAGGGGCGTCCATCTAGGGGTGGGAAGGTGTAGGAGCGTCCATCTAGGGGTGGGAAGGTGTAGGAGCGTCCATCTAGGGGTGGGAAGGTGTAGGAGCGTCCATCTAGGGGTGGGAAGGTGTAGGAGCGTCCATCTAGGGGTATGAAGGTGTAGAAGCGTCCATTAGGAGCGTCCATCTAGGGGTGGGAAGGTGTAGGAGCGTCCATCAGGAGCGTTCATCTAGGGAGTGGGAAAGTGTTGGAGCGTCCATCTAGAGGTGGGAAGGTGCAGGAGCGTCCATCTAGAGGTGGGAAGGTGTAAGAGCGTCCATCTAGGGGTGGGAAGGTGTAGGAGCGTCCATCTAGGGGTGGGAAGGTGTAGGAGCGTCCATCTAGGGGTGGGAAGGTGTAGGAGCGTCCATCTAGGGGTGGGAAGGTGTAGGAGCGTCCATCTAGGGCTATGAAGGTGTAGAGCGTCCATTAGGAGCGTCCATCTAGGGAGTGGGAAGGTGTAGGAGCGTCCATCTAGGGGTGGGAAGGTGTAGGAGCGTCCATCTAGAGGTGGGAAGGTGTAGGAGCGTCCATCTTGGGATGAGAAGGTAACAGCAAATAATGAAAATGAAAATATAAAATGAAACCGGTGTGAAGTTTGACTAAACTTCTCTGGACAAAGCATATGCTACCTGCATTCTAATTGGCTGAGCGAATGGTGTGACGTACGCTTTGCGTGAAAATGTGAAACTGTGAGAACATGGACACTCTATGTAATGGGCAGCTACAAAATACCGGCAAACCCCATCTGTTTTTCTTAACATAAATCACATATGCATATCTGACATATGAGGATATTGCAGAGATCACTGAAATGAAAGATCAGGCGATTATCACAATTAAGGCGCCACCGGACACAAGGATGACAATCCCATCTCCAGAGAAGGTATAGTAAAGACCAGTTCAGTGGTGAATACACAAGAATGACAATCCCATCTCCAGAGAAGGTATAGTAAAGACCAGTTCACTGGCGAATACACAAGAATGACAATCCCATCTCCAGAGAAGGTATAGTAAAGACCAGTTCAGTGGCGAATACACAAGGATGACAATCCCATCTCCAGAGAAGGTACAGTAAAGACCAGTTCAGTGGCGAATACACAAGAATGACAATCCCATCTCCAGAGAAGGTATAGTAAAGACAAGTTCAGTGGCGAATACACAAGAATGACAATCCCATCTCCAGAGAAGGTATAGTAAAGACAAGTTCAGTGGCGAATACACAAGAATGACAATCCCATCTCCAGAGAAGGTATAGTAAAGACAAGTTCAGTGGCGAATACACAAGAATGACAATCCCATCTCCAGAGAAGGTATAGTAAAGACAAGTTCAGTGGCGAATACACAAGAATGACAATCCCATCTCCAGAGAAGGTATAGTAAAGACAAGTTCAGTGTCGAATACACAAGAATGACAATCCCATCTCCAGAGAAGGTATAGTAAAGACAAGTTCAGTGTCGAATACACAAGAATGACAATCCCATCTCCAGAGAAGGTATAGTAAAGACCAGTTCAGTGTCGAATACACAAGAATGACAATCCCATCTCCAGAGAAGGTAGAGTAAAGACCAGTTCAGTGGTGAATACACAAGGATGACAATCCCATCTCCAGAGAAGGTATAGTAAAGACCAGTTCAGTGGTGAATACACGAGGATGACAATCCCATCTCCAGAGAAGGTATAGTAAAGACCAGTTCAGTGTCGAATACACAAGAATGACAATCCCATCTCCAGAGAAGGTATAGTAAAGACCAGTTCAGTGGCGAATACACAAGGATGACAATCCCATCTCCAGAGAAGGTATGGTAAAGACCAGTTCAGTGGCGAATACAGAGAAGGTATAGTAATGAAAAGACCAGTTCAGTGGCGAATACACAAGAATGACAATCCCATCTCCAGAGAAGGTATAGTAAAGACAAGTTCAGTGGCGAATACAGAGAAGGTATAGTAATGAAAAGACCAGTTCAGTGGCGAATACACAAGAATGACAATCCCATCTCCAGAGAAGGTATAGTAAAGACAAGTTCAGTGGCGAATACAGAGAAGGTATAGTAATGAAAAGACCAGTTCAGTGGCGAATACACAAGGATGACAATCCCATCTCCAGAGAAGGTATAGTAAAGACCAGTTCAGTGGCGAGTACAGAGCTTGAAAGAGAGGAGGAGCTTTAGGTCGCTCGTATGACGTCACATATAATGAACATATCTTTCATTTTTACGACTTTTGCCCTGCTTCATACTGGTGCATTAGCATTTTAGATGCTATATTTTGGCCAAGACTTTTGCGCGAGATATCAAAGTAAATAATTTAAAAGTTGAGGCAAAAAAATGCAATTATAGTGTCGCTTCATACTGGGGCAATTACCCGGGGGCAATTAGCTTGCCTGTATGCCTAATTAGCTTGCCTGTATGCTAATTAGCTTACCTGTATGCTAATTTCAGATGCTATATTTTGGTCCCGGATTTTGGTAACGACGTTTGCAAGCGCTGACATAACGAAGTGATAATTTTAATTTTTTAGGAAAAAATTAAATTATAGTATCGCTTCATACTGGGGCATGAGCTTGCCTGTATGTTAATTTCAGATGCTATATTTTGGTCAAGACCTTTGCGCTGATCTATCAAAAAGAGCTTGGTTCTACGGCTTTTGCGCTGCGATAAAGGGACGCTATACAAGTTAGCAGTGACAGCTATCCGGTTAATCCTGCAGTTTGGTGCTCTAAGAGCACTAAAACAATCGGGCAACATAAAGATAAAATAAATGGGAAATTAATACAAAGTGCGGGAAAGTAAAAATGAAATAAAAGGGTATAGCTTTGGCCGCCCTGAATATAATAATAGATAATAATAATAATCAGTTTAATACTCTTTTCGTAGCTATGCAGCTAAAGTACAAGAGTGGTCAGTATTAACTGTACAGGCTCACAAATATTATATAAATTATTGTCATATCTATGAGCTGTTCTCGTTCTGTTACAGGAAATCCAAATCGGGCTGAAGGCATCAAAGGGCCCTATCGACATCCACCTTGCTAGGCCAAATGTTAATTTGAGAGTCTGGTCACTTGTTTCGCCTTTTACTACGGGGGATAATGGACACAAGAGCAGTGGTGGCTCTTATAACACGGACGATACGGTGGTCAACTGCGAGGGGCGTACTCAGAAGGACGGTCAAACCAACAGACGGATGTCATTAGTGCAGATTCCCTGCAAATTTCAGACTTATACCCAAGAATCCCGTAATACCCGCAAAAGCCCTGTGTCCTTGAGTAAACTGGCCACACTCCAAAGCCACGACTCCTTTGAGGAACGCTTGGCTCACAAAGAACAGTCGAAGGGGAATATCATCGAAAACGGCCAAAATGACGTCATCAACCAATCAGACGGTTTAATTGACAGCGTAAGACAAGAAATGGAATGCGCTGAAAAAGATGAATACTTGATTCCTCTGTCCCCTCTCGTGCCCGATGATGTGTATAACTTCATGAGAGCTGAGACGTATGATGTCTACCGCAAATGTTTCTAAAAGATGGTCTTGTAGTCAAAATTCAGACCACTATTTTTTAGCCTAGCAACATATCGAGTCAGAGGAAATATCCATCGGGTGATTTGGGCGGTATTTTTGTTATTGAATTCCATAAATCAAGTCTAAAACTTTGTTTGTAGATGATTATTTCAGTATTTTTCTTCTATGATCGAAATATCGAACGAGAATCGTAACACAGGAGTCTGAATGCAAAGTGACCCTCTGCGAAGCACATGTTTAGATTTAGAAATGAATAGCAGTAGAATAGTGGAATGGATTAAATAATGCAAAGGAAATTGTTTAAATTAAATGTACGACCCTGTGGGATACTATAGATCAGCCAAACAATAATAACATTGTCCATAGAAGAAGGTTCTAATAAAAACTATTTCTGTTTCGTTCATGTATGATAATATTAAAGGCCTCCCAAAAGGCGCTTTCAGTCATACGTTACCAAAAATGGTCTTCTCATCATCGTGAGGGATTTCAAAGCGGACGACAGACGAGACCGCTGGTTAGACCTGTTAGAGGACTTAATGGGCTGCATTTATATTATAATCATCAATATGCATATAAAGAGTGATTAATTAAAGTATTTATAAAAACACATTTGCATCAACTATACATATCCTCTTTATATCGTTGCGCATTCACTGATAAATTTGAAGTCGACCTTCCGCTCTCATCTCAATACTTCTCAGTCAGGCCGGTTTGCTTGCGTAAACCCATTCCGGGATAGCCAAACGACAAACGACTCCCGTTTCAACGAGTCTCAAACATGTCACGAAGAAGCCGATATCTGGTGGTTGCCAGGGCTTTATCATCGGGTGCAAATATTCATTTGTGCAGAAAGAGTCGAAAGACGAGGAAGAAGAAGGCTTGATTCTTTCTGCGCGTCGTGGCTGATTACACATCTTCAAACGTCCTAGTACATTCCTGGTACTATCCCGAAAAGTAAGGTATGCTACGCGTTTGACGGATATTTCTGCGTTCGACCCACGCCGTCCTCTAGCCTCCTTTGTGCTGCCGTGTCGCTCGCTTCATTTGGGGAGAAAGTGAAACAGTGAAACGAACGACACGCCAGCGCTGCCGTGTTGCCAGTTAGTTGCAGCCTCTGCCGTGTCGCTCGCTTCACTTGGGGAGAAAGTGAAACAGCGAAACGAACGACACGCCAGCGGCTGCAAAGAGGCCACGCCGTCCTCCCACAAGATAAGAAAACTCGCAGAGAACCGTAATGAAGTAAAAAAGTGACAAAGCAAGGACTAATTCAATACTTTGTTTTGTTGAACTGGTATGACGCGCTGGGCGCTTCATCGATAAAAGAATAAAAGAAACTAAAAAAACGTAAAAGAAGTAGAAGATACTAAGACTAGCACGTTGAAATTACCTTAGCTTGTGCACGGAAATCAACGTGAGGTTAGAAAACCATACGCTTAATCTATCTTGACTGAGCAATGCATGGTAGTTTTCTGATTGATAATCTTGTACCGAGTTTTGAGACAAAGTGCCTAAGTTTTGAATAGAAAACATCAATTGCTTCATGTCTGGGTCGTCGAATGCAGGGTAAGACAAGGTGGCACAATGTGTTATGGCCTGCGTAGCGGCTCTAAAGCCTGGTTTCCATAAGTCTTATCTGTCTTATTGCTTATCTGTCGTATCAGTCGAACGTGAAACAATAGAATAATTCCAATTTCCATTGTTTCACGGTCGACTGATACGACTATATAAACCAGGCTTATAAAAAGGGAAGAGGAGGGAGTCGGGAGGAGCGAAAACCGAGACTATATAAACCAGGCTTATAAAAGGGAAGAGGAGGGAGTCGGGGCGAGCGAAAACCGAAACTAGCGCGGGCCGCAGCTCGCCCTGACTCCCTCCCCTTCCATTTTAGAGCTGCTATGCAGGCTAAATGTGTTAGTGCACTGTGCAATGTGAGTTCGAACTCGGGATCAAACACTAAAAATATTTGCATTTGTATGAGAATATAAAACGAATTTCTACAAAACAAATCTCCCGCACCTCAAAAGTCAAATGTTCGGCCCCTAAGGCGCTGTTCGATTGAAAAGCCTTTGACGGTGCAAAACAGATCATCATTGTACTTGATCTCTGATCGTCTGAGCGACACGTCATCAATATTCAGGAGGCAAAGTTGACAACACGAGAACCCCATGTAAACACGTGCGAGAGGCACTTACCTGCAGCTTGCTACTCTCTCTAGTAAGAATCTCACGTGGTCTCGTCCGCCTTCCATCGGCACCCTGTCAACGAATAAAACACACCGTGGATGAGACAAAACTTTGGAAAGGGTTCAGAATAATAATGATCTTTAATTTGTTCTTGAAAATCGAAACAGGTACATTTTTATGTAAATGATAGAGAAAATAAATCTACATTTAAGATATAATTAAATAAAAATAAAGAGTGCGAGCAGGGAAGCTAAGTAATTGCCAGTTATCGAGTGAGCGTCCCCAAAGTCAGTTTTGAGCAGAGAAAAAGAACAACAACAAAAAAGACGTAGCTTGCTACCCCACCTTAGAAAAAATGTACATAATATACAGCATTTACATTGTCATTGTCATCATTGTCATCAGCATTTACAGAGCTGATGAGAGTTTTCCCGTTTGATCTCGAACTCTTGTCTCATTCACTCTCATCCGCTCTCATGCACTTTGAACATGTTCAAATTTTTCATGAGAGTCAATGAGAGTTGTTTTAACAAATCTTATTACATGATTGACACCTTTTCTATTGTTATTCAAGACCCTTTATTTTACTTAAATCCCTATGAATTAATTACATTCTTAAAGAACGGGGAGGGTTTGAAGTTTCAGCAGGGAAGATTGGGGCTATTATTGAATAATTAGTCATAAATGACCCGCATTATAAATGCGCGGGTCTTTATGGAACAATTGATTCTCATAAATGACCCGGCGCATTTATAATGAGGAGCAATTATGACTAATTAGACAAATAAAGCCCCACCCTTCCGATGCTGAAACACATTTACAGCTAAATGATCAATACTACAAAATTGTTTGCTAGGTTAAATTGAAAATAAATATATATTTGAACAAAAAAAATGTAATTACTAGCTTTAACTGAATAGTGTGTCTCTAAATTGCAAATTGGCAATTCTTTCTACTTTTCTACTAAACTATAATTAATATGGAATAAGTAGATGTTATAGGTAACCTTGCTAGCCGGTTCCATTTCTGCTTCACGCTCAAACAAACTGTGAAAGAAATAGAAATAAAAATAATTTAGAACATTGAGCTCATAACAATACATTTGCACAACACATTTTAAATTTCTTTCATCAATACATTTTACCAGTTTGTCAAATTTAGGATGGACCTCGTACGTCGCAGCATCAACGGCACACAAGTCTAATACGTTCAAGTTAGTCATGCAATTTAAATTCACCAGACCGGTCTACTTCAACTGTTATAATAAAACGAATTAGCTATAAATAAGAACTTTAGTTAAACTTACCATGTCGTTCTCAATCGCCAACTACAGGACACTTTGAAATGTATTATCTCTTGAATAGCTTAAAACCACACAGTGAGTGCCGAGTTCTTCACGCGCATAATGCACCCTTTTAGTCTTGAGACCTCAAGCGTTGTTTTTTCCTCCGAAACTCGTTCTCAGTCGCCAACTTAGAACTACTAGTTCAGCACTCAAGCACCGACTCCTACAAAATGACGACCTAAAATCGCGAAAAACAGGTGTTTTGATTTCTTTTGTTGTTTGGTACAAAAAGAAGTACTTCCATTAGTCGTTTAAAAATGAATGCATGAAAGCTAAAGGAACAATAGCCCCACACTTCTGTTTGTAGTCTCCCAACCACTCTAGGGATATATATTCTTTAATTTAATGAAACGGGGGCTTTAGAATGCAAACAAATCTATTGTGAAAGGCACCTTCTCTGCAGTGAAATTGCCACGCAAAATACACGTTATTATGAGAAGTTGAAAAGAAAAAAGACATTCAAGGCATCACAGATTTCCCAGCCAACACTGACGACAATAGCTTTCAAAACATTTTTCATCCTTTTGTTCCGATACGACTTAAACCTCAGGGGATATCCCTCTACTGGAAAAAAATAAAGATCCCTGGTTGATTTATATGGTTAAAAATCGCTTATTTGACGAAGTATTTTCGATTTTTTAATTGAAATGCGCTCCACCCGATAGTAAAATCACCTTAGATCATGTAATACGTCAGTTAAATACCTCGGTCTTCGGCAATATGACATATAAATACCTCGGGCCTACGGCCCTCGGTATTTATATGTCATATTGCCTCAGCCCTCGGTATTTAACTCTTACTTAAAAGAGTTTTTCAGTCAATTAGCTACCGCCAAAAGAACTGCAGGCTCATTTGGTTCCAAAGAACTGTAGGCTTTCCTCCGCGGAAAGGAACTGGGTACTAGTGCTCACGCAAGATTGCTTGTTCGACTTCCGGCTGACTCTCAACTCTCATCACCGTTTGATCGCTTCTCGTGCATGCGTCAGTGGCTGTCACCAGAGACTCCCCCGTGAGGTTACGAGCCGGGGAGCTCTGGGTTGGAGAATGGTGCTGAAAAGTGACTTTGAAAGTGCGATGGCGCACCATCCAGACCATTCAACTTCTCGGTATTGTTAATTGAGCTTCGAAAGCATTTGGGAACATAAATTACATAGTCATTCACATATAATTAATACCAATTCTAACATCTGTTCTTCGGAAAGTCTTGTGTTCGGAAAGTCTTCGTAAAAACAAAGATCGATAACGGGAATAACACAGGATACCTTTGGTATTTGTGCAGTCGAAACCTGAGCTGAAACGTTAACAAGCAAAACAAAAGGAACATGCGCAATCACGCTAGCCGACTCATAAACAGCGCCTATTTTGCTGTCCTCATCGATGCCTCTCTACTCTGGTAGAGGCTCTTAGAAAAATCAGGGTGTTCACACTCTAACATTGTTAAAATGGTTACTAATGCCTAGCAAGTGTTGGTAGCGTTACTCAAATACACTCTGTAATCCATTTGATTGACAAGCGAAGATATCTGATATCCCTTCCTCATGATTATGAAATCGCTTCACCAGAGGACATAGGTAAGTCTATTATGTCGTGATCTTTTAGAATAGAAATCACAGTTTACAGCCGTATGATCGCCAGTGATTCGGACGGCGATGCGTTACATCATTTTAACGTCCTCGTGTGTTACAATGGAGTATAAAATAATCACGCAGGTTTTGTAAACTACGAAGGTTTATTTGAGTGTAATGTGCGCCCACCTTGTTTACTTTCATAGTTGCTCTTGTATTTTTACCTATAATTGTAGTTATTTGTGGCTTTGAGTGTCTTAATGTAAGATTTTACGTAAACCAGCACCTAAATAAAGATTAGGTATCAAAATCACGGGATGTTTCGCCGGTTTTCAGTTTATTATCCGCCTTCAACGTGAAGTAACGAAACGTTTAGGTCATCCGCCGCTACGGAAAGATTTGAAGTCAAAACATCATCAAAATGCCAGAGATAACTTCCGAGATATTATAATATATCCAGAAATAAACTTTGGAATATATATGAGACTGTTATACGATCATCGTCACGGAAATTCGCCAATGACTTTATTTGGTAAATATAAAACATTAGTATTCATAAGAAGAGGCATTCGCGGAAAATGTCGAGACTCACAGTCACTCAAAAATGGTCTGTTGTTCGCACGAGACGAATGAATTATTAACCTTTGAGGGTGTTCACTCGAACCATTTCCTATATTGATCGTTTAAAAACTCTGTGGCTAATCAATTCTAACTAAATAACGCATTTATTATGTAAATCTCGTGTGTTTCGTGACTCCTATCAATTTAGTGAATTCGTTTAACAAAGATTTTTTGATACAAGGTGGGATACTAACGAATGAATTTATAGACGGTTTTGCACAGACCTGCATACAGTGTCCACCCTTGTTATAATAATAATAAGTTTATTTCATATGGCCACTCGCAGAAAAGTCCTGTACAGGCATGATCAGAGCTACATATAAATAGAGTATTCATAAATCAGTTCATTGTTGTGATCAATAAGTAATACCACAATAAGTAATACCACAGGCAGACCACACTAAATATCAGTGGATTGAATCTTATATTTGTGGTTGTAAATATAGTTCGCGTTGTCCCCTAGGTATCTCGTATATTCAATTAGAAGAGGGAAATCACTTGAAATCCAACGGAACTCGCATAATTCTCCGTCTGACTTGCGAACTAACACTAGCACTACAGACCAACTAGGAATTCTTCGCCATTTCTTAACCCGAATGTCTGCCTGCTTCAACTGATATTATGTATATACATTGAACTCACTATCGCAAATCTGATTGGTCGAGAGCAAACAATCAATTCTCAATGTCGTTTGAACTTGACATGATAAATGCAATATTTGCAGCAGATATCGCATGCATGTCAAGTTCAAAGTGGTAGTTCCCAAGCCCCTCTTTTTTAATTTGAATAAAGTCATTTGGCATCGTATCAATTTGTCTTCTTTAAAATGTATCATAAAACAATCATTGAATTCGGTTTTCGCATGACATCTTGAGTATGCAAAGCCTTCGGCTTCGGCAGATAACACGCGGAGCACCATACCTAAGGGAAATACGTATACCCATCGAGTTGATTTTGAATCGTCACGGGTATTTTTGCAAATTTTATATATGATTTTGTTTTCAGGATCACATCAAGTCATAATGGCTTCAGCGTATGATGTGTTTTATCAGTGGTTTTGGTCAGAGAGTGTTTGGCTTCCCCCGACAGTTTCATGGGCATCAGTCAAGGCGCACAAGAACCCCGTTGCTCTGGCATTCGGTGACACGTATCTGTGTATACCACTAGCTATACTCTTGGGGATTTTAAGATTTGTATTTGAAAGGTAAAACCCTGAATATTACGTGATTTTTTTAAAGAAAATCAAAGTGGAATAGAGTTGAAGTGTTCTTATGTGTGATTCTAGAAAATATATTTGACACTCAAGAGATTAATTATTCCCTCCGCGGGGAGGCGAGTTTCAACATTTGCGCTCGCACCAATGTCTTGTAAGGAACAGGTGATTGTTTTACTGTGCGCATTCAAAAAAGCTGCGTGAAAACGAGGCTGCATTTCTCTGGTGGGCCACTGCGGATTTTATATAACTTTCGTAAAAACGGAGAATTTGGCAATTAGTCGCTAGAAAATGCCCCAAAATACGCACGAAACTTTAACTGAAGTGTGAAACCTTAGGGTGATTTGCGGATATTTTTGAATGAAGTGAAAACCGCGCAGTTAAGCTCGATCGAGTTAGTACCGATTTGGGACTACATTAAACATGGCTATAGTTTCTCTTACTTACCAAGAAGCATGCTAAGAGCAGCCCTTAACGATTCGGTGAGGTTTCTATTGCACACAACCACGTTGCTCTTGAAATGATTGCATCTCCGTATGACTGCAAATAAATCCCTAGCAATAGTCCAGTTTCGAATTCTCTACTCTTCCGCTGAATAGGCATAAATACAGTGGGAGCCTCAATTTGAAGCCGAAAAAGTTATGAATACCAACGAGTCCGAAAAGTTTTCTCAAGTTTGCTTTGTATATTGTCTCAATTCAAGCTTCATCAGTTTCTCGTCGGTATTCACAACTTTTTCGACTTCAATTCGTCGATGCATATTCAGCGATAGAGTAGAGAATTCGAAACTGGACTATATTTACGCCTTCGTCTCTACTTTAGACTTTTGATGTAAATGTGTGGCTTTTTCTGTAGCCGTTTCATTGTAAAAAAAAAACCATACAATCTGCTACTAACAGTGTCCAGAGAAATACAGCCTCGCGCGCAACACCGTGAAAACGGTCTATTCACTAACGTACAGTATCGTGGACGAATAGTAGCAGTTCTTGTGGCATTTACCATAAAACATCTCATTTGTTTTCTTACATATATAGAACATGAAAAAAAACAACACGTTGCTGTGTCTGCTGTGCGACTACGTCAAGCATCCCGTAAACAGTTTGTCAATTAGGAAATTAGAGATTCAAGCCAATTTTGAGCCAATTAAATACCTGCAATACATCTGACGATGAGTAATTTAAAGTGTTTTGAAGTTATTTCTGCTCATAATTTTCACAATTTTTAGAGAAAAGCGAATATTTCGATGTTTGAGTTCTCAAGAAAATCGAGATCCTTTGTTCTGTACTCGCTTTCTGATTGGCTAACTTCCTACAAAATGGCCCGGTTGACGTAGTCGCACAGTAGCGTTTTAGTTTAGGCCTCTAGTGGTGATGGCTTCCTTGATTTAGATAATTTGTAACTACTATAAATTTATCCTTTTTGCTCCTAAAGTTTTATTGCCAGTCCAGTTGTCAAGTTCCTTGGAGTCAAGGACAAGAAGCCATTGAAAATAGTGCCCAGCCAAGCTTGTGAACAATTGTACAGACAAACCAAGAACCCTGGAGGGGAGCAAATCCAAGAGCTGGGCCATAAACTGGGCTGGTCAACTAGAGAGGTTGAGAGGTGGTTCAGGCGACGCTCTTTTAAAGATGTTTTATCACCAGTTAGGAAGGCTACTGAGTGCAGGTTTGTGTGCCAGACTGTGTTCCTGGTGACCCTTAAGGGTTTCCCCTTTCTGTTGGTCTTTTCTTCGCGTGCATTTCGCGTGAACATGAGAAAACCTTTTCAGCAAACTGACGCGTGCGTGTGTTCTTTAGCTTGTTACTATAGTGATTTTGATGGATTTGACATTAAACCCACGTGGTCTGTAATACAATTCGGGGTCAGGATTTACGGAAACTGTTAAAGGGGCACTCGCACGCTTAATATTCGTTCACCGCGGACATAAAATAAGTATAAAATGGAACCATAAAAACACAATGTACAATTGCCCGTAGTAATCAAAATAATCCTCCAGATTAATAGAAAAACCTTTCAAGAGTTAGACAAATGCAATTCTAGGTTGTTTTGACCTTTTATAGAGCGGATGGAATTGGATTGCGGTTTGAGGTATTTTCTTGTCAGAGAGGTGGCCAGCAAGCGTGCGAGAGCCCCTTTAATAACGCAATGCAAAAGCTGAAATATTTATAAACTTCCAACAGTGTCATTCACTACATAGTCAAAAGTTTATAATTGAAATGTGAATCGAGTCAACAAAATGGAAAGCGTACAAGGAATGCTAATGAATTGTGTTTCTGCGGTGATCTGCAGTTCGTAACTGTTGCTGTCAAAAGATTCATCAAAACCGGTTTTCAAACCTGTTGGTTATGCCATCTACCGGTCTTTCCAAGTATTTGGAGTCCCTAAAGCGCATGCGCAATAGAAACTGTGATCTTTTTTGAGAGTACGCCAAACACAACAATCACCCGAAATATAAAAAAAAAAACGCGAAGACATAAAAGACTAGCAGAAATGTCTCTTGCCCGCAGGGAAGTTCCTGGTTAGCTGGTGACTCACTTTTAAAACATCAGTAAATCTAAGATTTATCTGGTATTTACAAAAATGGCGTTCAACAAGCGGAGAGGGGTTGTTATAAGCTGTTTTTACGTTTAGGTTGCGAATTAGTAATCGAGATCTAGAAGTACAAAAAGACCAATACAACAGGCAATAAATCTCCCTCCCCCTCCCCTCCGACCAACATCCGCTAGAAAAGGCAGAATTGTTTGATATAGATATTTTCCTTGTCATCTTTTCTAGCTGGAGATTTCTATTCTACCTCTTAGCATCTGTATATGGTGTGAGGATATTATATAATGTAAGTGCACAAAATAACCTCTTAGCATCTGTATATGGTGTGAGGATATTATATAATGTAAGTGCACCAAGTAACCCTCTTTGCATCTGTATACGGTGTGAGGATATTATAAAATGTAAGTGAAACTCCTTGTCATAACATGGTCCCTAACAATACCACAGCCAAACCATAAGACATACACAAAATGTCCAGCACTTCTGTAATTTCTTGCAAGCAATGTCGAGGCACAAAACATTTCAGTGCAAGAAGTTTTATTTCTTGGCATTTTGCCAGTGAGCCGTGAAAGGGAGCAAGGAAGAGGTTTACTGACAGAGGAACAGGTCCGTTGTGTTACCCTGGATATCTATTTTACTGTACAAGGGGGTGAGGAACAGGTTAACTACAGAACAGGTCGGTTGTGTACCCGTGGATATCTATCTTACTGTACAAGGGGATATACTTTATTAGTATATACCAAATCAGTGAATAGTCATTTTCGCGCGCTCTGATTGGTTCCTGAAATAGTAGATATCCACCCTTTCGGGGGATAGTTGTTAATTGTATGGCCGCCACTTCTTCCGGTGAAATGGCGCACGCTGATTGGCTGCTGAGCGGTACATAGAATATTTCTCTCTACTCATGTCTATTAATTTGGTACTCGAGCTTCAAAAAGAAGAAACAAGCCAACTTTCCCATTCTGTAAATTCATCATTCTCCGAGTTGAAAATTATTGCAGTTGCTCTCTCGATTTAAGCTAAGTTCATCTTGCAGCCATAATAACAGCCAACATTGGCCAAAGTAAATAGAAACTGCCCAGACATATGCAAGCAAATCCATTCACGTCATAGACTGTATAAGATTCCGTAGCAAGGCTGTCTGGTTTTTTTTTTCAAAGAAATTCTTTATATTTCCCTCACGAAATACGTGCCTTCGATTTGTACTTGATTTGAAAACATGCATCTGAAAAAGTTTGTCTCGCGCGCGTGCACATTGATTGCCGGGAAAAAAACAGGGAACCCAAGGTGTGCGTTTATTTTGCATGATTTTAGCTCTATTTTGGGGAGGCATATAATAAATAACTTATTAACCTTGTTAGTTCGGTTATTACAGGGAAATCTCGGACCTCGGCCTTGACGTAACAACCTCGCTATTGCTCGGTCAATACATCAAGGCCTCAGTCTCGGATTTCCCTGTAATGACCTCCCGCTCTCGCTCGGTTAGTATCTACAAGTGAATGAGAAACAGGTTTACAGCGAAACAGGTCGGCTGTGCACCCGTGGACTGGCAAATATAAGACAAAAAAATTGACTTTCAACACATTTTTGTTTTTTTAGGTTATTAGCCGGCCTCTCTCCTTGTTCTTAATGATAATAATAATAGTTTTTTAAATGGAGAATTAAATGAAAAATTCCCGATTTCATATGATCTAAGATAAAAAGTTCTTCGTTTATCAACGTAGGAGACAAACAAATGCTAAAGTTAGTCTTGTGAGGAGTCTTTGCCTCCTTTTCCTTCATTTCGTTTTCTCAACTTGTTTTCTTTACAGAAAAGCTGGTTGTGGAATTTAGATGAGTGTTTCATTGGAATAGAAGATCATGTAAGTTTGTTGACATCTTGACAATATAACATAACATGTAACGATATCCTATGTATTGAATGAAAACATGATAAACTCTACCATGGTATGTGTTGTCTGTATTGTGGGATAACATTACACGTGACAACTTTCAGTGAAATTAAGGAATGGTCCATGTTTTGCGTGCATATATCCAGTTCTGGAAGCACGCGGTAAGCAGAGCGGGCACGATAATAGCGCAAGATATGTGTTATGATCTTAAACGCGCCCTTCTGAATTCTATCGATAGCATTCAATAGAAAATGAGGAAGTGAACGATATAACTATTTGATAAGGTCTTGAATTGGTAAACAACTCTTCCTCAGAAATCGTAAGGCGTACAGTTCTTTGTTGGCATCACAATAGGCGACCTTATTATCGATTGATTGATTGAAGCGCCGCGCAACCAATCTGCTGTAGGACTGTAGCTTTGATACTTAACAATAAAACTCTTGTTACACTTTGTAGTCTTCTGCATGGGCCTACAGGCTGTGTTCTACTAGGGACATGACGGAAGCAGTCAATACTTTGAAGCGGTGAAAGATATCGAAAGATAGGCTCTTATTGAATGTGCTAGCATACTTTTTGGCAGCCGAAATGCGAAACAAACACAAAGGGTCTAGTAAATTGGCAACCTGTTTAGCTTCCTACTGTTTGTTTTGCAGAGAATATCTACTGAGTTGTATTTCTACTACATGGTAGAAATGGGAATGTACATTTCTCTATCCATATCGCAGTTTACGGATGTCAAACGGAAGGTACGATGTACTTGACTGTTCTGAGGAATTCCAGGGCCTTCTTAACTTATTCCCTACGCTAAATTGTCGAAACACTCGTCAAAGCAGCAACCGTATGGCAGCCGCGACAGCCTCTCTTTAATCGATGCGACATCGGCGTTATGAAGATTTGGAGACGTGTGCCGCATTAATTCGCGCATGTCCAGTAGCGGTTGACTATCCGGCTACATATTGTTTCTTCCCACATGGATAGCGAATACTCAAATATGATATATTCTTGAAGTACTGCTTCGGCAGGACACAATACCCGTTGGGCGGGGTACTGTGCAGCATGGTTTGGGTTGAGAGGGTGAGGGAATTAAAATATTAATTTGTGTTAGAATATCAATTGGGCATAAATTAATGAGCATAAATGATTGCGCAGTCCATGCACTAACACTGGAGTGAGTGAGTGAGTGAGTGACATTGAACCCCCACTATCAATCGCTTCTTTGCTTCGCATATCCCGATTTAAAATCTACAGTAGTTCGGGCCGTGAAACGTATGGCTAAGTACCTTATACCTCTATTAGTTCAAGAGTGCCAGTGTTTGAATAATACAGTGAAGACCGACCTTTGACAGTGTGTTTGTATTTTAGGATTTTTGGCAGAACACAGTCCATCACATCTCAACCTTAGCACTGCTACTGCATTCATATATGGCTGGGTATCACCGCATGGGTGCTGTCATTGTCCTCCTTCATGACGTATCCGATATATCTTTAGAGGTAGGCTTGTCAGTTTAGATACCATCAATTACTAACCATCAACTAGCGCAGTGTTAACGAGCTTCTCGCTATATCTTTAGAGGTAGGCTTTGGCAGTATAGATACCATCAACTAACCATCAACTAACCATCAACTAGCGCAGTGTTAACGAGCTTCTCGCTATATCTTTAGAGGTAGGCTTGTCAGTTTAGATACCATCAATTACTAACCATCAACTAGCGCAGTGTTCACGAGCTTCTCGCTATATCTTTAGAGGTAGGCTTTGGCAGTATAGATACCATCAACTAACCATCAACTAGCGCAGTGTTCACGAGCTTCTCGCTATATGACGCTATATCTTTAGAGGTAGGCTTGTTAGTTTAGATACCATCAACTAACCATCAACTAGCGCAGTGTTCACGAGCTTCTCGCTATATCTTTAGAGGTAGGCTTTGGCAGTTTAGATACCATCAACTAACCATCAACTAGCGCAGTGTTAACGAGCTTCTCGCTATATCTCGGTCCATGGCTATTTTAGATAACACGACAATCAGTGGAACGGAATTGGACAAGTTCCAATTGAATAAATCTAAGTGCAAGGAGCTGCGAACTAGCTTCAGTTCTGAGGACGATAATTTCGATCCTGTTATTGTTGCCTGCCTGCCTGCCTGCCTGCGTAGGAAGAAAGTGCCAAGAAATGCCCTGTAGGATCTGACAAAAGGTTTTTCATTTCCATCTAACAGGCCGCCAAGGTTCTACACTACGCCAAATGGTCGACGGTACGTGACGTCATTTTTGCTGTATTCACCGTCACCTTCTATTTCACTCGGCTTTTTGTCTACCCAATCTGGTAAGTCAATGAAAAGAGCATTCGATAGATTGACACTGGAAAACAAACATATGACAAACCTATGACAAATAGCTTTGGAAGGATTTTCGAGGAACAGGCTTCTAGACTTGGGGAATATATGACAATCCAAGAAGACACATGACAACAAGGCCAGAAAAAGCGCTAGCCGGCTGTGATAACATATGACAGGAATTAAATCAGATGTCAGATATGCAATTCGTATGTTTCAGTTAGGGATGTCAAATGCATCGCATATGTGACATACCTCGAGAGCACACCACTACGGCCAAACACATATGACAAAAAGTTGTCAAAAGTCCATAGTCATATATTTGTGATCATTTCTAAGGTTGTCATGTGTCAACCTGAACATATGACACAGTCAAGCGCATATATGACAAAAAGGTTAAACATATACAAGTGCAAGCATATGACAAAGGGCCTTATCGGAAATAGTTAGGAGCGCTGAAATTCAGCAACGGAGGTTGATAGTGGCCACGCGACAGCAAATTCGGGTTTTTGACCTAAAATTACTCTCTAAGAGAAGAGGTCAAACTAATGGTACTTTTGTCAGGGGAGGTCTCTCTAAGAGAAGAGGTCAAACTAATGGTGCTTTTGTCAGGGGAGCTTGTGGGTGGCGGGTCGGAGTAACCAAGAGTACCATTGTTTCCTGAGAGCAGGCTAACTCCCCCCCCCCCACCCTACGGGTCTCCCCAGAGTACCATTGTTTCCTGAGAGCAGGCTAAGTCCCCCCCTCCACCCTACGGGTCTCCCCAGAGTACCATTGTTTCCTGAGAGCAGGCTAACTCCCCCCCCCCCCCCCCCCCCCCCCCCGCCCCTACGGGTCTCCCCAGAGTACCATTGTTTCCTGAGAGCAGACTAACTTCCTTTGGGAAAAGCTAATGCTCGGAAAGTATTCAGCTTACCATGGTTGGGAAATGATCAAATCGCACGGGGAAAATTAGAAAAGGGAAAGGCAAAAAAAAGCCAAAACGATACCCGTAGCACCCTGAACCTTCCATTGTCCAATAATGGCAACTAGGCGAACTATGCATGTGTTTAGTCTTTGCCTAAACTGTGAATTGTTGTGCTTGTTTGGCAGGGTTCTACCGACTTGTATATTCACCGGTACTAGGATTGCAGGGGATTACTTCATGTATCGTATGGTGCTTGTATTGCTCTGCACTTTACAGGTCAGTACAGCAAGATCTCAAAACTCACAGAAAATAAGGGAGCGGTCATTATTTATTGGGGGGAGGGGGAGGAGGGCCACAATGTTTTGGGCGCAATATTTATTGGGGGGAGGGGGAGGAGGGCCACAATGTTTTGGGTGCCCATTTAGGGAGGGTCATCATTTTTTAGGCGCACATCTGGGGGAGGGTCACAATTATTTGGGCGCCGGATAAGAATATTTAAAAAGTATTCTGAGATCCGAAAGGCTATTTGAAAAAGCCATTCCAAGCCACTAGGCTACTTCACCTGGCTAAAGGGTATCAAAGCCTCGCCAGCAAATTTTCCTGGGAAATTTCGTGCTTCCCGAAATTGCCGTGGCAATTTTACGGCTGGTGCGATGGACAAATGTAGTGTATATTCTTTTGTTTTCCTCCTGTCCCAGAATAACAACAAGAAAACAACAACAAAGAACATTGGCATACTAATAAAAAAGGATGACGTGAACAGCGGTATATTTTTTTTCAAACGTCTTTTATTTCAGGTTCTTCACATTTACTGGGCCAAACAAATAATGAAGATTGTAGTGCGAGTGGTAACAGGAACGGTAAGGCCAAGAGTTCATTACTAAAGAGCTCCTTTCGCAGCATTAGGTTTATACCATGACACCTCTTGGTCTTATTTTAGAGTTACTTTTGTTCTTACACTTAAACGGGCAACAAAGAGCCTTAGGAACAATATGAACTAGACAATTATTCAACGAAAGTGTCAGTTCCTCTATTACGCCATCGATATCAAGAAAATTCCTGTTAGAAGGTGCCGTTTTCTAGCATTCCTTATGTTATAACGAAGTTTCTTCTTACCACAGAATTCGAATTCCAGGAGTTTTCTAGCTTATTTCCTATACCAAATTTAGAACAATTCCGAGAAACGGTGTTGTGTAGGTCACACCATCTTTGATTTGCTCCCAGGGGGCCTTGAACTAGAGTTGTAGTTATCTACAGGCGAAATGTTAATGTTGATTGTCATGCGAAAAAACGTCTTGCGACACTTTAACCTAGCACGCTTTAACCTAGCACGTTTATTCCACAGGAAGTCCAAGATGTACGAAGCGACGATGAGTATAGTTCAGAAGAAGAAGGTAATGGCGAAGTGGGACAGAGAGAGAAACCGGAAGAGGAGGCCAAGAAAGAGATGTGATGGTCTCGTTAGATTAATTACCGCGCTATTTTCCATGTTTTGCGTATTTTCAAGGCTCTCGATGGGCGTCGCTTTGAAGGTTGACGTTATAATTAGTTTTGTTTTGACGGTTAACTAAAATGCGGGAACCCTGTTGAATTCCCTGACATCGTATCGGCGGTTTTCTAGACGCGAGCAATTCATAGGACAACTGAAAATTTTTAGTGTTTTTCTCAATTTTCACAGACTTTGCATGCCGTTTTCCTTTTTCCTGGACGGTTGACGTTTCATTTTTTCGCCGTTTATCGCTGGACGTTAAAAAATAAGGCCTTTAGACGCGTGATTGCTAAACCCCATTGAGACCATTCCTCCTTGAGCGTATGAGAAGGAGCTCACTTCTCTCATACAAGGATATAGAGGCAGCATTTTGACTGAAGTGGCTATTTTAAGAACGGTTTCTATATCTACCCACGAGCCTGATTCCCTTGTATGGCACAAAACTCTTCGGATTGTCTATGCTTTTCTCAATCCTGTTACTCTTTTGATGTCAAGAGTGGGTTATTTTAGGCAGACGTCGTTTCTTGCCACCGCAATTGACCGTGCTGAATACTGTTTCTAAAAGCAATGACTTGCTCAGTCAAAACGCTGCCTCACGTACATATCTCACATCTCCTTCTCATGGGTTCCTGGACTTTTCGGTTTTGGTTTTCAAACTTCTCCTGATCGTGAAGGAACTTCTTTCAGCGTTGTGGAGTATGTTGTTATCCTGGAGCATGCGCTGTTAGTCCTGAGTCTTTTTTTAGTTTTGTATAGAATTAGTTTAGAAGGCAGGTTTAAAATAATATGGCGATTCAATTTTCGCGTATTACGTTTATATTAGTAAGTTCTTTTTATAAAATTTCGTTTATTACATAGTAGGCACCACTGCCCACAGTTTAAGCATGTATATTTTCGTACCCAGAGCTCCCCGGCTCGTCTGCTCGCAGGGGATACTCTGGTGACATCCATTTGAGGACCTTCGCTGATTGTCTGGTTTTGAACGTTGGTGCATGCGCAGAAAGATCTTTCTCTCAACGGCTTTGTATCACATCTCGCGCATGCGTCAGTGGCTGTCAGTGGCGCGAGGAGACGAGCCGGGGAGAGCTCTGGGTAAGAGAATGCTCGTGGGGAGTGGGGAGGGCTTTGGTGAAAGTCACTGACGCATGCGCGAGAATGAAGCATATGCTTATAGTGGCGCGTGTGGTCATAAACATGATATTTAACAACTATCCCACGAAGGGGAGGTGAATAGTGCTGGATATCTACTACTTCTGGGACCAATCAGAGCGCGCGAAAATGAAAAATGATAAACAAAGAACAAACTCAAAAAAGCTTGTTAAAAAAAACCCAACTGGGCGGGAGGCAAACCAGTTGGCTATGTACAAACAAATCACCAATGACCAGAGCAGGTTTCGAACTCGAGATCTCCGGATTGAGAGAGGCCGGCGCTCTAACAACTGGACCATGTTGCCTACCTCCCTTAGACTTTCACTGATTTGGTATATACTAAATATAATATTATATTAGATATATTAGAGATATTAGAGATATTACATAACAGTTTAAATTTATACGCCCTGATGAAGGACTGAAAGTAAAGAGTCCAAAGCGTTGGCACAAATCTTGTCTGTTTTGTCCTTTCTCTCTATTTGTCTAGTATAAATTTATAGTAATGATAGTAGAGCACATTTCGTATGACTTTAAAAAGTGCCGCGACAACGTTGTGCCGCGCCGCGACCGCGACTGCGCCGCGACTACGCTATTTTCATTCCGTTCTACAGCAATTTACAGCAGCAGCGCCGTGTCGCGGCATTTTTCACAGTCATACGAAATCTGCTCTATCAAATACTGAGTCGATAGCTAATAGTGAGAATTTATTTCCTAAAAATGGACACTTTTTTGACGCTTAATGAAGAGGGATTTAATGTTGGAGATTCGTATGCTCGAAGTAATGGATGGAAAATCAAATTAGTGTTTTCTAGCCGTTGTTGCACCTCCATTGGTTGTTGCGTAAGGGTTTAACCGAGAACATTGAGGATCTGGATGTCGGTTAGAATTCTTGCAAATGGTCGGTAGCCGGTTAAAATTTGCGGTCTTGGTACGTCGGTAATCGGCAAAACTAACCTCGTAAAGTTAAACTATAAAAATATTAGGGTGCTGCCAGTACACATGCATGACTAACTGCACGTCTGTCTTTCTTTGCTTCTTTTGGTTTGTTTACCGAATGGCTTCCACTTCCTCTTGGCTAGAGATTTGATATTAGGTGTATTCCTTGGTGTATAAGCCGTTATCTTGTTTGTGTTATGGTCAATGAGGGATTTTGGAGTGGCCGTGGATAGCTTTTCACAGGTGAACTCGGTGCCGGTGGTAAGGCCATTTGTTATTCTGGGGCGTACAGGGGGTATGCCGCACGGATCACGAGTGCAAAAAGTGAAAAATCACGAATCACGGCTGTCGAAAGCAAGCTTTCACGGATCACGAAAATTGATGCTGGGAAATCACGCTTTGCTCACTGTTGTTGCTTGCCATGGCACAAGGGGCCGGTCATTATTTATCGCCTGGGGGGGGTCTGCGGATTTGGGGCAATACACTGTCAAAATGAAGTGATCCCCCCTCTATAAGTACTATGGTTTACGTGATCCCCTCAGAGCTGTTTAAAAGGTTTCGTGACCCCCCCTCCCCGATTTGTAGTGGAAGACGTTTTACAGAAAGAGAGGATCGCATTCTTTTTTTGTTGCACGGGAAGCGCGCCCTTATTTTAATAAAAACATTTCATCAAGGCCCAGAGAAAACGTTGATGAACATTTCATTTTTTGTATATAGTAAACAAAGCCTGTAAATTCGCATATGAGGAAATTATTATTCTTCAGGTGCGTAAAGCGCGGCCCGAATGATGAATTTCTATGCTTGGAACGTCGAGCACATGCTGACCTAAGGTGTCAGTTCTTTTGAACATAGTGATTGCCCGCCAAGCCTTTAATTGGGGGCTTTTTTGTGGGAGTTATTGGCTTCGCTGCGCGCGTTTGCCCCTGATGTCTTCCTTATGCGCGCGAAGCACGCCGAAATTTTTTAATGCACATGATATCGAAGTTGCTGGAATAACTCCTTAGAAAATTTATTGTTGTCCCCCCTTTCAGGGCATCAGGTTTGAGAGATCCCCCCTTTCGCTCACCCAACAATGAATTGATGCCCCCCAAAATCCTCGGTCCCCCCAGGCGATATATAATAACCGGTCCCTAAGTATCTGAACGAAGTATCCTCAAAATCAAATTCATTGATATTTTTGACATGGAAAATTCGCTGTATGCGTAATCACAGCCAGGGCAAAAAAAAAATCACGACTCTCGAGCATTTCAAAACGACTTCACGGGTCACGCCACGATTCTTGGGCACGATTCACGACATAAGATTGGCCAATTCACGGATCACGAAAACGAAAACAACGAAAAAGGGTCGATCACGGCTCACGAAAAGACCTGTTATTTGTGATAAAATGATTGAAATAATTTTGAACTGCTTTTGTGAGACGTCGCGCAAGTATTATAAATCAATTGCCACACCAATGCAAATTTAGCATTTACTTGGCTTGAGGGGAAAAAAATAGGACCATACTTCCAGACAAAGAGCTGAAGCGTCGTATGGCGACCGTACGGTTCTTACGCCCACGCCAGAGATTTCGGCCCTGACAGTCGCTATCCTGGTGTTGAATTGCTCAGTAGCTAGATACCTATGGGTGAGAGAACGCCCGGCCACCAGACCATATAAGGACGCCCCTTGTACCGTTAGTGAACAATCAACTAATTATCATGCACCACCAACATATTTATAGGTCTGAAGAGAGTGTTAGAGATCCATGTGGGACACGTTGTTGGTTTTCTTTTTAACTAGTAGTAGCTTATCTCACGATAATGCAGACATGTTTTTTAACAGTTGCCGTTTAGCATGTTTTTTTTCTTCTTACTACAATAGTAGGCATTACATTGACACGGGAATGAGTTTCTTTTTCAGTTGTCCGTTTGCGCATGCGCACACACGTCATCCTGTCTTATTTTATTTTCCGTGAACAGACGACCATTAATCCCCTGAAAGATCATCTAAGGATGCCCAGAGTCAGTTATACCTATTGAAATTCAGTAATCTCTGATAAGTTGAAGCTCGGGATCAAGTGTCACAATTGAACGGAAAAAGCAATCGCTTTTTCTCAGGATCATGAAACTTTTTATTGAATAACCTGGCTGAAATAATTTGTAAAAATGTCGGTAGCCGGTAAACATTTTTTCTTGTCGTTAATCGGTATTAACGATCCAAACTTTATCCAAGTTTGTTGATAGTCGGTAACTTTTATGCCCATTTGTCGTTAGTATTAGTTGTTTTTAGAATACTTTTCCGCGTCAGGTTGTGAAAATGGTACCCGTACATACATACATATATAAACATAGATACATAAGATTTATATAAACACGGTTGAACACAGTAATGTAAAAACTGGTTTCCATGGATAAATATATGTGTTATATGTACAATCGTATAAATTGTAACAAATGTGAAAATACACGATTATCTTTTCAGTTACTTTTTAGTAAGGACTTGAAAGAGGCTAGACTCTTGCGTGGCGTAATTCCGGACTTAGACCATTCCAAAGAGTTGCACCACGATAGCGCAAACTTCTTTTTAGATAGTTTTGTGCCGGAAGCGCTAATTTCTTATTCGAGTCTCTGACACATCTTTGGACATGTTGTACATCAAAATACCCCTCGTCTCAGTCTGTCTGATGATGGGTACTTCATGGGTTTGACAGTGCATCCCGCCGCGGAAAAGTATTGTGAAAACAACTGGACTGTAACCCCATCCAGAACCTCCTAAAAACTCGCAAGATATCGAATGATGTGATCACACCATGATTCGCATGACTACTTGGCCGTGAAAATTGCATGACATTATTTTAAAGACAGATTGTTTTAGTGATTCGAGCAACGTGTGGCCAAAACTCGGGTTCCTAGAAAGTTATTCCTTATATTTAGTTCTCAGTCGAAAGCAAACTAAAATCAAGCCAAGGGTTCTAAAGTTTTGAGTCTGGATTTTTTGCTCGCCAAAACATGTCAACCTATATATCGTTGGATAAATTATAGAATGGACTAGCGGGCTATGGCAAAAAGAAGTAATTTTTTAATAAATATAATTTTTTGAAGGTTTTATAACAAAAATTGAGTGTGACATTTTCAAGAGCTATCGCTGCAGAACTGCTGGACCTTGACTTCCAAGGAACACATGTGTTTCTCAAAAAACCGTGTCTGCGTTTTTTAATTTTAACTGTTATAAATTTGTTAAATTTTTAGAGCTAGAAAATTCTATAAAATTTGACCTTGGAAATTTAAAAGTTCCATAACTTTTAAACTAAGCAAAATTTAAAAACGCAGACACGGTTTTTGAGAAACACCTCTAAGGATTAAAACAATGTGTTACTTGGGAGTCAAGGTGAAGCAGTTCTGCTTTTAAAAAATTATATTTGTTGAAAAATGAATTATTTTTGCTAGCCCACTAGTGCATTCTATAAGCTTTCCAACGATTTATAGGTTGACATGTTTTGGTTAAACTAAGGACGAGTATGATTTTTGTTCCGAGGAGGTGCGCGAAGGTTCTCAGTAACCTTAACAGTTTGAACACAATAACCTGAATGTTTTGTTGCAAGAAAATTCTTTCACTATTTTGCCTGACCAAAAGCTCATGATGTGCTTTTGGCCTGACACAGTTAGGCAGGGGGCGGGACGGGTGATCGCCTCATGATGTGCTTTTGGCCTGACACAGTTAGGCAGGGGGCGGGACAGGTTCGCGCATGTTGCCCTGCATATCGCGCACACACATGCGTGGACACTTCCGCTCCCCCTCACTCTCTTGGATTGGGTTGCCTGTGGTTTCAGTAACGTGATCGACAGAACGTGATAGCACGATTCTCCTTGTAGCGCTGCCGGTGCCATTTCACAAACAAACTTTCATTATTCACGGACAAAGGATTTCATTTAACAGCTAAATAATCGTACAGAAGAATGCAAAGGTAATGGGATATCTAGTTATTTGGCTTGACGTTTAGGATTTTGTCGAGGAAAGGCGACCAAATCGAGCAGAAAATGGCGATTTGACTGAGGGAGTTTGACTGTTCGACATAAGAAAGCAGCATCTTCACACAGAATCGGTAAGTGCTAAAAAATACTCAGATAGGGTTCGTTCCAGATAATTATTAGCTTGTGCTCCATCATATATAACTATATTATATAGCTAAGCGTTCCTTCCCGAACAAAGACGGTGTGGCCATGCAGCATTCGACAGAATGTAGAGCATTTGATTTTAAGCTTACGTCTTGAACAATCGGCATACATGGCTAATGGTGGATCAGAAATGACAGGCTGCTTAATAACTTATCATTTGCAGTAATCTGTCAAAAAACACACACCTTTAGAGGTTATCTAGAAATCGAAATAATGGAATTATCACTCAGATATCTCAATTCTTTGTCAAAGGCATGGAGATTTTTTACTTTGAACGGACACGCAAGCTTTTAAAATGTTTGGATCATATTTCTGGTGGCAGAAAATATCACTTACATTAGTTTATTTAATTTTCTGTTTCGCTTGGAAAGCTAGTTCATGAATGAATCATTTACCTCCACGTGGGCAGTCTTAAATATAAAGCTATTCTGGGAATATGGCTTTTCTTAAGATTTTTTCCGCGGTTTTTAGTTACAAATCTTTAAACCTTGAAAGAAAACAGCTTAATAAGTATCTAAGTTTGGTAGCTCACTCCTTTTTTAAGCTGAAGTTATATCAAATATAATAGAGGTATAAACATAAGTTATAACTAAAGCAACTTATGCTCATTAAATCTTCTGTAATTAGATGATATTTGTTCAACCATGAAAACCATGAACTGGGAAATATCCAACAGAGCTCCATCCATGGGACCCTGTGTCCCAGAGCAAGACAAAGCCTTAGTAAGAAGACTTAACAATTGTTGTGTTTGCATCATATGTCTTCCTAAGGCCATGTACTAATGGTTGGAATGGGGTACTGGGACTTAAAGGGGCTATATCACGGTTGTTTTAACAAAATTGTATACAATAGGCCAGTGTTTTGCAGAAACAACACATAATCCTATAATATTATGCTTCAACTTAGCCTTAAAATGAAAAAGGAACTGAAATTTGCATTATATAGACATTCTTGCATAAGATTTTATAAGTTTGAAAACAGTTCAGCCTGGTAAGAAATCAAAAACACCATTTCGCAATCCAAGTCTATCTGCTCAATAGCACACGAAAATACTCCAATTTCATGCTTATCTAGCAGTTGAAAGGTTAATTATTAACAAACCTAGATGATTGTTTTGCTCATTTCTTATGAATTTGACTGTATTTAAGCTGCCTAAAATGACCCTAACATCATGACACAGCTCCTTTAAGTATTGGCTTGATTGATTTCAAACGAATTAGTATAAAACTGTCATGAGTGGAGCAAAACATTCAGTGAACCATCATCACTATTGTTATTATTATTATTATTAAAAATTCAGGGACAATTTACAGTATATGGATTTTACAAAATTGCTCAAGTGAATGAATTTGGTCATAGACCAACTCCAACATATATTTTTTTTTCCAAAAAGAGATAGTCAGCTCTAATTTTATTACATTTAGGCAGCCACATTCTGACATCCTAAGTGACCATGTGGTTTCATTATTTTTAAGATTGAGAAGTTGGCTTAAATCCTTCACTAGAAATGGAAACAGCCTATACCTTTGCGCTTTGTTTTCAATTGGATCTATTGTTATTCAACAGCTGTGATTGGCTGATACTGTCCTAAAGGGGTTCCTATTGTTCTTCACATTTCACAAGTTGAAACTAAAAATTTGCATCAAATTTTCAACTGCGCTTTATTCTTGTCCACCTGCAATGCGGCTTGGGTGCTTATGTGCCTTTAAACATGTATATGGAAATTTAATAAAATAACAATATGATAATAACAACAATACTACCATTTGCAACCTTCCATAAGACGTGATGCTACAACAAGATGTTTGTCAATCAAAACTTTTTGTTTACAATTGAAAAAAAAAAGAAAAGAAAACCCTTCTTACAGGAATTCTCATTTTATTAATGATGTTAACCCTACATCCCCAGAATTTCCAGATGAAGATACAATTCCTTAACGTCCTTGGTAACAACAAATCGCAACATAATATTGCGGTGATCGGGTCCTCGCCCAACATCCAATACTTTATTACTCTGATACAAAATTCTACATGGCATATGTATCATGATATAATGTATTATATGTATTATGAAATAATACTGTTAAGCATTCAGCATTAATGTCAACATGTGACTGTTGGAATTAAATTAAAATTAAACTGAATGTATACAAAGCAAGAACCCACAATGGCGGGAAACTGAACAACAGCCATATATAAACAACTCACTCATTAGCATATATTACCATATCAATACACTAAGGTCCAGGCCCTTTCGTCCATAAAGGAAACCATTTCTCTTTTCGTTACCTATTCATTGCATTCATAGTTCACTACAAGAGAAATTCAATTCCTTAACGTCCTTGGTAACAACAAATCGCAACATAATATTGCGGTGATCGGGTCCTCGCCCAACATCCACAAGCGAAAGTATAGTAAAGTTATAAGGAATGTTTATCACACTTCTCTAGCTACAATTAAGTAGCACAACAATATAATATGCAATTTCAGACATCACACTGAAGGGCTCTTGAAACGGACAAAGTAGCATTGGCAGTGTCTCTAATGTAACGATTCCTAGATTCAGCTGATTGCCAACCACCATGAGCAGAAATGAGGCGATCCGAAATGCCTCTAGCCGATGCTGCTGATGCCCCACCAGATCTAAGACTATGCAGTCCATAATGAGAAGGGTCCAAGCCAATTTCAGAAAGTGTTGCACGAAATTGTGACCTGGCTTTATGATAAGGTAACTTGATGCTGGAGCAGTGCTGTTGTGCACCAAGACCATGGATAACCCTAAACAAGGGACCACTTGATAAGCCACAGCGGCTTACAAATCGCTCTGTCAAGGACACAGGACAATAAGATGAAGATAATCTTGAAATTTCAATGTATTGACCATGATGGAATTGATCGTTTTTTCCGTTTCTCAAGGAAAATTGACATGTGAGAAGGCAAAAATGCTATTCTCTCAACAAGAATTTCATTAATGTCACTCCATCGAAAAAAGCCAAAGAATCCAACAGTTACCAATGTTGCTATTTGTAAATCTGACAATAGACAACCTGGCTGCGCAAATTTCTCAATAATGTCTTTGATGTTATTAGTCGTGAGTGGTTTCTTCTTGGATACAGGACAAGCCAGTAGACGTTTAGCAGCCTGAACAACTTGCATTACTAAAGGGTGAGAAGCTGGATTATTCTTCAATATAGCTTTCTTATGAGCCCAAGATATTCCATAGACTGCAGCATTGACACGACTTGAAGAAGCAGAATTATTCATAATGTCTGACAAATACAAGGCAACATGGAGTCCATCAGCTGGAAGGCTGTTAATGCCATACTTAGCAGCCCAAGCACACCAACGACTGAATTCTCCCTGATATTTCTTCACAGTGGAGGAAGCACGATCCTGAAGTACAACTTGTGGAAGGCTTCTGGCCAACTGTTTCAGATATGGGTCTTCAATGGAAAGCAGTCTTCTCCAGGGAGCAGTCATAAACATGTGTGAACCTGGCAAACAAGGCAAGGAATAATGTAATAAATTATTTATTGCCATTCACACTGTAGTATTGTAATGAAAATACATCCTGTAAGTGTTAAACACAATTTTGACACTTATCTAAAGCCATGATAGCTTGATCTCCACCCAGAGATGCCAACTGGATCCAGTGGGCAGGAAGTAACACAACTGGGATCAGAACAATAGCATAGCCTCCACGTACAACAGAGTGGGATGTAGATGACTGTACATATGCAGCAAAAACATTGCCTCCACTACCGAGTGGGATCAGAACAATAGCATAGCCTCACTTACCATACAGTGGGACGTAGATGACCATACATGCAGCAAAAAACATTGCCTCCACTACCGAGTGGGATCAGAACAATAGCATAGCCTCACTTACCATACAGTGGGACATAGATGACCATACATGCAGCAAAAAACATTGCCTCCACTATCGAGTGGGAGTAAGCTCAGCAAGCAACAAGCCTGCCTCCGCTATCGAGCGGGAAAATCTTCATGTATTATATACATAAGCGGCAATCAATGCGAAGTGCTAAAATCCTTGAACTCGGAATGTCATGACCAAACAGGTCAGTGTCTGCAGATCCAGGAAGGAATGTCAATGGATGAAGCGGAATATCTCTGATACCAACAACAAAGTCCCGTATTGCACCATTGTCATCAAACAACAGGGGCCACCAGGGTGCAGATGGCCAAAACGGTACAATCAAGGTACCAAGTTCACGTCCATATAGCATATGATTCAGAACTCTGGAAATGAGGTACACTGGGGAACAAGCCAATTATTATCCCCTTCCCAGCTCCTTGTGAACGCGTCCACATACTCACAACCAGGGCATAAATATCTACTGCAAAAACGTGCAAGTTGACTAGAATGGAGACTTGAAAAACGGTCTATTGTATGGGGACCCCACAATAAATCTAATTCTTGAAAATGCAATGGATTCAACATCCAGTCATCAGGATCAATAACTTTCGACCAATAATCTGCTTTCGTGTTCAACTTACGAGGAATCCACTCAGGATACAGTCTTATACCATGCTCATGACAAATTGAGTATATCTTGACAGCTTCCTTTTGAAGATGTTCCTTATTACTGCCCAGGCACATTACAGAAACAGTACTTTGGTTGTCTGATCTGTGTTTACATTCCTTGTTTGTCAGATGAGAGGCAAAAGACTCCAAACAAGCCTCACAGCTTTAAGCTCTCTGAATGTTGAGCTAAGTTGGCAATCAACATCATTCCAGCTTCCACGAGCAACCATGCCACCCAGCTGAACCACATAACCGCCCCATCCATAACTGCTAGCATCTGAATAAGAAATAACGTCAATTTTGGGTGATAGGTGCCAAATTGGCTGCCCAACAACTTCTGATAAATTAGAAATCCAAAACTGGAGTTCATTCTTGGCACCCATGGACAATGTAACATTTTCACTTAAGAAATTCACTGCATTTTGAGTCATGTAGAGGTGGCGAGTAAACAGACGAGACACTGGACCTAAAGCCAAGCCCATGGAGATAATAATTCCAGTTACTCTTGCAATTAATCTAGCAGAAACACTTTGTCTCAACCTTAAAATGTCCTGTAAGAGTTCCAATAAATCATCCATTTTCCTCCGTGGAACTGAAAATGACCCTTGCTTCAAATCGATTATGTAGCCAAGAAACTCACCAACTTGTCGTGGAATAAAGTCACTTTTCTCCTCGTTGATAAGAAAGCCACAGTTCACAAGGTCCTGCTTAACAACTTGAGCTAATTCAGAGCATTTGCTGTCAGAGGAAGCGACCCCAAAACCATCATCTAAGTACAAGAGCATACGTTTGCCCTGTCCTCTCCAATATTTTACAAGGGGACGTAAAAGTTTTGTAAACAGAAAAGGCGCGGTGGCTAAGCCAAATGGGAGAGATGCAAAAACAAAGTACTTTGGAATTCCAGCAAAGTCAAACGAAAATCCAAGGTATTTTCTGTGTTCAGCTCCAATGTCAATATGGTGATAACCATTTTTTAAATCAAAAGAAAAGAACCAGTCCCCTAAGCTTACAAGCTGTGATAGATCTCGTAAGTCTTCATACTTAAATTTCTCCACATGTAAATGTTTATTCAGATATCTGAGATCCAAAATTAGACGCAACTTGTTATTCTTTTGAAGGCACCACACCAAGAGGACTGCAAATAAACAAAGTTTCTGACTCAACTTCATAACAGATCCAACAGAAATAAGTTCTTTAATAGCGTCTTGGACAAAACATGCATGTCCCAGTGCACTCCGATGATTGGAAAAAATAATACGACCTGGCTCAGCAATCAAGGGCAGGAAATAACCATCTCTAATAACATCAATAACAAAACGCGAAGCTCCAATTGAAATCCAGAATGATAGTTTATCACGTAAGCGTCCTCTGACATAAATAACTTCCATGTTTTCCTCGAAAACAAAATTATTATACGAAGCATTATAATCATCACAGTTCAAGTCAGAGTAACAAATCGCAGGATCGTCCTCCTCATGTCATTTGTTATTCCCGCTAGCTTGGATCGCAAGACAGTCACGCTGTAGATGACCCGGTTTGTTACAACGAAAGCATCGGGGGATAGAGAGCCTACGATCTGTAGGCAAAATCACACGCCGATCTGATGAGGTAGATGGCAAATTCACAAGAAGCCCTTGCGAGGAAACTTGAGAAGAATTAGAAGCCGCATTATTCGAGAAAAATCTAGCGCGATTGCCACGGCGAACTTTAGCCTTTTCCCTTTCAGCTTTTCCTTTCTCCTTAATCTTTTCGGCTTCCTTCACCGCTTTCCGGATCCGTTTATCATCCTGGTCGTTATCCGCAATTGGATCAGCTATGTACTGATTAACTGCCTCCCAGCCATGTTTATCGGCAAGTTTTATTAACTTTACGCGATCTTTTACCAGTGACAAACCTTTTTCTGCCAGTGTACGAGCTTCTAATAAAGTATTGGAAACAGCAATGTCATTGAAACATCTCTGATCGACACGTTGAAGTCGAACTGCTTTTTTGTTCCCTTTCGTTGCCACTCAAAATCCTCGTCTCCATCGTTTTTACACCTTTTACGTTTCAGCGATCGAATATCATTTCGAAGCTCATTGATGGATTTTTGCTGAGATGCGAGCAGTTCCTTTGCCCAGGCCGGTGCAGAACTTATAGGACCTTCTCGATTATCGCTGGTGCTATCGCTCTCAGCTTCTGCTGATCGATGAATCTCCCGATCAACAGCGTCGTCATCATCTTCGCCATTATCGAAGACATCTCTAAAACGATTAAAAACATCCACGAAATCCGGACGATCTGTAGCGACTGACGAATGAGTTTGAGAACGGGTAACAGGCCTACTTGAGGTTTTTCTCTTTTTTCTCGAAGCCATGTAGATTTCAAACTGAATGTATACAAAGCAAGAACCCACAATGGCGGGAAACTGAACAACAGCCATATAAACAACTCACTCATTAGCATATATTACCATATCAATACACTAAGGTCCAGGCCCTTTCGTCCATAAAGGAAACCATTTCTCTTTTCGTTACCTATTCATTGCATTCATAGTTCACTACAAGAGAAATTCAATTATGTGAAAGGGTTATTACTAGAAGGGTCAATTAATACTGCTTTCATCTTTGCTGATCTTGTTTTCAGGATTACATCAAGTCATAATGGCTTCATCATATGATGTGTTTTGCCAGTGGTTTTGGTCAGAGAGTGTTTGGCTTCCCCCTTCAGTTTCATGGGCATCAGTCAAGGCACACAAGAATCCTGTTGCACTAGCATTAGGTGATGCGTATCTGTGTGTACCAGTCGCTATACTCTTGGGATTATAAGATTTTTATTTGAAAGGTAAAGACTGTCAAAATGAATATGTTTAGGTCAGCCAGTAGGTTATCATTATTATTATTATTATTATTATATCTTTTTGTTTTGGTCAGGGATGATCATCTAGTCAAACATGGAAGATTCTTGATGGGTATCTTAGACAGATAGTTTTATTAAATTTAATAACATGACAGCCATGTAAAGGCTGAATTGTGTAATTTACAAATCATTTAGGGAAACAAGGTACGTATAAGAGCCACTCTATTTTTGGTATCTTTTAGGGGTGAAACTGAAAATTCCTGATGATCATCCCTGACCAAAAAATATGGGATTCTCCCCTGGGTTTTGACCCTCTCCCAGATTGCCTCCTTCACTTGGTGCCAAGGTTTCTCTCTGCTGAATGTGTCACCTGCTTTATCTCAACCATAGAATGATAGCTTCCCAGAATTTTTTCCAAGGTACTCACTATCACAATCTGTTTCCTTAATGTCCTTAGTAACAGCAAATTAAATTAAATTAAACTGAATGTATACAAAGCAAGACCCCACAATGGCGGGAAACTGAACAACAGCCATATATGGATATTTTCTGGAACCACACATTGATTATTAAAGGTCTGCCAGATAAAGTATGATGTACAGTAACCACTAAAGTAACCCCTTTTTCCAGTTTACTTGCTAGTCCGTTTGTCAAGTTCCTTGGAGTCAACGAAAAGAAGCCATTGAAAATAGTGCCCAGCCAAACATGTGAACATCTGTACAAACAAACCAAGAATCCAAGAGGTGAACAGATCCAAGAGCTGTGCCATAAACTGGGCTGGTCAACTAGAGAGGTTGAGAGATGGTTCAGGCGACGCCCTTTTAAAGATGTTTTGTCACCAGTTAGGAAGGCTACTGAGTGCAGGTTTGTGTTTTACTTTTAAAGGCCCGCCGACAACCATAGCCTTTGCGCCCCATTTTCTTTTGTTTTCAAATTGATCCATTGTTTTTTGGCTGCGCTGATTGACTAAAAACCTGCAGAGGCTCTTGGTTGATGATGGGCCTTTAAAACATCAGAGAGAGGGCTTCTAGCCAAAGGTAATATTTAACCTGGCATTTACAAACATGATTGTTCAGAGTCAGCGGCGTAGCCAGGAATTTTTGAAGGGGGGCCGGATAGTGAAAACATGAGACGAAAATGCTCAAATTTTCTCCAGCAAATACAGTAAATGTATGGGAAAATTTCCGAGAAAGGGGGGCCCGGGCCCCCCTGGACCCCCCCTGGACCCCCCCTGGCTACGCCCCTGAGAGTGGTCTAGGGGTACTGTAGGGGCCTTATTTGCAAAAGGTTTTTTGAGTTTTAAATGAATGCATGTTTGCTCCTTTGCTCCAACATCTGCAACATCTTCTCAAAAAGGGGTGTACAACTGCAGGGTTCTGTCTCTCACATTCAGAACAGAGGGACAATTAAGGGAAATCACACCCGAAAAGTAAATCACCCTATTTACCTTGTAGAAAGATGCAACATTCAGATATTTTTTTATGTGGAGGTGATAAAGGGTTCTTTGCACATGATATTTGTCATAAAATAAATTGGAAAAGTTGTTCTGGTTTCATTTGGTATGTATTTTTCCTAAAGGTGTCAAAATGAAATGGAGCCGTCCAACTTTAAAACGGCATGACAGAATTTTACTTTTTTACTATCGATGCAATCGTATACCATTCTAGTTTACGCTGATAGTAGCATATCAAAATCCTAAATGTTCTTTTATAGTATGAATTAGCATAAATCGCCTGACATAAAACACAATCTAAGCTTAGGATTTTGTTGAGCTAGTGACAGTGTAAAGATTGTAAGCTGTAGTAGCAGTCTGCCCCTAATAACAATGAGAAATATCCTATACAATAAATACCGGTAACCCACATACTCAAGATTGTAAGCTGTAGTACAGTCTGCCCCTAATAACAATGAGAAATATCCTATACAATAAATACCGGTAACCCACATACTCAAGATTGTAAGCTGTAGTGGCAGTCTGCCCCTAATAACAATGTGAAACATCCTATACAATAAATACCGGTAACCCACATACTCAAGATTGTAAGCTGTAGTACAGTCTGCCCCTAATAACAATGAGAAATACCCTATACAATAAATACTGGTAACCCACATACTCAAGATTGTAAGCTGTAGTAGCAGTCTGCCCCTAATAACAATGAGAAATATCCTATACAATAAATACTGGTAACCCACATACTCAAGATTGTAAGCTGTAGTGGCAGTCTGCCCCTAATAACAATGAGAAATATCCTATACAATAAATACTGGTAACCCACATACTCAAGATTGTAAGCTGTAGTAGCAGTCTGCCCCTAATAACAATGAGAAATATCCTATACAATAAATACTGGTAACCCACATACTCAAGATTGTAAGCTGTAGTGGCAGTCTGCCCCTAATAACAATGAGAAATATCCTATACAATAAATACTGGTAACCCACATACTCAAGATTGTAAGCTGTAGTGGCAGTCTGCCCCTAATAACAATGAGAAATATCCTATACAATAAATACTGGTAACCCACATACTCAAGATTGTAAGCTGTAGTAGCAGTCTGCCCCTAATAACAATGGGAAATATCCTATACAATAAATACTGGTAACCCACATACTCAAGATTGTAAGCTGTAGTGGCAGTCTGCCCCTAATAACAATGAGAAATATCCTATACAATAAATACTGGTAACCCACATACTCAAGATTGTAAGCTGTAGTAGCAGTCTGCCCCTAATAACAATGGGAAATATCCTATACAATAAATACTGGTAACCCACATACTCAAGATTGTAAGCTGTAGTAGCAGTCTGCCCCTAATAACAATGGGAAATATCCTATACAATAAATACTGGTAACCCACATACTCAAGATTGTAAGCTGTAGTACAACCTGCCCCTAATAACAATGAGAAATATCCTATACAATAAATACCAGTAACCCACATACTCAAGATTGTAAGCTGTAGTACAGTCTGCCCCTAATAACAATGAGAAATATCCTATACAATAAATACTGGTAACCCACATACTCAAGATTGTAAGCTGTAGTAGCAGTCTGCCCCTAATAACAATGGGAAATATCCTATACAAGGGTTCCTAGTTCAAAAAACAAACCCTAGAACCCTTTACATCTCTTCAATATTTTATTATGAGTTCAAAATAGATTCACTGATCTTGCTCTAAAATGCCTAATGATTGATAAATATTGATAAATAAGAACAAATGGTTACATAGATTTTGATGATTTTCCTTATCTCTTTTCTAGCTGGAGATTTCTCTTCTACCTCTTAGCATCTGTATATGGTGTTAAGATATTATATAATGTAAGTGGAACTCCTTGTCCATAATTATTTCTCCCTTATTGCATTCAATATCCAGACAGGCCAAGTCCCTTTTATACAAAACACTAGTAAATTGCGGGCTCTGATTGGTTGACAGCCATGTTACTATTAGAGTACAGATACACGGTTGTACATGCCATCTTTTTGTATTTTTGTTTTATTGTTTTGTTTTGTTTTGCTTTGCTTTGTTTTTCGTTTTGTTTCATTTCTCCAACAAATGTAATCCTTTCCTTACAGCAAAGCTGGCTCTGGAATTTAGATGAGTGTTTCCTTGGAATAAAAGATCATGTAAGTTTATTTACCTATTGATGTACTTGTGTAAATTACTCTCTTAGTGTTTTACTTCACGATTGGATTTATTTTATTTTATTTTAGTGTATTACAGTGTCTGATTTAGCTTTTCTTTTGTAGTATGGGCTCATCCTGGTTCTTCCTAAATTACATTAAACTAATTAGACCAATGAAATTATTTTTCCCGTTGGGCATCCACATTTTGTATCAAGAATAAGCAGGTTGCACACTTTTGAACCTTTATTAAATTCCTATAAATTCACAGGAACACTGGCATGCATATATTAAGTATTAGTATAAACCAACTAATGGTCTATTACAAATCCTGCATTCTGATTGGCTGAGCTACTAATGGTCTATTAGTGATAGACCGTGCATGGCAAAACCACCATGAGGTCTTTCTTTGCAAGAAAACTTGATTTTTTCAACATAAAATAATGGCATTATTTGCCAAAACCGACCAACTAGTTGGTTTTTACTAAAACAATTAGACCTCTCGTCCTCATGTGCTATGATATCAATAGACCATTCGGCCTTCGGCCTCATGGTCTATTCATCATAGCACATTCGGCCTTGAGGTCTAATTGTTAAATATTTATAAAACGAGCAGCAGTGTTTTATCGGGTGATTTTATATCGACTGATGAAACATGACATGCAAGTTTTATAAATCACTTCTGAAATTTATATTACAAGGACTAGGCTTTATACATAGTGTACGCCTTCACGAAGTAACTAATTAACTAATTAACCTAAAAAAAACCTAAAAACCTAAAAACTAGTCATCTAATTCGACAATGTTTAACACATTTTTATCTAAAGAACAAGAAACTAAAGAATGCATTTAATAAACTTTCTCAAACAAAAGAAAATGTAGCCATGAAAGAATTTTAACAACCGCAGAGTATGGCTAGTGTGACATAGAACGTCAAGGATGCGCAGATACAGAACCAAACATGCGCAGATACAGAATAAGCAGCCCACATGGATAAGAGTTGCCGTGTCCAGCGTTCACGAAATCCTAAAAGTTTCACCTAATGTGTAGGGTTGGAAATAGAAGTGCACACCTAGCACTAGTTCTGATCCCGGGTTGGCAAGGGTCCACCCTTGTACACCCATATGCGCTTTGAAGTGTCGAAACAGGCACTTTATCAGGGGTACCATGTCTATAACTACGATATAGACACTCATTAATTAAACATGACCAATCAATCAATACTTTATTCACATTTCCATTCAATAAATAATATACAGGAGAATCTGACTATATTTCATTTACATTTGAAATTAATAAGAAGAAATACAGAAGTATGTTTATAAGGAAATGCCTAGAGCCTAAATCAACCTATAATTGGTTTTCGGGCTAGGTCCCTACCCAAAAACCAATTAGGTGAGTGTCTTTATTGTAGTTATAAAGTGTCTTTATTTTAGTTATAAACACGGCGGCACATGACCAAAGTAGGGTTTACCCATTGGTCACAAACTTATGAATAATTCATGAATTTTAGAAAGTTCCCATAACAGGTTTTTACAAGTTTGATTCATTTTGTTCATAGAACTGAGCATCATGATTTTTTCCATCCTATTCGTTTTGCTAATCATTGTTTGTTTATCTGTGCGTGACGTTTCCAAGATGCATTGAATAATAGAAACGATGATGTGTTCATAAAAGACTGACTTGGCCCTATTAAGACTGTCTTGGTCCTATTAAGATCATGACAGAAGCCAGCTTGTCGAAAGTGATGTTCTGTAGATTTTTAATCATCTCACGGAAATGCATTTTTATTAAAACCGATTATATGCTCATAAAAGTATGTTTGTTCATTAAGAGAAGCCTTTCACTTCTTCCTCTTTATTATAAAACCAACCGTGTGTTCATAGATGACGCTTTGTGGTTTTGCATTGTATAGGGTGCGCCTTGTCCAATGTGCTGATACATAAATTGTGTCGGTGAAAACACATGAAAAAGGTTTCTTGCAGGAGGTTGCACGACTCAATAATGGGCGAAGTTTGACAATCGGCTGAGGCAAATATTGAAAAGAAAACATTAGAATGTAGAAATATCATAGTGCTTCAAATGACTTGGAAATGTTGCTGCCGCGGTACATAAACCGGAGGGGGAATATTTGAACGAAAGGCGAAAAACATTGGAACACAGCTGTTATGGAACACAGTAATGTCATATGATGTTTTTGTGAGCGTGGTCAAGTATACACGTAAGCTATACGGGACAACACTCGAACAATCCCATGCTGTGCTGATTTTGTTTTATTATGAAGGGCGCTTTAAATATGATCACTGGGGCGGCCTTTTCTGTCCAGTCATTGCTCATCATCGTTTGCAATCTCATCGCGCTTTCAATCTTCTTCAAGCGGAGATTTCTGATCAGTAGATCGACAATCCTTCTCATAAGCCTCACCATTGCTGATGTACTTGTTGGGATTTCCTGCCTTGCACTCACTTTAAACCTACTAATATCTCGACCAGTCGTGCTAAACTGCTTTCACTTCTGTACTCTTCTCAGTTGTGCTTTCTCTACTTTAAACTCTACCACTACAGTTGCATCCCTCTCGAATTTGACGGCGATTGCGTTGGAGCGCCTCTGTGCTGTTTTCTGTCCGTACAGGCACCGTGCTGCTCGTAAGCGTCATTACTATTTTGCAGTCGCCGCGTGCTGGACACTCCCTGTGTGTGTCGGCTTCTAGAAATCGTCAAATGTGTCAACTACAAACTGATTGGCATTGTGTCCATCGTGGTTCCTTTGACTGCTATTTGGACTATGGTGGATATCATTCTTGTGAGTTATGTCGCGATTATAATCAAGATGAGGTATTTCTCTGTAGACCCAAGAGGTCAACAGTCCCTCTGTTGCCAATACAAGCTCTCTACAACCTTAGGCCTTGCTACTCTTCTTTCTATCCTGGCATTTACACCATTAGCCATCTTGAAACTCTTCCGCGTCAGCGATCCTCATAACGAGGTGAGCTCCCATATCATTTTGTCAAGTAGGTTCGTGTTTTTTAATAACTCGCTTGTTAACTTGGTGGTGTATGCCATGAGAATGCCGCTATTCAGACAAGAGATCATGGCGATCCTGTGTAGAAATACGGCACGTCAGTGCAATAGACGTTGCACAACAGCAGTAGTCGCGCCGTACGTGGAGAATAACGTCTAAAATAAGGTTACCTAGTACAAAGAGATGGTAAGCTAAAAACCTTGGCAGTAGTCGTACCGTACGTGGAGAATAACGTCTAAAATAAGGTTACCTAGTACAAAGAGATGGAGAACTGAAAACCTTGGCAGTAGTCGTACCGTACGTGGAGAATAACGTCTAAAATAAGGTTACCTAGTACAAAGAGATGGAAAGCTAAAAAACCTTGGCAGTAGTCGTAACGTACGTGGAGAATAACGTCTAAAATAAGGTTACCTAGTACCAAGAGATGGAGAACTGAAAACCTTGGCATTACTCGTACCGTACGTGAGAATAACGTCTAAAATAAGGTTACCTAGTACAAAGAGATGGTAAGCTGAAAACCTTGGCAGTAGTCGTACCGTACGTGAGAATAACGTCTAAAATAAGGTTGCCTAGTACAAAGAGATGGTAAGCTGAAAACCTTGGCATTACTCGTACCGTACGTGAGAATAACGTCTAAAATAAGGTTACCTAGTACAAAGAGATGGTAAGCTGAAAACCTTGGCAGTAGTCGTACCGTACGTGAGAATAACGTCTAAAATAAGGTTACCTAGTACCAAGTGATGGAGAACTGAAAACCTTGGCAGTAGCTTACTACAAGCGAAGACAGGATCGGTCCCGCGTCTACAGTGATTCCTAACAGGATCGGTCCCACGTCTACAGTGATTACTAACAGGACCGGTCCCGCGTCTATAGTGATTCCTAACAGGACCGGTCCCGCGTCTACAGTGATTCCTAACAGGATCGGTCCCGCGTCTATAGTGATTCCTAACAGGATCGGTCCCACGTCTACAGTGATTACTAACAGGACCGGTCCCGCGTCTACAGTGATTCCTAACAGGATCGGTCCCACGTCTACAGTGATTACTAACAGGACCGGTCCCGCGTCTATAGTGATTCCTAACAGGACCGGTCCCGCGTCTACAGTGATTGCTAACAGGACCGGTCCCGCGTCTATAGTGATTCCTAACAGGATCGGTCCCGCGTCTACAGTGATTCCTAACAGGACCGGTCCCACGTCTACAGTGATTCCTAACAGGACCGGTCCCGCGTCTACAGTGATTCCTAACAGGATCGGTCCCACGTCTACAGTGATTCCTAACAGGATCGGTCCCGCGTCTACAGTGATTCCTAACAGGACCGGTCCCACGTCTACAGTGATTCCTAACAGGACCGGTCCCGCGTCTACAGTGATTCCTAACAGGATCGGTCCCACGTCTACAGTGATTCCTAACAGGATCGGTCCCGCGTCTACAGTGATTCCTAACAGGACCGGTCCCACGTCTACAGTGATTCCTAACAGGACCGGTACCGCATCTACAGTGATTCCTAACAGGATCGGTCCCACGTCTACAGTGATTACTAACAGGACCGGTCCCGCGTCTATAGTGATTCCTAACAGGATCGGTCCCGCGTCTACAGTGATTCCTAACAGGATCGGTCCCGTGTCTACAGTGATTCCTAACAGGATCGGTCCCGCGTCAAATCAAATCAAATCAAATCAACTTTATTTACTCATAAGGCTATTATCAGTTGGAGTTTTACACAGAGTATAGGTTTGGAGTGAGTTTATATTTTGGTGGAAAAAAAAAGTGCGAGCAGGGAGACCAAGTGAACTATCCAGTTATCTAGTTAGCCTCCCTAACTATTAAAAGTTTGTTTTTTTGAGCAGATGAAAAAGAACGCTGAACCCTCCCCCCAAAAAGAAAGAAAAAAATATATATATAAGAGCTTATCCAGGTTATTAGTACAGCAGATAAATAATTTTATGGTTCTCTATTTAGTCATTGAACAAACAGTAGATGATGATCTTTCCAGATATCAGACGCCATAAAAACAATTGATTGCTTGCCTATATTTGTTCTTACTCTGGGTTTGCAGAGATTTTTATTTGCTGCATATCTTGTGTTGTATTTATGCACACTACTAGCATATTGAAAAGTATCGTGAAAAACAGTGATTCCTAACAGGATCGGTCCCACGTCTACAGTGATTACTAACAGGACCGGTCCCGTGTCTACAGTGACTCCTAACAGGATCGGTCCCACGTCTACAGTGATTCCTAACAGGATCGGTCCCACGTCTACAGTGATTACTAACAGGACCGGTCCCGTGTCTACAGTGATTCCTAACAGGATCGGTCCCGCGTCTACAGTGATTCCTAACAGGATCGGTCCTGTGTCTACAGTGCTTCCTAACAGGATCGGTCCCACGTTTCCTAACAGGACCGGTCCCGCGTCTACATGTGATTCCTAACAGGATCGGTCCCGTGTCTACAGTGATTCCTAACTTTTTCTAAGGAAAACCCTGGTTTGTTTGTGGAACATAACAACAGTAACTATGGCTCTGAATGACAGGTCGGAACTATGAATAGAAAATCCCTCAAGAAGAATTTTGTTATCAATGTTGAGCTAAGCCCCAAAAGGCACTTAGCCCAAAGGAGAGATCATCTGACGAGTAGAAAATGCTATTTTTATGAAGATGTTATCTGTCCTTATAGGGCCTAACCTTATAGGGCCTAACCTTATAGGGCCTAACCTTATAGGGCCTAACCTTATAGGGCCTAACCTTATAGGACCTAACCTTATAGGGCCTAACCTTATAAGGCCCGACCTTATAGGGCCTAACCTTATAGGGCCTGACCTTATAGGGCCTGACCTTATAGGGCCTGACCTTATAGGGCCTGACCTTATAGGGCCTAACCTTATAGGGCCTAACCTTATAGGGCCTAACCTTATAGGGCCTAACCTTATAGGACCTAACCTTATAGGGCCTAACCTTATAGGGCCTAACCTTATAGGGCCCGACCTTATAGGCCTAACCTTATAGGGCCTGACCTTATAGGGCCTGACCTTATAGGCCTGACCTTATAGGGCCTAACCTTATAGGGCCTAACCTTATAGGGCCTAACCTTATAGGGTCTAACCCTATTATAGGGCCCAACCTTATAGGGCCCAACCTTATAGGGTCTTGCATTTCAGCCGTCCCTTCACATTCTTATTGGACAATTAAACTATTAATACATAAAATGATTTAGAAAAGAAAACAGTTATAATAATAATATATTAATATTTATTTACCTTATATCACATTAACATACATCGGTATATATAATAAATTTTACAGATCACCATCTTATTTATGTAACGCTGCTTTCCAACTGGACTGTAGCTAGCACATCACTAAAGTACCTAGCTGAAAAGGCCATCACAGAATCATTGTTCATAGAAAGGATGTACAAAAATAATGATTTTTCATCAAAAACTTGAAAGTTTCATTTACCAGGTACAATTTATCCAGAAACGCATTTCTTAAACTCACAAGTTTAGCATTCGTACACTTCATCGTTATAGAATCACTGGAAAGTGTCCAAGGGGGGATTGCACAAATGGGCGCGAGGCCCATGCTCAAGCGCAAACACAGTATTACAGTCAAAAGAGATGAAGCGTGCCCCTCTAGAGCTGAATATTGAATTCATTATTCCATTATTGATTTCATTATTCAATCCAAAAATGCAATTTTCAATTCAATATTGATTTTTTTTTAAATCAAAATAATTACTCTGAGTGAACAATTGCTTATTCAGAAGTCAATTTAATATTGAATTGAAAGATGCATTTTTGGATTCAATAATGAAATCAATAATGGAATAATGAATTGAATATTCAACTCTAGGGGGGCACGCTTCATGCCTTTTGACTGTAAAGGAAATCAAATTCAATAAGCAAACAGTGTTATACAAGACAGAGCGGAAATGACCAAAAATGAAATGTCTAACTTCGCCATATTTAAATATATAAGCTCAAGATTCCGTATACAAAGAGTTTCTATGACCAAAAGCATAATTCCAAATTTTCAAGAAATTTGAAGAATATGAATTTTAGATATGATTGAACAAAGTTTGCAGAATTCCTGATCAAAATACCATTCTCCCATAAAATGGCACAGAAACCAAAGTTTAAAGCCTAATATCTCAAAGACGGATCCATTAGAAAAAAGTCATTTTTGATGTTTTGTTTCTAATAAGACAAGGAGTCTGTATGCAAAAAATCAAGCTTTTCTGAGTTACCTGACCTTATTATTTGAAATTTAGTGATCTAAACAGGTCATTTCCGCTCTGTCGTTATACAATGGTGCGGTGGCAGCCACATTCCCGTACAAGAGACCACGTGCAAAACGTGTCTGGTTCAAAAACAGTCTAACAGAGTCATGTATAGTAAAAACCCGCTGGCAGAAATTTCCCATTTTAATACTCCAAATATAAGAACCTGTTTAGCCAAGCAAATTCAAACAGGTTCTCCTATGTGGGGTTACAATACATTTCATGTTGATGACAAGATTAAATTACAGAAAAACACATAGTCACATGTATATGTGATGTACTACTTTTTTTCATTTTTATCTTTCCTTTTTTTTGTTTAATTTTATTTACTTAATTCAAAAATGTTTATATGAGGGACAAAACGCATCTTACTATTTTCTGGTAATCAATAACCATGCCTCCTCCATAGAAATTAAGAACCTACTTAGCCTAAACTGCCAATAACTACCCCAAAATATAAGAACCTGTTTTGGCAAACTTTTAAAAATGTAGGTTCTTACACGCGGGTTGTTATTGTATTGTTCGCGCAAGGAACCTTTAAACAATTCAAGACTTGTAAACTTGTCAGGAGAAGCTATTTTACAAAAAAATACTCCAAAGTTTAACAATACGGTTAAAAAAGAGAGTTCTGAAAGTGGTTGTTCTGCAATATGCCGGTTTCAGAGTGAGAGACGGGTTCTGATTACGAGAGAGGCCATGATTTACAAAAGAGACAAAACAATTAGTATTAAGATCAGCTATTCCAAAAATACATTTATAGGAAAAAAGGTCTCTAATCTCCCTATCATAGGTTAACGGTAGCAGGATTAATGCCTGCACCTTGTTCTTGTAGGTCAAGTCCCCGATTTTGATCTTAGAATCCAGCGGGTACTCGCCTCTTTTGATGAGGGCCTTCTGTAACATAGCATAACAGAGCTTTCACTAAGGACAGGTGCAATGTCCGCCTGACTCTTGGTTCTGTAATGTGAGTGCAAGTTCTCCTGAGAGGCCCAAGCATTCTATTGGCTTTTGACACAACCGCCAGGACGTGCGAATCCCAGGTCAACAACCTGCTATAGAGATCGTAACTCCATTATCTTTTCCTCTTGCACACACTGCAGATTTGTATCTCCAAGGTGATTCGATCGTGACTCTATGAGATATGACTAAAACAGTGTCGTGGAGTTTTTATTACCTTTAATCAAAGTGTTAATTTTTAATTTTCCATTTGCGCAAACAATGTCAATACATCGATTTAGTAAAGTGGGGACCAGGATATTAAAAGTAGTCATCTACTCATAGAGAAACGTAAACATGGTTTTCATTAAGTCGTATTTTCAACCTGCTTGATGAGCACTTCTGTCTTCTACGCGGAATAGCTTTCATATTGCTTTTGAATGACACGTGTGCCACATAATAGCTCTCATATTACTTGTGAATGGCATTAGCAGACGAACGAAGAAAGCTGTCGTGGAAAGAATCCAAGGGCTGTTCTACGTCATACATTCTTCTCAGGAATACTACCAGTTAGACTGTTTATTCGGCTCCAGAAAAAGCACTCTCCAGACAAAAACATTCACGATGTAGTTTGAATTCCTTTACTGTGATGCGTGCAACTCAGATATTTTATTTGACAAATTTTCAAACTAAAAACAAGAAAAAGCAATTGGATGCTTAGACTGCTTGCAGCCCCTTCTTTGGCGAACATCCGTAAATCGAGAGAAAGTCCTAGTCCTACATTGTAGTTTGTTTGCGCGCTCGTATTACGGACGTTCGCCAAAGAAGAGACTGCAACAGTCTAGCAATTGCTCCTATTTCCTAATAATATTTTGAGGTGAGAAATACAAATCAGTGTTTTATTTCCGAAAACTTTATGAATGATTTCGCGTGAATGAATGCAATCAGTTTTTTTGACAATCAGTTCAATTTGTTTTTGTTTTTGCAGATAATATCTACAGAGTTGTATTTCTACTACGTGGCAGAAATGGGAATGTATATATCTCTGTCCGTGTCGCAATTCACGGACGTGCAACGAAAGGTAGGATGTAGTTGTAAGGCTACTCTCAGGTACGATGTAGTTGAAAGGTTACTCTCAGGTACGATGTAGTTGTAAAGCTACTCTCAGGTACGATGTAGTTGTAAAGCTACTCTCAGGTACGATGTAGTTGTAAGGCTACTCTCAGGTACGATGTAGTTGTAAGGCTACTCTCAGGTACGATGTAGTTGTAAAGCTACTCTCAGGTACGATGTAGTTGTAAGGCTACTCTCGGGTACGATGTAGTTGTAAGGCTACTCTCAGGTACGATGTAGTTGTAAGGCTACTCTCAGGTAGGATGTAGTTGTAAGGCTACTCTCAGGTACGATGTAGTTGTAAGGCTACTCTCAGGTACGATGTAGTTGTAAGGCTACTCTCAGGTACGATGTAGTTGTAAGGCTACTCTCAGGTACGATGTAGTTGTAAGGCTACTCTCAGGTAGGATGTAGTTGTAAGGCTACTCTCAGGTACGATGTAGTTGTAAGGCTACTCTCAGGTACGATGTAGTTGTAAGGCTACTCTCAGGTACGATGTAGTTGTAAGGCTTCTCTCAGGTACGATGTAGTTGTAAGGCTACTCTCAGGTACGATGTAGTTGTAAGGCTACTCTCAGGTACGATGTAGTTGTAAGGCTACTCTCAGGTACGATGTAGTTGTAAGGCTACTCTCAGTACGATGTAGCTGTAAGGCTACTCTCAGGTACGATGTAGTTCTAAGGCTACTCTCGGGTACGGTGTAGCCGTCAAGATTTCGGTATTTTAGTCTAAAAATCGTAATTAGTTTATCCATATTGATAGGCGCGTATGGACTAGCGGCCTTTTTAACTTCGACCAGGGCCAATGTTTGAATTATACAGACCGAGCACTGACTGTGTGATCATTATATTTTAGGACTTTTGCACAACACACTCCACCACATCTCGACCTTAGCACTGCTGCTTTACTCGTATATGGCTGGTTATCATCGTATAGGCGCTGTCATCGTGCTCGTTCACGATGTATCCGATATATTTCTAGAGGTAGGGTTTGTTAGCTATCGTTACTGTCACCGTTTTCTTATATTAACTATTATAAAGGCATAAGACTCTTTCTCTTGTATCTAACAGGCCGCCAAGGTTCTACACTACGCCAATAGGCAGATCATACGTGACGTCGTGTTTGCTGCATTCACCGTCACTTTCTATTTCACTCGGCTTTTCCTCTTCCCAGTCTGGTAAGTCACGGAAAAGACTAGCATTCGATAGATTGGCGGGATGGGAGAACACTTGGCAAATCTAGAATCTGCTGACATCAAAGAGGCGTTTTCGCCCTTCATTGTCTCTTTATTGAAGAGCCTCAAACCTGAGGGTTGTCCAATACACTGACAAATTTATGCAAGGCATTGTCTAAAACAATGGAGTGCAATGGAGTGTATTATAGAACGAGGCAATACAATGGGGGAGAACAATACCATGCATAAATTTGTCAGAGTATTGGACTAGTAAGTCAAACCTTGTCAGAAAGTCATCCATTTCCATCGACTGATCCAGAGAATGTAGTGCGATATTTTCCACCCTAGTTGGTGAATCATATATATGAAGAATACTATACTATATTTGAAGAATGTTATTTTGAAATTTGTACACGTAAATCGCCTTCTATTATCGAATTTGTACTAGATGGCTAAGCTACCAATTCTAATAATAACAAAGGAGTGGCTCTACTTACTAATGAACGAAGGAATTTGCCTACGGTTTACACAAGCAATTGGGAAAGACGTTTGTGCGTAGATTGTGATTTTTCCCCTTGTTTTTCAGGGTTCTACCGGCTTGCATATTCAGCGCTACTAAGTTCGCTGGGGATTTCTTTATCTATCGTATTATGCTTTTCTTGCTCATCATATTACAGGTCAGTCGAGTCCCAACTCAATCTTAGGCCCCGATTACATTACACCAAGATTCAGTGCGAGGGCTAAACTCTAATGTATATTTACTTTCAAACTTGCTTTTTTACCTTAGGTACTTCACCTTTACTGGGCCAGACAAATTCTGTCGATCGTCCTTAGAGTTGTTAGAGGAACGGTAAGGGTGCCATCATGATATCTGGGCAAGGTCTGAACAAGGAGTCATAATAACTCCCTGGACTGAACAAGGAGTCACAACAACTCCATGGTCTGAACAAAGGGGCCATAACGACTCTATTGTTTGAACAGGGGGTCATAGCAACTCCCTCGTCTGAACAAGGAGTCGTTTCAACTCCCTGTACTGAACAAGGAGTTAGAACAACTCCATGGTTTGAACAAGGGCCATAATAACTCCCTGGACTGAACAAGGAGCATAACAACTCCATGGTCTGAACAAGGAGTCATAAAAACTCCCTGGTCTGAACAAGGAGTCATTTCAACTCTCTGGACTGAACAAGGGTCATAACAACTCCGTCGTCTGACAAGGCCAGTCATTTCAACTCCCTGTACTGAACAAGGAGTCAGAACAACTATATGATCTGAACAAGGAAACAACTCCATGGTCTGAATAAGGGGTCTACCAATTCCATGGTCTGAATAAGGGTCATACCAATTCCATGGTCTGAATAAGGGGTCATACCAATTCCATGGTCTGAATAAGGGGTCATACCAATTCCATGGTCTGAATAAGGGGTCATACCAATTCCATGGTCTGAATAAGGGGTCATAACAACTCCATGGTCTGATTATCAGGGGTCATAGCAACTCCATGGTCTGAATAAGGGGTCATAACAACTCCATGGTCTGAATAAGGGGTCATAACAACTCCATGGTCTGAATAAGGGGTCATAACAACTCCATGGTCTGAATAAGGGGTCATAACAACTCCATGGTCTGAATAAGGGGTCATAACAACTCCATGGTCTGATTATCAGGGTCATAGCAACTCCCTCGTCTGAACAAGGAGTCATAACGACTCCCTGTACTTAACAAGGAGTCAGAACAACTCCCTGGACAGAACAAGGGGTCAGAACAACTCCATGATCTGAACAAGGGGAGCGACTGCAGAATGCCACATTGCTTCCCTTAATTTTTGCTAAGATAACCTTGAATCTCTTGCAAACCAAAACGCAAACATATTTGTTGCCTGCTATTTAGCGAGACAGCAGACGTACAAGTTGTCGGAGGCAGTAGTTCACTTGTGATTTGAGATCCTTCTCTCTTGTTTGAAGCAAACGTGTTCTCTTTCACATACCTATAAGAGGGCATCCGCTTTGTGTTAGTTTATTTTACTACGCACAGGAACATCTCTTTCGTTGCGCCACTTAAACCTAGCTCGTTTATTCCACAGGAAGTCCAAGATGTACGAAGCGACGATGAGTATACTTCAGAAGCAGAAGGGAATGGCGAAGTGGGACAGAGAGAGAAAGCGGAAGAGGAGGCCCAGAAAGAGATGTGATGGTCTTGGTAGAGTAATTACAGCTCGAATGTCAAGTACCGCGTTATTTTCAACTATCTGGGACTGGGCTTCGTTCGATCAAAAATGTGTCCATAGAATTCGAGTCAGTTTACGTGGACCCGGTTGATCGGGCTGAAATCGTTTGTTCTGAGACCTCCAGGGGAAGAGAACTAAAGAACTCAGCCCGCTTAAGAGGGCCAGTCCGGCTCATATAATACCAGGTCCTTTTATAGGTCATTCGTCCCCGCAGTTTCCGAGGATCTTTCCCAGTTTTATAATGAATACAATTTCTGACACACTTTCTTCTTAAATTATACTTGTTTTTTGATTTTTAAATTGAAATTGAAGTTTTTTTCTTTCCCCTGGGAGAAGAGGACCCTGGCGCTGGAGGAAGAGCTTGAGAGTTACCAAATATAATAACACATTTTCGCCCGTTTCTGTCGGATGCATCTACAACGTTTTTCCCTGACAGAAAAAGGACGTTTTATCTTTATATAGCTATATTTATCTTTATATAGCTATTTGCAAGTTATATATATTACTATATCCCACTACGTCCATCAGATGGGAGTGTATCCCTCACTCTTTCTACCGTAACCTAAACTTCAAAGATCAACACAATGTTTTTCAATCGACAACTTTATAAATTATGTAGAAAGAGTAACTTGTGAGGTAGGCAAACATGTCACAGGCAGTATTCTCTCTAGTCGTCTTAATCGAGATTGTTATCTAGAGGGTCTTAGAACTATGAGTTGACTGTATGTTCGTGCCACAATTGATATTTGTTGATTAGCACCAATATATAAGCACGAGTAATAGTGTAAGTTGCACTTTAATTTTTTTCAAGGCTAGTCAGGGTATTTTACAGTGCGTTTTATTAAAGTGCTTACTTCCCTGTCTGTAAGTTGCACTTAATTACTAATTATCTCAATCGCCAACCGAGAAGAGCCCTATATATCTAATGCTTCGACAAACACAAATGGTATTTTTTTGTTAAAATACAAAAAAAGCAACAAGATTTCTATGTTGCAGTTTGGATTCATCAAGTTATTTACCTCTTGATAAAGTACTTACTTGACACAACAAAGAAAACAACAAGATTTCTATGTTGCAGTTTGGATTCATCAAGTTATTAACCTCTTGATAAAGTACTTACTTGACACAAACAAAGAAAACAACAAGATTTTCTATTGTTGAAGTTTGGATTCATCAAGTTATTAACCTCTAGATAAAGAACCTACTTTACACAAACAAAGAAAACAACAAGATTGAAGTTTGGATACATTAAGTTATGAACCTCTAGATAAAGAACCTACTTGACCACAAACAAAGAACACAACAAGATTTTTCTTTGTTGAAGTTTGGATACATCAAGTTATGAACCTCTTGATAAAGTACTTACTTGACACAAACAAAGAAAACAACAAAAAAGCGTAAATAAACCAGTTGTGGTGTATCAAACAGGTGGGCCTTTTCGGTTGACGATGTCCAATAAAACGTTATATTGAGACAAATAAATAAAGATACAAAAAGATGCATGTTAAACATCTTGTATTGTGACTATTAAAGTAAATTTGATAACAAAGATCTCATGCGCCCCAAGTACTGCTTCAATTAAATATGACAAATTTCACAGAAGCGCTCCGGTTTTGCAGGGAGAGATGCCCCCGGCAAATGTTCTTGTGCACAAAACAATAGACCTTTTTCCAAAATGGCCGCCGAAAATTAAAATCGATTTTTGTTTAAAATGAACGCTAGCATTAGAACACACATTACCACTTTAGTAAAACTACAAAATTTCGCTGCATTATATCCAATATCTTCCGAGAAAACGAAAGTTAAAAATGTGAAAATTTACAGACGTTGTGTGACTGGGGTATGCGTCATACCCCCAGTCATACAAATCTCTGTAAAAGTTTCAATTTTCAGACTCTGTTTTCTCAGCCGACATGGCATTTGGCATAACGAAATTTAAAGGATTACTAATGTGATGATGCTCTTTCTAGTGCCAGTATTTGATTTTCAGTCAGTTTAATTTTAGACGTGAATTTGCGGCGGCCATTTTGGAACAAGGTCTATTCCACTCCGTGTCGACAAGCCATGTATTCTACCCATATTTACAAAGCCCTAAAGTGACGCAATCGCGCTATAAATACCACATTTATATAGAAGTTTACTTTAGTATGTTAATTATACAGTCACTTGAGTCGGGTTTTTTTCTGCCATGAAGAAAACTGCCCAAGGGTGTAGATGGTGGCAAAACAAACAGGCATTCTATCCAGAGCAGAGGACTCTTTTCCTTCTGCTCGTCACTCAGCACAAGCAAAGAAAAGAGCTCTTTGCACGGTTTCACGGATTTTGAACCAATACCAAAGCCTAGGAGATATTTTCGAGCTTAAAAGCCCAAGCCCACTTGCAGGGCATTGCAGATGCTGATATGGGTGGAATTCGAATGTCATGTCATTTTCATCTGAGTACGTCCCACGGGAGATGACCTTCGTAGCCCACCAATGACACTTGGGTATTCTTATGGGGTATAGGCGATGCCAATTGAGGACGAAATCTGTCGGCCAGTCGAGGGCAATACCGTAGACAGCGTTTTTGGTCGGATTATGGGTGTACCTACAGGGACACATAGACATGAGTCAGTACAGGCACGGATGAACACATAGACATGAGCCAGTACAGGCACGGATGACACATAGACAATACAGGCATGGATGAGACATAGACACCAGTCAGTACAGACACGGTTAAGCACATAGACATGAGTCAGTATAGGCACGGATGAACACATAGACATGAGTCAGTACAGGCACGGATGAACACATAGACACGAGTCAGTACAGGCACGGATGAACACATAGACATGAGTCAGTACTGGCACGGATGAACACATAGACATGAGTCAGTACAGGCCGGATGAACACATAGACATGAGTCAGTACAGGCACGGATGAACACATAGACACCAGTCAGTACAGACACGGTTAAGCACATAGACATGAGTCAGTATAGGCACGGATGAACACATAGACATGAGTCAGTACAGGCACGGATGAACACATAGACACGAGTCAGTACAGGCACGGATGAACACATAGACATGAGTCAGTACTGGCACGGATGAACACATAGACATGAGTCAGTACAGGCACGGATGACACATAGACATGAGTCAGTACAGGCACGGATGAACACATAGACACGAGTCAGTACAGGCACGGATGAACACATAGACATGAGTCAGTACAGGCACGGATGAACACATAGACCCGAGTCAGTACAGGCACACCTACCATAGTCTGACATTAGATGTGTCATTTTGTACTCGCCATGGTATCGTCTCGTAAATAGCCTCACCATTCACCCCTAGCCACTCGCCTATCTGTAGTAATCGTTCTTGGAATATGAAAGGATCGTGCCTTCTTTAGTTGGCCCGACGTTGATGAGTAGTTTCCGCCACAGCTATGGAAACAACAATAGACTCCAATTGGAACACTGAGACACTCTGCTGTAAAAGTGCCACATTTTATCACATACACTAGTTTTTACTTTGTGGACCTTAGTGTGTATTTCCGTTCAGTTTTTTACTGCTAATGGAAGAAATTATTTTTTTCAATGTAATGAGAATGTATCCAAAAATAACATACATGTAACATGAAATTCAATTCAGCACGATTCAGTTAGGGATAGGCAAACCTCTAGAAATGGCCAGAGGACAAGGAGGAATAAATATGTATTGTAAGCAGGCAAAGATTACCTGACTATGGCGACCATTTCATGAACCAGGTCCTCAATGGTCCTGATGTCTGGCATCCTCAGTTCCTACGGTAGCCCCATGAATCCTTGTCCACTGTGGTTGCATCTTCAAATTTGTGTTTTTTGTAGAACACCTTTAAAAAGCATAAAACATGAATGATTTTTAATATATGAACAGATTACAGATAGAATACTAAGTATTCAAATTTGGGCCCAAACCCAAAAAGCAGTGAAGTGCAATTGTGGAAATGATATGGTGAGGACTTGCTTGACTTGACAAGGAATCAGGCTACAGTTCTTTTTAAAGTTAAACATTTTTCATAGTAACTCCTGATTATTATTCCGTAAATGTTGTTTATTTTCAAATTCAAGGAATCAATAAAGTTGCATAAAATAAGATGAAGTCAAACTAATGTGTAGTCCACCTGTAAGGTGTGTAAAAGCTATTTTTCTGGAAAAAATGTCCTGGCTGCAAGAGCAATCAAAATAGTTTTCCCCTGAATACAAACAATTCATACCGGTCGTAAATCAACACATGTATGTCATCTCATTGCTGCTTTACTAGCTTAATAAGTATCAGAGTGATAATCAATTATTAATAGTACTTTGTCCAAAAACGATTTTTCCTGACTCATTGTTCTGTGTAAACACCTTATATACAGCATACTAATCCAAGGCTTTATACAATATACAAAGTGTTTCCCTAAAAGCATATTTTACAGTACCTGGGTTGTATTTGTCACTACCCGTATAAACACCAAATGAATGATGGTTTCTTGTCTTTTCTCCCCATCGTCATTCACTACATATGATCCTTGACAGGGCTAATGTATGAGAAAAACAGATCAAACATGGTCGACCATTCACTAAAATTCACAGGACTACAAACAATATCTAGCAAGTATGACACAAAAACTCGCTGGACAGGTTGAACATGTCAAACAGGTCGAACACATTGTCCATTTGACAGGGCTACAAGAAACATGTCAAACAGGTTGCCCATTCCTACATATGATCTTTGACAGGGTTACAAGAAAACCTTCAAATATAGTCCCTACCTGTCATTGAATAACCACCCACCCCCTTGACATTATAGACAACTTCACCCAAGTTTGGTTGTCTGAGGCTCATCCCTTCCAAAGATATAAACTTTTCTCGTTTGTTGACGTCATTGATGACGTCATACCACGTGACAACGCTGTTACACCCCCCTTGCCCATACTAGTCCAATACTCTGACAAATTTATGCATGGTATTGTTCTTCTCCATTGTATTGCCTCGTTCTATAATACACTCCATTGCACTCCATTGTTTTAGACAATGCCTTGCATAAATTTGTCAGTGTATTTGACAACCCTCGTTTGATGATGTCATGGACAAAGTCACACCACTTGACCATGCTGTTGCACCCCCTTGTTACTTAGACAACTTCACCCAGTTTGGTTGTCTGAGATTCATCCCTTCTGAAGATATAAACCTTTTATTTAGCTCTGCTATAAAACTGGTCATGCGTTGCCTGTGCGACGACGGACACATGGAAACCAGACGTCCATGACAGAATAGGTCCATGCATATACACTTTTGTGTATAGTGCTTTTTTCTCCTGCATGTAGCTATGGGGCTTCCGCTACGCAGGCGCCTTCACTAAAACCCTTCACATAAATAGTCCCTACCTGTCATTGCATAACCAGGCCAAGAACTGTTTGCTCCTGAGTACTCTAAACCCTTCACATAAATAGTCCTATCTGTCATTGAACAACCAGGCCAAGAACTGTTTGCTCCTGAAGTACTCTAAACCCTTCACATAAATAGTCCTACCTGTCATTGAACAACCAGGCCAAGAACTGTTTGCTCCTGAAGTACTCTAAACCCTTCACATAAATAGTCCCTACCTGTCATTGAACAACCAGGCCAAGAACTGTTTGCTCCTGAAGTACTCTAAAACCTTCACATAAATAGTCCCTACCTGTCATTGAACAACCAGGCAAGAACTGTTTGCTCCTGAAGTACTCTAAAACCCTTCACATAATAGTCCCTACCTGTCATTGAACAACCAGCCAAGAACTGTTTGCTCCTGAAGTACTCTAAACCCTTCACATAAATAGTCCCTACCTGTCATTGAATAACCAGGCCAAGAACTGTTTGCTCCTGAAGTACTCATTTGGGGCCATCCAGTCGCCATCTGTCCACAGTAGTCTGGTTGGTACTTGTTGATAAGTCATGCATCTGAGGCAGCATCACTTGCTATAGTGAGCAAAGATTGAAACACAATGTACAGTATGGTACCCTTCCTGGAAATCCAGGCTGCTTGTAGTGCCAGCCCACCCTGAATCCTCAAAGGGGAGATGGAGGTGGCTACTGTACCAGTAGCTTTCATGTTGTGTATTTATACAATTGAAAAGTATTGTGTTTTCTGGGTTCAGTTACGAGTGAGACCCTCTTGGATATCTTAATGAAAGAAATACAATGAAACAAAAGAGCATATAACAATCTTACATCCACATATGTGTGAGTTTGGTAGTGATTTTTAAGATCCTCAAGGTACAGAGGATGTAAAACTCGAACAGAGAGAAGTACAATCCAAGATGGACATCAGTTCTGTTACGTATGGCTGTGGAAAGTTCACCTGAAGGAAAAATATAATGTTAAAGGTGGAAATGTAATGTAGATGCAGATTCCAACAGTGCTTAGTTTAAATATGAGACAGTACTAGACATACATGTACTCCACTGAAAAAACGTACCTAAGGTACAGTTAGATATTTTAGAAGAGCAGGCAATTATTTAACATGATTAGAATTAATCCACATGATTTAAACAGGCTAGACTAGAAAGGAGGTGACAGGTGACTTTGAGAAGCAACTAACAACTTGAAGAAGTAATTGTATGTAATAATTAGGGGAATAAACTAATGAGTACTGGACTTGACACCAGAATGTTGAGTGCCCTACTCACCAACAACATCTCTGTGTGGCCCGTTTCTACTGAATTCCAGTTCCAAGCCTGTTTAGAATGCCAGTTGGTCCAGCCTTCATGATGTTTGGTGGTGAATACATAATATCTATTGTAAAGGAGTGAACCCTTGTTAGAGGGCGGGTCAGAACCTACGGTATGGCCTACTCTGAAAAATGGTTAACTCAAATCTGCAGTATGTACCAAATCAGTGAATAGTCACTTTTGTACGCCCTGATTGTTTCCTGAAATAGTAGATATCAAACACTAATTATGACGGCTTGTTTTTGCAAGCAATACTGCATTTTTAATCTTAATCTACCATATTTTATTCTACTGATTTGGTATACTAACACAACTATCCCCCTCAGGGTCGGTGCCTAGCGGTGGATATACACCTCAACACTTCTCATCTCGGTACATATCCACCACTATTGGGCAATTCCAGAAAATAAAGGTACTCCCCCACGGGCGGCACTAGTTTTTGACCCCCCCATGCATCCAGAATTTCCAAAATGGTTTACCCCCCCGTGCATATAGAATTCCGGTAGGTTAAACCCCCCTCCCCTTCAGAAATTTCAACTTTTACCCCCCCCCCCCCCCTCCCCTCCCCTCCGGAATCCAAATAATCACCACCTTGTTTATTATTGCGAGAAAAGTAAAAATTTGCGAGAGGGAAACGTTGCGGAGAAAAAAGGCAAAAGTTGCGGGGGTTGTTGCGGGAATTTATTAAATTTGCAAAGTAAAGAAAACACAAAAAGCGCATAATCTTGTTTCAGAATATTAATACAGAGCATGATAGTTTGATTTTGAAGAAAAAAATACCACCGGCATTCACAACATCCCTGAATATGAGCTCTACTTTTTAGCGTGTTTAACTAGTAGCTATTTTGTAAGATTTGAATTGTAGGGGCAAAGAATCGGATGATATTATCACGGAAAAACTTGAGACTTTTTGCCATTCGATCGTGAAATGGGGGAATAGACATTTCTAAAACAATTTTTTCCAAATATAGCCATAGGAATACACATTAGAATGAGCTACCAGCTTGGAAAGCCTAGTTGTTACTTTTTGCGGATCTTCGAATATTTGAGGCTTAGGAAAAACCCATATAGAAACTCTAAAAGGAGTAAAAGAAAAACATATTATTCCTCATACATATTACTTATACCATTTTTGAGAAACGTTTATTAAACTATACCGTGTTGTTCCGGGATTTCATTAGATATATTACGGAAAGTTGCGGCGGGTTTTGGTGAAAGTTGCGCGTCCATGCAAGCCCAAATTATCCCGTATCGCCAACAACCTTTATATTAATTTCAATGTGTGATTGTACAAAGCTGAACCTGCTGTGTGATTGAACAGTCGAATCAGTAGAAAATTATGGAGATTCTGTCTTAGAAGGGACAAGAACGAACTGTCAAGCATTCTCTATCTGTCGAATGGCAGCGAAGACTGTTTTTCCGTGCGTGAAATGACGTTATTTTCTTTCTGAAAACGCCATTTAGCAGACTGAAAAACACGCGAACTCCTTCAGAAGTTGGGCATCTTCAGACCCCCCCTTGTGACAAGAAATCCAGCTTCGAAAACCCCCCCTTGCAATCAGAATTCTGAGCTCTTAAACCCCCCCATCCCTTCAGAATTTCCATATGCCGCCCGTGAGGGGGGGGGGGGGGGTACCTTTATTTCTGGAATTGCCCATTCACCTTCCCTTCATCATCATCATCTTATTAAAATTGAACACGGTTAAAAATCATCAGGCGAAATATAAATATCTTAATTACTATCTACACTATGAACAACTATCTATATTATATACAACTAAGGAAAGAAAATTAAAGCCTGTTTTCCATGAATGCCGTGTTGTTTGGGTATAAGTTTAATAACTGTCGCCGAAATTTTGAAGAGACTGAGTTTCTCTTAAGTTGGGAGAAGTTTGTTCCACAGAACAGCACCACTATAGCTAAAGCTGTTTTTTATAATAGTTAGTACGTGGCAGGGGAACAACCAACTTATTCTCGGAGTTTTCTAAGATTATAGTTAGGAGATATATCCTCTCGGTGAACAAATCTAGAGGACAAGTAACTAGGCACTAGTTCATTGTGAGATTTGAACATCATTATTGCCTTAGTTATTTGACGTTGGCAGTGGAGATTGCGCCATCCTAACTGGTCAAAAAGGAGGTTGGCATCGGCAATCGTAATTAGAATTCGTAATAATACGGGCTGCTCGGTTTTGGAGCTTTTGTAGTTTATTAGCAATTGTACTACCACAGGAACCCCAACAATGTTACAATAATCAAAATGAGATTGCACGAGGCCTTGATAAACATCAAGTAGAGTTGTTCTTGGTACACAGTTCCTGATTCGTTTTAAAGCTCCAACACCGGCAGCAATTTTCTTAGATATTGTATCAACATGTGTTTCCCATGTCAAATGTTCATCGATTATAACTCCTAGAGATTTTGCCGAATGAGATTGTTTTATTGGTATATTATTTATTTCTAGATTAGGGGGTGCGGGAAATTATTCAGTCTTTGCCGAGAGCCATTAACATAAATTCAGTTTTAGTCATGTTGAGAGTTAATTTGTTCACCGAGAGCCAACAGCTAATGTTTAGCAAGTCATCGTTTAAAGTAGACTGGATGGAGCCAACATCATTTCCAGACATGTCAGATGAGTATCATCTGCGTACATTCTTGGTATCGATTTGCTTAGACAATTCGGAAGTCATTGATATAAAGTAAAAACAACAAAGGTCCTAGAATTGTTCCCTGGGGAATTCCACATTCCAAAAACATGTTTTGGAAAGGGAACCATTGACAAGGCATTTTTGTGCACGATTGTCTAGGTATGAGGCAAACCATTTATGCGCAATTCCAGTAATACCGTAACAATTTAGTTTAGATAACATAATATTGTGATCAACTGTATCGAACGCTTTCTTCAGATCTAAAAAAACAACAGCATTTACATTGCCCTGGTCAATATTATAAGACCAGCTATCAGTTGCGTCAAGCAATGCGGTTTGAGTAGAGTGGAGAGCTCGAAAACCAGATTGGTATTTGGAAAGAACATTGTGTTCAGACAAATAAGCAAATATTTGATTATAAACTATTCTTTCAAAAACTTTGCCTATTACTGAGATCACGGATATTGGACGATAATTATCTATATCGCATTTATCGCCTTGCTTAAAGAGGGGGGTGACTCGAGCACATTTCCAGTCGTCTGGAAAATGCCTGAAATTAGCGAGGCATTGAAAATAATTGTCAATTGTGGTGCAATAAGATCGGCGCACTCTAGAACAAGTCGACTTGAAATGTGATCAAGACCGCCCCTTTTGTCTTCTTTATTTTCTTTAGTAATTTATAACTTGGCTATTACCAATTTGATGGAATTGGAATTCGAAACCACCTTCGGAATGTAGTCATAAAAACTAACAGGACTAGTACTGTTAAACACTGGTATTTCTGCTGCGAGCTTCGGACCAATTAAAGAGAAGTGATCATTGAAAGCGTTCGACAAAACAGATGGATTCGTTATTGGTTCTCCATCCAGTCTTAACTCCTTAATTGAAGGCTTGCTAGTTTTCCGAGAAGTAAGCTCGTTGATCACCCGCCACGTTTTACGAGGATCACCGTCAGATTCAGCAAATTTATTTTGGTAATAGCGCTCTTTAGTACGCTTATTTCAGAATTGACCATGTTGCGCGTTCTTTTAAAATTTGCCCAATCGTGTGGATTGTTAGACTTGATGGCTTTTATTTTCATAACATCTCGTTTATGCATTTTTTCTTTCAAGTCAGCGGAAATCCACGGAGACGCTTTAGCGCGCACACGCTTTGTGCAAAGTGGTGCGTGTTTATCAGCAATGGCGTGGAATTTTGATTTCCATTCAGACCAAAGCTGATTGGGATCCTTTGTTTGGCTATCAAAATTCCAATCTTGACTCATAATATCATTTCGAAAGTTTACGCTGTCAAAGTGTTTGAAATTTCTGAAGGTTACTGAGCTATGCCCTCTTTTAGGTAATTCAACAGCTAATTTTCGATATGCATATACAAGGCTATGGTCGCTAATAGAAATATGGGCAACACCAGAACAAACACCCTTTCAGGAATGTTAGTAAAAATCAAATCAATAAGAGTAGATGATTTTCTGTTATACGTGTGGGTTCGTTTATCAGCTGGTGTAGGCCATAAATATCAGCGATGTCATTTAGATGCCTAACGTCATTATCGTAAGTAGTAGCGGCCATATAGCGTTCATATCTCCTACCAAAAAGAATCTAGATTTGACTGGTCGAGTAATCCGATTAGATTCTCGATTTGAGGATAGAGTCTCACAGATGATCAGGAGGCCGATACCAGTTTACGACAATGAGCGTTTTAGAGTGCGGCATCCGTATTTCAAGGCATAGATTTTCTAAATCAGAATTAGCGAGGTCATTGCGCACGGAGAAATTAATTACTGATCGCACATAAAAACACGCCTCCACCTTGATTGCTAAGTCTGTCTCTTCTAATTAATCGTAATTCGGAATCTGAATATCAGAGTCTAAATGAGAGGAATCTAATTTGGTTTCTTGAATTGCGAGAGTGTCTAAGTTATTATTATCAAGAAGAATGCGAACTTCGTCAATATGGGCAGACAAGCTATTAACATTTAGAGAAGCTAATTTAAACCCCCTAACGGTTGTAACTGGAAATTGTATACGGATTGTTTGGTAATGTTAGATTTCTCCAAACAAACGGCATTCAATGGTTTGACCTATACGTTAGATAAGAAATTAACAAAGTTCTTATGAAGGAGCTCATTACCTTGTTTAGTTAAGTGAAGCCCTCGCCTGTTTAAATGTTTGTCATTTATGTTGTTGTGTTTTAACCAGCTTCCACTTGTGTTGATTACAGAGCTTCTTGATCAAGTCGTTTGTAGTTTTCACAGCGTCCTTGAAGTGATCTTTTCGGGTGACGAGCTCAGAAATTACGATCTCAGAATTACACGAGGACTCAATAATCTTGCCCAAATCTTGGATAGCGTCAGCAACTTGACTCGGGGTTTGTCACGAAGGTCATTAGTTCCAACATGTAGGACAATGCGAGTAGGGAGTCTTCAACTGTCGGTTGTAGATATGATTTCATATGCTTCGTAGAAGCACCGCTAATGAACGTACGACCACCCGGGAGCCAACATCCTTTCCTAGTTGGTAACCTTGCGTATGCTGCAGAATTGAATCGCCAATGATAACCGTAGTTTCTTTAGGTTCGAGTGGAGTGTCGGGTTGATGTTCTGACGGAGGAGGCAAAGTAGATAGACGATTGGCAGCGTTTGAATTTGCCGGTTTAGCTGGCGCTGGCGTAGCCGAGGCTGGAGGGGAGATTTGTACAGGTCCCGTGATAGGATTTTAACGGTGCATATCAAGGTCCCTTTCCTCGGTCAACGATTTGCAGATATTTTTTTGCGAAATCAATTCACGTCTTAAAGCTTCATTTTCTTGGGTGAGTTTTGCGACTTCTCCTGAAGAGGTGGATTGAGCAAACTGGCCATTCTTCAAGGCATTGATTCACTTTTTAAAAATGAGATTTCGGCATTGAAGTGCTCGACAAAGGATGAAGTAGAAGGCCCAACAGTGGTTGAAAGAACTTCAATGTCGGAAGATGGAGCCGCTCTCTTCTTCGAAGGCGCTTGCATCAATGTCGTTGGCTTCGTTGACGTTAGCTTTGGCAAGAATCATAAAGCTATTTTTGATTTCGTCTGTTTCCTTCCCTTGAATCTGCAACGTTTTTGCTTTCAAATAGAAATTGAAGGTGATGTTACTGGTTTTAAAAACCACGCACGTGCCATTATCGTTCACGATAAAGTTATCTTCTTCTAGATTCAACTGTTCTCCTAAGAACTTCAGAAGCTCGTTTTTAGTTCCGGACCACTTAAGTTGATTTTTAGAAGAGTTAAAAGTAAGAAAGCTTGCCATTGCAGTCAGTATGAGAAAAATGGCTGACGTTCTGACTATCCCTTTGGGGGATAGTTGTTAAATATCATCCCTACTGGCTGGTAAACAACATAAGTAACACAAACATCCTGTCAATCAAATATTTGTTACTCGCATTATTTCCTATAAAATGCTTATAACTGTGAATTTCTAGTATACTATTGCCAAATTCTGTCAAATTATCCTGCACATTGGTAAGTGTCAATCAAATGTTATGATGTCACTGACCACATGATTTTCCAAACTGCTTATAACTCCAAGAATTTACAAAAAATAAACCACAAAACCTTGTCAACATCTCATCTGGCACATGCCCCCTGAAGCTTGACAATTTTTTCGCGTAGGTTTAAGTTTAAAACGTGCACGTTTTGTTGAGAAGTGGTCGCACTCTGATTGGCTGAAAAATAACGGTCAAAACAGCAGCCATGTGTGAGCGAGAAACGCGACAACTTCTCGACAAAACGTGCACGTTTGAAACTTAAACTACACTTCGGGACTAAACAAAGCCTGACAATGAGGCCAAATTTTGCCACAAAACACTAATTTTTGTCTTCAGTTTGGTTATTTTAATAATGTCCCGCTTCAGGATGAACGAAAATGGTAATTATACAAGAAATAAATCAGGTTACATTAACGTTTGTCACGGTTTTGCACCGTCTCGTGCGAACAGGGTCTAAATAAGTTACATACAGATGGTAGCGCATTGGACCGTTTCCAATGGTTTTTCAACAAGTTCAAGAATATCCATCCATATCACTGACACTTGGAAATTATTCAATTTGCCAAGAAACAGCAGAGAAGTCGCGAAATTTCATGTATTTCGTTGGCGAGCGCGGAATTCCGCGCTCGCCAACGAAATAACTTACATGAAATTTCGCGCAAGCACAAGTTTGTCAATTTCGCCTCCGGGGGCAAACGAACGGGCCTGTATCTCGACCAATTGACAACATTTCGTCCTAAAACTTGGCAAATTTACGATGGATTTTCGTCAACTTGCTGATTTTTAAAGATTAATACTCTTTAAAAGAGTCTGACACTTCGTAAAAGGACTGGCAGTCGACTATAACTTAGTTAAGTAGAAGTAAGAATAGAACAAAACAATCAAAACTAATGAGATTAAAATTCGTAATGCTTGTAGCACTTTAACCTCTCTATGTGCATGCTTATTTCCTCGAATACGAGCATAAAGAACGAACTTAAGTTAAGTTTTATACCCTTACTTCGCTCCCGATTTTGTAGCAAATCTGCCCATTCGTTGGCATCAAAGAACTCCGCCGTTAGTTGAGGCGCAAAGTCTGCGTAAGACCACTTTGGTGGGTAATTTTCCTCCACAAATTTCACATAGGAAGACGATCCGTCATGCCAAAGTTTCCAGAACCATTCAGATCCGAACGATGGCACAGAAAACACTCCCCAGTGCATGAAAACTCCAATTTTCGCTTTGTCATACCATGACGGAATGGGCCGCTTGTCGAGCGATTCCCAGTCGGCAGGAACTTTGTTGCTTGAGTGCCAAAAATAGCAAAAATGAAGACAAAAAATAGTGTTTCTGTGGCGAAATTTGGCCTCATTGTCAGGCTTCGTTTAGTCCCGAAGCCCTACCTTTGTAGGAATAATATGCAGTTACTCCGAATATGCTCTGAAGCTGAAGAATCACCTCACAAGGTTTCTATTATAATAAAACAGCCATGTGATTGGCTTAAAAATACTTCGACAGTACAAATAATCTGATTGGTCTATTTTGGAGGCGTGTACCGTTCACGTGTCACGCCACGCAAGCCGGTGACACGAAACTAAATAATGGCGGCTTGCGGGAACGAACGGAATATCCTCTGTCTTTTTGACGTGGATGGAACTGTTACACCTTCTCGACTGTATGTAAACCAGCATACATTCTTTGGTAACCTTTATTCTATTGCATTTTGAAATCCTGTTCTATTTAGAACGGTGTATGCGTTATTTTAGTTGCGATCTTTTTAAGGTGATACAACCAGAGATGAAGGAGTTGATGGCAAACCTGAGAAAGAAAGTTAAAGTTGGTCTTGTTGGCGGCTCAGACGAGTCAAAAGTGCAGGAACAGATGGGAGGAGACGATGGTTTGTACTCTCATTGATACTGTCGAACCGTTTTATCGTTCTATAATATCGTCCTGTTTGTAAGGCCAAGGGCAGCTGGCTGGCAGCTTCATTGAATTGTCAAGGAGTTTTTTCTATTATTAGTCGTGCTTCTCAATTTCTCATAACATAACATTTGGCCACAGTTATACTTATTATTTAGCATAACATTTATGCCAAATTCGTGTAGAAGAACATGATTTTACTTGAACTTTGACCCCATGACAATTATTTAATCACTGTGGGCCAGGAAACTTTAAATGAGTTCAACCGCCATACATGTCATTAGTACCAAGCTTCGGGTAATCCGCGGTGTAAGAACCATTCCCAGAGGACACCTTTGTGTTCAGCTATCCTTTCATCATGATTCGTTTCTACTAAACAAAGAAGCTATTGTGACGCAGCTTGTGAGTTGCTCCAGGTTCTTACACGGGGGAACAGCCCAGCTTCGGAATAAATTATTTGAATAAGCTCATTATGCAGGATTTTCAAAATGATACCATATTTGGATCAAGTTTAATAGTGTGGCCCTTCCTCCGACATGATTGCATCTTTTGAGTCAAATTGTTAAAAGTCTGGTGGATTGTTTTATTATTGGTAAGGCTTTCTTGCATTTACAGCCAATATAAACAAATCTATACAAATTAAGTATTATTAGGCCAAGTAAAAAATAAACATGTTTATCGTCCGGAGCTTTCCAAAAAAAAGTGTCCATGCGGCCCTTTTGATTTTTTATTTATTATTTCTTTTTGCTCCTTGTTTATATCTTGTTTTATTGGTTTTATGCCATATTTTGTGTACAAAATGACTACAACTGTTTCATGAACTATTCTTAAGGGCAATCTACATTCATATAAAACATTTCCATACTCATTAAAGCCCCATTTCAAAGCAGTTTAAGACCACTTGTGACATTTGAATTTCGTTTTGGAGACAATTTGTGAAAATAAAAAGAAAAGAAAATAAGGATGCGGCTCCAAAAAACGATGCAGGCAGGGACTTGGTCTTACTTTACATACAAGAAGGGTAAAACTCTATTACATTATGAAAAAGTAATCAAATTAATGAAATTACAGGAAGCCATGACCATTTTGATAATACCCTACTGTATGACATTGGTACAAGGCATAAAATTACAACTATTATTATTTCAAGCTATGATAACATATGTTTAAGACTAGCATAACTATAAAAATAGAACTTAGCATATTTAAAGCTGTCACCGGCATACATTGCCAAATTCCGAGAAAATGAGACTCAGAGATGTGCAAAAACAATGCTGAGAGTCTAAGATTTTACTATATTTTACCGAGACTTTCGAAATTTTAAGGTACCCATCACTACCCATTGCTGCAAATATTTTTCTGTGAGGATTATAAGCAAAACATAATATAATATTGAAAACATATTTTACATGTTTGCTTTCCTTACTCTTGTAGTTAAAGAACTATATGATTACTTCTTCCCTGAAAATGGACTTGTTGCATATAAAGACGGGAAGCTTTTAGCAATACAAGTAAGTGATCAACAGAGAGATTTGACAGAGAAATTGGTCCGAGAGGGCTGCGGCCCCCCTTTCTCAGGTGATTTTCCCATACATTTACTGTATACGATGAAGGATATTTGCAAATTTTTGTCCTATGTTTTCACTATCCCCCCCCCCCCCTTTTGAAATTCCTGGATCCACCCCTGTTTGGGAATTTTTGAAACATTTTTAATAAAACATAGATTTAATTTAAAGTTCTGAAAGTCAAGTGGGTTTTAGCCTGTACATTTCATGTTGCTGCAAGCTTATATATCAAATCTATTGATTCCAAATCCCTCTGAAATATTTGGGAAAGAGCGAATTTCAGATGACTGTCTTGAGTAAGTGAAGTAGCTACCAGAGCTTTGGCAGTCGCCGGCTTGTTCTGACAGCTCTGGGGATGGGGGATCAATATGGAAAAAAGCATGTCTGGAATATAATTGAAATAATCAGTATTCTCCATGGAATGTCATTAAATTACTTCACTAAAGCAATCTTATGTTATTTTTGTTATATTAATAATTATTTAAACATGAAAAAATGTACCAATTGTGGACTTCAACGTTTTGAAACCACTAAATTTTTGTTGACATGTTTATTTTCTTGTGTCGTTATGTCACATGTGTGAACCAGGCTAAAATGCAGCCTGAAACTCAACTCATTGTTTGCAAACAAAATAAAAAACAATAATCCTTAAATTGTAGTTCCTCTTAAAAACCTCCCATGTCGGTGCCTGTGTCAGAATTGGCTTTGCAAGGAAACTAACTTGTTAACTTTGAAGCTATGAAATTTGCATGTTTGCCATCAGTTTTTTTCTTTTGCTGCAAGCTACTTTTTTTGAGCAGCTGCCTACTTCAAAACATTCTGACAGCTCTGCATCCCTCTAAAATGTTTGGGACAATATAAGAGCCTCTTGTCACAGATGACCTATAGGTGTCTGGCCTTTCAGTTGACTTGACAGCAGATCAGGGTGCTTGGAAGATGGCTGCAAAATCCATGCAACATCATACCCGCTCACAAGTGGAATAGTTGACGTTAACAGATAGTGATATTGAGCCCCCAATCCCTCTGAAATGCATGGGATATAAGTGCCATATTGATCACCTATCCCTCTGAAATGTTTTGGATGTAAGCGCCATATTGATCACCTATCCCTCTGAAATGGTTTGGATGTGAGCGCCATATTGAACACCTATCCCTCTGAAAGGTTTGGATGTGAGCGCCATATTAAACACCTGTAAGAATTGATTCTCTGCTGTGGAACATGTTTATCCTATAGTGATGGGTTAATATTAATCAATACTTTTATGTCATTTTCAGAATATCAAGAAGTTTCTTGGAGAAGAAAACATTCAAAAGTTCATCAATTTTTGTCTTGGCTACTTAGCAAAATAGAAATACCCAAGAAAAGGTACAAGTCGAAAGAATTGAAACTCATTTAGATATTAGTTTGGTATCATCTGACACTATTGATCCCTGTGTACAACTTTCAAACTTGTAGGGGGTACTCCAGCAGGCAGCCTGTAGGGGGGGGGGGGGGTACTCCAGCAGGCAGCCTGTAGGGGGGGGGAGGGTATTCCAGCAGGCAGCCTGTAGGGAGATCGCAAACATGGACGTTTGAGCATGAGGGTTTGGGAGGCTTATAACCCTCACTTTCTCCTGCTCACAGGCACATACACACACACACACACTTGAAAATCTCTTCAGCCATCTGTGTTTAACAGTTCTGCTGTTTATAGTTTAAATGTAAAATGGAGTCAAATGCCTTTTATTTCCCAAACAACCAATGTAAATTTTTCCTGGAAATTACAGAGGAGTGGGGAGGGCATAGAGTAAACCCTTCTGAATCTCTTCCACATTTGAGGTGTAGTTTAGGGTTTTCACACAAGAATATGGTTGACTTAAACTGTTTTTTATAGTTTTCAAACTGGATTCAAAGAGCTCTGTGAGCAAACTCATTCAGAGGATGTTTCAAATGTTGTTTTAAAATTTTAAGCCTTGGAGCCTTGGTATCCCTGTGGTAGCTTAGGTCTCAAAGTTGAGAAGGCTATTACGAAATACAATGGAAAGTGTCCATTTTCATACTTCCGCCAATGTATCAGACATAGTTTGCAGTTTGCTGAAGTTCATTGGATTGGAATGTCAGACAATACCACAGCGTATCCTTCTGTTCATGGGTATTTTTCATACTTTTATTGCAATTATCTCTGTTCAGATCACAGGCAGCCCAAGCTAAAAATCAGTTTATGGGAACTTTAAGAATGAATTTTGTATTGTTCACAACTCCATGATGAAACTAAAGCATCATATAGCTTCATTCGAGTCTTATTTAACCCTCCCTTTATAAATAGTGACATTTTAACATCTGCTACTGGGCTCTATTTTGACAAACACTGTGCTACCAGGTACATTATTTGAGGCCTCGAAATTCCGCTCAAATATTAAATTATTTGACATTTGACCTCGGAAACATCAAAGTAAGATGATCTTTCTTTCCTACTAAGGGAGCTATAACTTTCTCATGCTCTATTTTAGCCTTTTCTTACATTAAATTGGCCAGCGCAATGTTGAACCTGATCTGCTGGATCACTTGGAAGTCACCCTATGACTTTTTGCAGACGACCAGAAGGCTGGGCCTGTGAGAATATTTTTTGTGTGCGAAAGTGAAAGGGTTCATCTGGGCCGTCACATTAGGCTGGTCACATAGATTAGACTTTTGAGCCATTGACTATGTGATATAAATAGCCTTATTTTCTCATATTACCACTGTATGCATTGCTACGCGACCTCAAAATTCACGGTTGCGATTGGCGATTCTCAGCAAAGGAATTGTAATGTCAATTTTCTTGAGTCAGAAAGTTCATAATTCTAGGACAGAAAGCCAAAGGATAGCTTACAATTATTTTAATTGATTTTACAATTAATGTCGACCCACCGAAGTAGCCGAATCCAACGTTTTAGTTTTGATTGACGGCTAAAATCGCCAATCGCCCATCACAACAGTGAATTTTGAGGTCGCGTAGCAATGCATACAGTGGTAATGATACATATGTAAAATTTATTCTTGCTATTGTACCAATATATTTCTTATACACAGATTGTAAGCTTGGGCTACCTGTGTTCAGACCAGATGCACTGTAAGTTATAACCACCTTTCTGTTTTTGTTTCAGAGGGACATTTATAGAGTTTCGACATGGCTTGATAAATATCTCACCTGTTGGGAGGAACTGCACCCAGGAGGAGAGAATAGAGTACTTTGAGTATGACAAGGTTGGTACAGTCACTTAGTAATACCTACTACCGAAACCGTAGACTGTTTATCAGGCTCGACAAAAAGCACTCGTCTCACACAAAAACGTTGACGAGTCTGATTGCATTCCTTCACGCGAAATCATTCATGCGTTGTGTCTCATGCAAGCAAAAACTTAAATTTCGGGAAATAATAAGCTGATTTGTATTTCTTACCTCATAAAATTATTAGAACACAAGCATATATGGCTTTTCTTGTGTTTTTAAATCGAAAAATTGCCAAATAAATTATATGACTTGTACGCATTGCTGACCTCAATAAAGGAATTGAATGTTTTTGTCTTGAGACAAGTGCTTTTTTCTTGAGCCGAAAAAACAGTCAGAATCCCTTATACCCTTTTCACACCCGGTGAGTTGAGTTGTGATTTCTAATGTGGTTTCATGGTGATGAGTTCATGGTGATGGATTCATGGATTCATGGTGATGAGTTCATGGTGATGAACTCATAGCAATGAGTTTATGGCAATGAGTTCATGGTGATGAGTTCGTGGCAATGAGTTTGTGGTGATGAGTTCTTGTGATGAGTTTGTGGTGATGAGTTTGTGGTGATGAGTTTGTGGTGATGAGTTTTGTGGTCATGAGTTCATTGCGATGAGTTCATGGTTATGAATTCATGGTCACAAGTTCATGGTGTTGACCTCATGGTGATGAGTTAATGGTCATGAGTACATGTCATGACTTCATGGTCATGACTTCATGGTGATGAGCTCGTGGCGATGAGCTCGTGGCGATGAGCTTGTGGCGATGAGTTCTTTGAGTATGACGAGGTTGGCCCAGAGATTGTATATGTGTTCCTGCATGATAAAGGCTCCTTGACACTTTGCAGCACATATGACTACTATGATGGCATGAAAAACTAATGCTGTAATCTTAAGGTATGAGTATACCTTTGAAGGGTGTCGCGGGAAAAAAATTCGTATCGCGTCACAATTTACACCACAAACGTCGTTCATATATCGTTTTTAAAGCTAAAAGGTTGGGCTATCTGATGAATAACTTTGTTTTCATAATTATATTGTACATTAACATATATTTGTTTAGCTCTAAAGAAAAAAGTACCGACTTTCTTGAAAAAGCTCCAGCTTCTTCCAATTAAATTGCACAGCTCCAAATTTAAACAAAATCTATTCTTTGGAAGGTGATCTAAAAAAGGGTGTGCGGGATTTTGATTTTCCTTTCAAAACATATTGTATGCTAATTTTTGTGTTAGCATTGCCAAAATATCGACTTTCAACCTGTTTTACGTGATATTTCCGCAAATAATGTAAAATATCAATAATCCCGCACACCTTTTTCAGATCGCCCTCTAACAGAAACATATAAGTGAGTTAACTCACTTATATGTTTCTGCCTCTAAGGAATACATTTTGCGGAAATCTGGAGCTTTTAACATTAACTGGAAGTGGCAGGAGCTTTTAATAAGCAAAAATTAGCACTTTTCCTTTGAAGCACAAAACGACGAAAACGATCCATCAAAGTAACGTTGCATATAATACCACTTAGAAAGAAAGGCCGTTCCACAAGCTTTAAACGATATATAAATGGCCCTTGTAGTGTAATAATGACGCGACAGTGATTTTTTTCGCGAAAATTTGACATCCCTCGCGCAAAGGTATACTGTCACTTAATAAGTATTTGATTGACTAATGTACTAGATAGACCTAATTGTCTTAATATTCAGGATATCAAGTGTACTGCATCTATCTCTAGACAAATCTAATGACAAAATAAGTGCCAGGTTTCGGAGCAGTAGTCCATCCTTACGCATATCCCTACGCTATCAATACGCATTGAATCCTTTCTATTTGATTAATGTTATTCCAGGTCCATAACATAAGAGGAAAGTTTGTTGATGCCTTGCGAGAGGAATTCCCACACCTTGGACTTCAGTTCAGTATAGGAGGACAAATCAGCTTTGACTGCTTCCCAAAAGGATGGGACAAAACGTTTTGTCTTAATCATGTGGAAAACGAATGCTTTGAAGAAATTCACTTCTTTGGGATAAATGTTATGAGGTAAGGTAATAGCCAATAAGAGCATCTCTAAAACCTCGTAGAAATACGCCTATATTCATGTAATGTTTACAGAGTAATAGTGAATCTCCGGGTGCCTGAAAACAATATTCATAGTTATTCATGTAATGTTAGGAGAACCAAACTACATTATTACTGTGCGACTACGTCAACCGGCCATCCCGTAAAAAGTTTATCATTTAGAGATTCAAACCATTTTAAGCAAATTTAATACCTGCAATACATCTGACGATGAGTAATTGAGTGTTTTGAAGTTATTTCTTCCCATAATTTCCACAATTTTACGAGAAAGCGATATTTCGGTGTCTCAGATCTCAAGAAAGTCGAGATCCTTTGTTCTGTACTCGCTTTCTGATTGGCTAACTTCTTACAAAATGGCCCGGTTGACGTAGTCGCACAGTAACACTCAATGGCACTGCGCTGCAGCTACTAGAGCGGATTTCGACTGTGTAATGTGTCCTGACAAAGATGGCAGCGCTGCCATCGTGATCATGCGCCACGGTGATCATGCTGCACCGTGATCGTGCTGCACCGTGATCATGCTGCACCGTGATCGTGCTGCACCGTGATCGTGCTGCACCGTGATCGTGCTGTACCGTGATTGTGCTGCACCGTGATTGTGCTGCACCGTGATCGTTCTGTACCGTGATCATGCCTCACCGTGATCGTGCTGCACCGTGATCATGCCTCACCGTGATCGTGCTGCACCGTGATCGTGCTGCACCGTGATCGTGCTGCACCGTGATCGTACAAGAATTATCATATAGACATATAGTTCATGATGCAAAGTTTCACTTCATAATTGTGATATTCTGTGGAAATTCACATTCGGGTACCAACCGACGAAAAATGTGTTGGCTTCTGGCACATCGTCACACAATAGTTTGACCGTGTAGTATGGTGTTGGCTTCTGCACATCGTCACACAATAGTTTGACCGTGTAGTATGGTGATGGCTTCTGGCACATCGTCACACGATAGTTTGACCGTGTAGTATGGTGTTGGCTTCTGGCACATCGTCACACGATAGTTTGACCGTGTAGTATGGTGTTGGCTTCCGGTACATCGTCACACAATAGTTTGACCGTGTAGTATGGTGTTGGCTTCCGGCACATCGTCACACAATAGTTTGACCGTGTAGTATGGTGTTGCTTCTGGCACATCGTCACACAATAGTTTGACCGTGTAGTATGGTGTTGACTTCTGGTACATCGTCACACAATAGTTTGACCGTGTAGTATGGTGTGGGCTTCTGGCACATCGTCACACGATAGTTTGACCGTTTAGTATGGTGTTGGCTTCCGGCACATCGTCACACAATAGTTTGACCGTGTAGTATGGTGTTGGCTTCCGGCTCATCGTCACACAATAGTTTGACCGTGTAGTATGGTGTTGACTTCTGTACATCGTCACACAATAGTTTGACCGTGTAGTATGGTGTTGGCTTCTGGCACATCGTGACACAATAGTTTGACCGTGTAGTATGGTGTTGACTTCTGGTACATCGTCACACGATAGTTTGACCGTGTAGTATGGTGTTGGCTTCCGGTACATCGTCACACGATAGTTTGACCGTGTAGTATGGTGTTGGCTTCTGGCACATCGTCACACAATAGTTTGACCGTGTAGTATGGTGTTGGCTTCCGGCTCATCGTCACACAATAGTTTGACCGTTTAGTATGGTGTTGGCTTCTGGCACATCGTCACACAATAGTTTGACCGTGTAGTATGGTGTTGACTTCTGGTACATCGTCACACGATAGTTTGACCGTGTAGTATGGTGTTGGCTTCTGGCACATCGTCACACAATAGTTTGACCGTGTAGTATGGTGTTGACTTCTGGCACATCGTCACACGATAGTTTTGACCGTGTAGTATGGTGTTGGCTTCTGGCACATCGTCACACAATAGTTTTGACCGTGTAGTATGGTGTTGGCTTTTGGCACATCGTCACACAATAGTTTGACCGTGTAGTATGGTGTTGGCTTCCGGCTCATCGTCACACAATAGTTTGACCGTTTAGTATGGTGTTGACTTCTGGTACATCGTCACACGATAGTTTGACCGTGTAGTATGGTGTTGGCTTCTGGCACATCGTCACACGATAGTTTGACCGTGTAGTATGGTGTTGACTTCCGGCACATCGTCACACAATAGTTTGACCGTTTAGTATGGTGTTGGCTTCTGGCACATCGTCACACAATAGTTTGACCGTGTAGTATGGTGATGGCTTCTGGCACATCGTCACACAATAGTTTGACCGTTTAGTATGGTGTTGGCTTCCGGCACATCGTCACACAATAGTTTGACCGTGTAGTATGGTGTTGGCTTCTGGCACATCGTCACACAATAGTTTGACCGTGTAGTATGGTGTTGGCTTCCGGCTCATCGTCACACAATAGTTTGACCGTGTAGTATGGTGTTGGCTTCCGGCACATCGTCACACAATAGTTTGACCGTGTAGTATGGTGTTGGCTTCCGGCACATCGTCACACAATAGTTTGACCGTGTAGTATGGTGTTGGCTTCTGGCTCATCGTCACACAATAGTTTGACCGTGTAGTATGGTGTTGGCTTCCGGCACATCGTCACACAATAGTTTGACCGTGTAGTATGGTGTTGGCTTCCGGCTCATCGTCACACAATAGTTTGACCGTTTAGTATGGTGTTGGCTTCTGGCACATCGTCACACAATAGTTTGACCGTGTAGTATGGTGTTGACTTCTGGTACATCGTCACACGATAGTTTGACCGTGTAGTATGGTGTTGGCTTCCGGCTCATCGTCACACGATAGTTTGACCGTGTAGTATGGTGTTGACTTCTGGTACATCGTCACACGATAGTTTGACCGTGTAGTATGGTGTTGTTTCTGGCACATCGTCACACGATAGTTTGACCGTTTAGTATGGTGTTGGCTTCCGGCACATCGTCACACAATAGTTTGACCGTTTAGTATGGTGTTGACTTCTGGTACATCGTCACACGATAGTTTGACCGTGTAGTATGGTGTTTGCTTCTGGCACATCGTCACACGATAGTTTGACCGTTTAGTATGGTGTTGGCTTCCGGCACATCGTCACACAATAGTTTGACCGTGTAGTATGGTGTTGGCTTCCGGCACATCGTCACACGATAGTTTGACCGTGTAGTATGGTGTTGGCTTCCGGCTCATCGTCACACGATAGTTTGACCGTGTAGTATGGTGTTGGCTTCCGGCTCATCGTCACACGATAGTTTGACCGTGTAGTATGGTGTTGACTTCTGGTACATCGTCACACGATAGTTTGACCGTGTAGTATGGTGTTGGCTTCTGGCACATCGTCACACGATAGTTTGACCGTTTAGTATGGTGTTGGCTTCCGGCACATCGTCACACAATAGTTTGACCGTTTAGTATGGTGTTGGCTTCTGGCACATCGTCACACAATAGTTTGACCGTGTAGTATGGTGTTGACTTCTGGTACATCGTCACACGATAGTTTGACCGTGTAGTATGGTGTTGGCTTCTGGCACATCGTCACACGATAGTTTGACCGTGTAGTATGGTGTTGGCTTCTGGTACATCGTCACACGATAGTTTGACCGTGTAGTATGGTGTTGGCTTCTGGCACATCGTCACACAATAGTTTGACCGTGTAGTATGGTGTTGACTTCTGGTACATCGTCACACGATAGTTTGACCGTGTAGTATGGTGTTGGCTTCTGGCACATCGTCACACAATAGTTTGACCGTGTAGTATGGTGTTGACTTCTGGCACATCGTCACACAATAGTTTGACCGTGTAGTATGGTGTTGGCTTCCGGTACATCGTCACACAATAGTTTGACCGTTTAGTATGGTGTTGGCTTCTGGCACATCGTCAGACGTGCAGTATGGTGGTTTTCGAATTGTTTTCAAGAGTGAAACGTTTGTCTGGGACTTATTTTCTTGTCGAGATCTGTTTTTGAAAGTGTGATTGATGAAAGCCATTTTGCGCTTGAAGTGAGATTTCGCGAAAGTCACGGTAATGGACGATTGCAGCTGTAAGCGCGCGCGCTCGTTTATTTAGAAATGCCCAAGCCGCGTCCCACACCTACCGTCATGCAGCGCGCGTACATTATAGCTGGAATCGTTCATTGTATTGTAAGACCATGCAATCACAACGCCCTGTATTGTACCCTTCAATGTTAAACAATTATTAAATCTCATTCAAAATCAAAATTCATAGTCGCCAGCTAGACAAAATACTGACTGATCGGCTCGTATGTGGTGACGAGTTTATGACAAACTATCGCGGGCCGCTATTGATACCATTTTGAAGAGTGCACAGAAGTAGGGAGTTGGAATCGCAACTCACGCTAGAAATGTCGCCGCAACAATTGCAACAAAAATGGAAATGTAAAAGTTGGCTTCGATTTGTTTCCATTGTGTCCACAGGGTGGGAATGACTTTGAAATCTACAACCATCCCAAGACTATAGGGCACAAGGTCAAGTGTCCAGAGGATACTATGGAACTACTAAGGGAACTGTTCTTTGCAGCGGAACAGGAGAAGGGGAAACACTAAATAGTCAGCTATTAATTTATACGCTCTATAACCATGTGACATCGCGCTGTCTCGTGTTATAGTAATATCAATCCGTGTTTTTATGAACATTTGGAGGATTTCCCAGGCACTTATTAGGAAGGTTCCTAGTCACATATTTGGAAGGTTCCCAGGTCTATTCTATCGCTTTTACAGGACGCATTGATATCGTTCCTAAGCCGTCGTACACATATAGCTGCATGTCGTATATGTATATGATTTTACAAGACAATATTAGTGATAGTAGAATTCCGTGTAGTTTTTAGATGACCTCAGATGCTCTCCCTTTTATGATACACGATAAGGTTTTATATACGGAATGATAAAAGCGATTTTGGTCTAAATGTATATCATTTTTAGGGGTTTTCTCGATAATTGAGATAAGATATTTAAAATTACTGAATCATATTCAAGGGTTTTTAGGAAAAAAAGTTACTAAGGGCTTAGTATATATTTGCTGATTGCAATTTTAAACCGCACCGTCCCCTGGAATTTCCAACATCATAAAGTACCCCCTTGCCTTGGAATTTCCTTTTTTTTTTTTTTCTTGCAAAATACCCCCTGGAAAATCTATTTTTTAACAAAACGTCCCTTCAAAGTCGCCTTTTTTATCCCTCTCCCTTGGAATTTCCAGTCTCCAGACTACCCCCTCCCGTTGAATTTCCAGAGCCCAACACAACCTCCCTGGAAAATTTTCCGTAGGTCCTCAAACCCCCCTCCCCCGGTGCGGTTGAAAAATGCAATCAGCCATTGTGATATTCTGTTTCATAAACTGTTACTCTTGATTTGTACCCATCCCAATAAAGTATTGACTGACTGAGATGCCTCACTAATCGGCCTAAATTATTCTCTCCCGCTCCACAACTGCTCAAGATATGGACAGAGCGACCACTTTACCCTGCTTATCCCTCCACGCGACACTCTCCCTACCAAGGAAAAAGCAAAGAAAACGATCTAGCCTCTTGAGGCTATTTGACTCTTGGATTACACACAATAGCACCTCTGCCCTTTGCGGTACGGGTCATTCCATCTTTAAGCCGCACCCCCGCGCAGAACAGAAAGCTACTTTACAAGTTAACATGCTATGGATTGTTCTTTGTGTCGACATATGTTTTTGTTTACATTGATGCTTCCATGGCAACGTAATGGCGACCCTTCGAAAAATTTAAGTTGCAACATTCACTCAGACAAAGAAATTCCGAAGATGTTAGGCTATAAGCATTACATGGAAAAAATTTAAAGAAAAATTGTCATCGCGGTTTCGAAATATAACCACAGGTGGTTCAAGTGAAGCACGGGTGTCGTATACGCGTGTAAAGCGCTTGCCTCTCACCTCTGTGCACCTGGTTCGAATCCCAGTCGGTGGCTCAAGTGAAGCACGGGTGCTCAGGTGCGTTGGTTAAGGCCTGACTTGGGGCTTATACGCGGACAGAAAAGAATTTGGCAATATCTCGAATACGAAATAGCTACAGCAATGAAACTTTGCATCAATGTTAATTTCCAATACTAGCAAAATTTTTGACAGTTGATGTTTCCATGACAACCAAATTAAAGTGACGTGTGCCGTATTTTGACTTTTTGGGGACAAAACTTAAAATGGGGAACAGAAAACCTCGTCCTATTCTGAAAATACGATGGACTTTTTCTTTACTGCATTGATTCCTTCAATATAGCGTCTTTTAAGGCAGATTACCTTGAAAATTAGCGGATATAGGAGAGAAACTTGGTTGCTAGGGCAACAGTTCTCACGATCACGTGACCCTGGACACGATTAAAAAACGCTATCAAATGCAGAAGTTCATGAAGATTACGAATTTAAGGTTAAAAAGTAGAAAAATTGGCAGTAAGTTTTCCCCGATAAAGAAAGTGCTGTCGTTTTTATGGCAAATCCGCGCGGGTTGCCTGTGGTGTTCAAAACGTGACTCAGGCCCCCGCGGTGGGGGGTAAAAACAAAGTGGCGACCAAGAGAAGGATGTTTCTCGAGTATCTGCAAGTTTTTGGTCAATTTGCCTGCTTTTTTCGCTAAGATATGAGGAAAAGTACTTACAGACCTTCCAAATAAGGTAAGGGGGATTTCCTAATAAGGAAGTTTTGCAACGTCGGCAAAACGACAGCTTTTGGCGAAATTTTCTTGATATAGTTTTCGATTGAAAGTAAATTTTAAACGGTACTTACAGATACTATAAATTGTGTCTCCATAGCAACTAAATGCATGGAACAGTTAAGGTCCGGGACGTGTTTACTCATACCAGGTTCCATTTCGGTAGCTATTTTGCTGATGTAGTTATTTGCAAAAACTGCTTTTTGCCTTAAGAATCCGCGTATAAGCCCCACCTCCTTTCAAGTCAGGCCTTAACACACCTAACTGAGTGTCGTATACGCGTGTAAAGCGCTTGCCTCTCACCTCTGTGCACCGGTTCGAATCCCAGTCGGGGCAGTTGGGATTTTTCTCTGCTGTTTCTAACCATGTGCTCATCGTGGGTTGAAGTGATTCGTCATTTCTCCTGTGTTTCACGTCTTTCGTCTCTCGGCCCACTACACTTATGCACCTGTCAATTGTAACCACCCCCCCCCCCCCCCCCCACACAATGTATTTTTAGGACGTCAGGTTCCCTAAAAAGCAGTCAGGAGAGAATGAGCCTGCTCGATATTGGTCCAAATGGTCCGTCTCTAATAGGAGGATCCTTTGTTTACATTTTGAGCTCATTAGCATAAGCAATGTTCAGAATCAGACCGTTCGAGGGAGCTATAAAATGATGCGTTCTGAATATCAATAGACTACTGTAAATAAAACATAATCTGAAAATTTCAAGCTGATATCTCGAATTCTAAGCGCGTGGTGCAACGTTCAATTTAGAGGAAACATGTGAGCAAATTAGCGTTTTGCCCCAATGATTTTCACACAATTTTGAAAAGCTTCAACTATCCTGAAAAATGACACAGAAAGAAAGGAAACAGGTCAAGACTGTTTAAGAATGAAAATAACTTGTTTTGAGCTTTTCGTTGCATTTTCAAAGTTAAAAACGGCGTTTCAAAATTCCGAGAATGTAAACAATGACGTCAGCAAGGATCCTCCTATAACCAGCTTTCACGTTTCACGAATCTCTAGGCCTGTAATCACGAGTCACGTAAGAGAAATTCGTAAAATCACGGGTCACGAGGGCATGAGATTTCACGGATCACGGCAATAATTTTCCTGTTTTCACGAGTCACGGAGCAAATTTGGGGTGAATCACGGATCACGGAGAACCCCTTCTTCCCCACCCTGAATGTGCTGGAAATAACTTACTTGATCAGAATATGACCCTTCAATCTTTTTCCTAGTTGTCTCTACTGGAAAGTTGGCCGGACATTAGGGGTTTTTGATCAGACATTGTTCAAGTCGGCCACCGCATCATATATTATTTTGTGAGTATACACTGCGGAGAACACTTTCAAGAAATTATGAAAGCGGCCTATTTAGGTGGGCGCATCGCGACGTCACGAAATCTTCAACTTTTGATAAAGGCGTCCAAGTCTATGCAAAATCTATGCATACCACGGAAAAGATCACATTGACCATTAGTCAGAAAACCAATTTTGAGCAATAAAAGTTGAAGTCCGACGACGGCACGTCAAAAATAAAACGGTTTTATAAAAACGTAAATATAATTATAATATATTTAACTAATAAGCTTTGTAGCTAAAATCTAAATCTAAACCTTCCATTCGAAGAGCGCATAGCGGCAATAAGCAATTTAATCCCAAGTTTCAGGGCAATTCGTCAAAAGGGACCGAAGTGATAGATATTTCTATTTGTTGGGGCCAGGGCAAGATTTTTACAAACCTCTGTAAAAATATGGCTTGTTCATGTTTGAAAGGCTGAACCTGAGTTTGTGAGGCTGAACCTGAGTTTGTGAGGCTGAACCTGAGTTTGTGAGGCTGAACCTGGCTGAACGTGAGTTTGTACGTTGTTAAATTTTTTGAATTTATAATTTGGCGGAAAATGCACCCACCTATAAATGCATTGACCTAAAATTTCCTCGGAAAATCACATCAATCGTTTGGCGTGTATGTGGTCAGCAATCATGCTACAGGTGGATATTTATTTCCAAGGTGAAGAGAGAAATAGGGAACATGTTCTATCCCCCAACTAATCCCGCACACTCAGGGGTGGGGGGACCATGGCAAGAATATCCCCCATGTAGTCGGGACCAAAACCTGACCGATACGTATAAATGCCCCACGTTGCCCCCACCCTCTCCCGAGGTTGGGGGTGGTGGTTACAATTGACTGGTGCATTATCAATTAGACTACGAGTTCGAGTTTTCTATGAGTCAATATAGATCGTCAATAGATAGCTAACGAGCTGCGTAGCGCCGAGTTGACTATTTGACTCATAGAAAAAAGAGAACGAGTAGTCTAATTGTTTTAGTAGAGACCCACTAACATACTATCTTCGATTCCTTGCTTAAGGTTACTCAGAACCTTCGCGCACGTGTTCGGAAAAAAATCATACACGTCCTTAGTTTAACCAAAACATGTCAACCTATATATCGTTGGAAAGCTTATAGAATGGACTAGCGGGCTATCGCAAAAAGAAATCACTTATTGATACCTGTAATTTTTTTTAAAGCATTGATTAAATATTTTGGTGTGACATTTTCACGAGCTAACGCTGTCGAACTGCTGGACCATGACTCCCAAGTAACATATTGTTTTAATCCTTAAAGGTGTTTCTCAAAAACCGTGTCTTCGATTTTTGTAATTTTGTTTAGTTCAAAAGTTATGAATTTTTGACATTTTTAGAGCGTAAAAATTCTACAAAATTTGACCTTTGGAATTTAGAACCCCTGGAACCCCCCCCCCCCCCCCCCCCCCCCCCCCCTGGCTACGCCCCTGTAAGGCCTACAGTAAACGTCGTGGCAGAGTCGTGCCGTTCCAATACAAAACAATAGAAAGTTCTTGATTATAAAGTATAATGAAGCGGCATCCTTTGAAAAAGGAAAGGTTCGACAGAAGAAGAGCGACTGAAGTTCGGCGTTTGCCGTAGGCCTAAAATGCAGGCCAGGTGATTTTTCTTTTTTTAAGATTTAGCATTTTAGAGGAAACGTGTTCTTGTTCTGTATGTTATAGTACGTGAAGTAAAAAGTGAGGCGAAAAGGCGCGTTCTGTTTCACGTTGTTTCGGCGATGAGATCAAGGTGAATGTGAATTTCATGTAAACGACACCGACTACTTTGCAAAAGCACCCCTTCATGACGAAGCCTTTGAACCCTCGGACTTTGATCAATAATAGTGAAATTGGAAATTAAATTTCGACAAAAAAAATGTATTTTTCTTTTTTTATGCTTATGTAAATATTTTTACACGGTTCCACTAAAAATCATCTATCTATCTATCATGTAAAACCATATCCCCAGTGTTCCTTCGAGCATTTTAAAACAAGGCGCGACAAGCAATGTTCTTTTATTAGCTTTTCGACCTTGTTATTTGCTTGAAAAGTTTGTCGACTAAACTTGCATCGGGGTTTTTCATCCACTGCTTGATCAGATTCGACGTGTCTTGTCACTGAATAGAATATAATTTATACTTGTTTATACCTTATATTATCATATACCAAATCAGTGAATATAGTCATATTTGCGCGCTCTGTTGGTTCCTCAAATAGCAGATCCAACATTCACTGTTTTGAGAAAACTCTCAAACTCTCTTTGCTCCGACGAAGGGCTAACGCTCGAAACGTCAGCAAAACACCTTTTTTCCTCGGCGTTTAACATAAATCTCAACCTTTGGTTGTTGTTGTTCATGTTCACGTCTCCGCCGACGCAGACCACCTAGTTTTCCCGTAAAACTAGTCATACCATTCTCAAAATAGCAGCTCGATTCGCAAGCGAGCTGCGTTGAATCTTTTATCCACCGTATTTTAAATTCTACTGATTTGGTGTATACTGAAACAACTATCCCCTCAGGGTCGGTGCCTAGCAGTGGATATATACCTCGACGCTTCGTGTCTGTATTCTCCAGATTTCCATTCTTTTAATTTTCATGTATGATTACTGTATTGAACTGATCGAACTCTCCAGATTTCTGAAGTGAAATGCAGAGAAAAGAGGCCTCGCTTTTCTCATTTTCGTCCCATGTTTTCACTATCCACCCAGAGTTACGATAACCTTAGAATCACCTTGTGTTAGACCCCGACCACACTACACCGTTTTCAAAACGAAAACGGATACTTTTTGCTCCGTTTTCAACAAGAGTTGCGTCCACACTTTCGTATTGTTTTCGCCGTTTTCGGTGATCTTTTTCGGCGTTGTAGTGTGGACGATATAAGCCGTATCCGGAGCAAAAAGTATCCGTTTTCGTTTAAAAACGGTGTAGTGTGGACGGGGTTAGAGTCACGAGTAATCTTAGAGTCACGAGTAATCTTAGAGTCACGAGTTATATTAGAGTCACGAGAAACCTTAGAGTCACGAGTTAATTTAGACTCACGAGAAACCTTAGAGTCACGAGTTATATTAGACTCACGAGAAACCTTTGAGTCACGAGTTATATTAGAGTCATGAGAAACCTTAGAGTCACGAGTTATATTAGACTCACGAGTTATATTAGACTCACGAGTTATATTAGAGTTATATTAGAGTCACGAGTTATATTAGAGTCACGAGTTACCTTTAGAGTCACGAGTTATATTAGAGTCACGAGTTATATTAGAGTCACGAGTTATATTAGACTCACGAGAAACCTTAAAGTGAGCGAGTTTTTCAGAAATCGTGGTTACCCTGACAATGTCGTCGCTAACGCCCTCAGCCGCGCCCGTTCGATCGACAGAACCACAGCCTTGCAGCCATCAGAACCCACTCTAGAGGATAGGATTCCCTTCCCCCTTACTTTTCATCCTACTAACCTAGCAATCAAGCATTTTGTGTCCAGGAACTTTAAGATCCTACAAAGGGACCCGGAAACAGCCGCAATTTTCCCCAAGCCGCCAGTGTTTTCTTTTAAGCGGGACCGAAACTTGCGCAATTCTCTTGTTAGAGGCGTTCTCACGCCTGGCGGTCTACAACCCGGCACTTTCAAATGTACTAGATCAAAATGCACAACGTGTGATCATGTCGTTTCCATCACCCGGATCATCGGCCCTAACGGCGAGTCTTTTAACATCACAGATCACTTTGATTGCACCACCGCCAACGTCATATATTGTATTACTTGCTCCCTTTGCCGCATGATCTATATAGGACAAACCGGTCAAATGCTTTCTACGCGCTTTTGCCAGCATCGCAATGATGTGAGGAAAAATGACCGTAACAAACCAGTGGCCCGACACTTCAATCTTCCCGGTCACACTAGAGATCATATGACTGTTTGCGGTGTTTCTCTTCACAACGGGTCTAATCATTCTCGCTTCCATAAAGAGAATAGACTTATTCTTTCACTCGGTTGCCGATCACCCCACGGCATCAATGAATTTTTCTCTTATACCTAGTTTTCTACATCTCATCATATTTCCTCTTTCTTTACTTTTATCACTAGTTTGCGATTTCAATGGCCCATGGCATCCTTTGTTATTCTTAACCAATTATCGCCTTTAGTCATTCCGAATGTTTATCTGTTGCCTAGCAACGGCTCTACATTTACTTTATATACAGCCCCACTCCCTCAGTTTTCCCTCTTTGCTCCGACGAAGGGCTAACGCTCGAAACGTCAGCAAAACACCATTTTTCCACGGTAGTCAGGCGGCTAAGCCAAATGATTGTGCGTTTTTTGATAAAAGCATGAAACTTTCCAGTATGATTGGCCTACGGGTACTTGTCAATTTTTGATTGGGAGGCATCTCTGAAAATTCTTTTTACAGGAACTATTTAGACGACTCGCAAAGCTATTGTTCAGCCGCCATCTTGTCCTTTGTTATTCATGAGTTTCGCGGCACTTCTGTCCAAGTCAGTGAAGTGATTCTCCAGACTCTGCAGCAAAATCCCTGCAACTTTGTTTCATTCAGGGGCCATTAATACCTTGGCACATATGGTCTATACTTCGGTAGCTATGTCGCAAGCTGATATCAACCTGTGTGCCGAAGAATCCCGATATTTCCTGATTTTCTATCTCCGAAACAGTGTCTGACTGGAATTCGAAAACATGTTTTCGTAAATAGAAGAAAACATCTAGAAAAGTAATTTAGCTATCAAATGTTCACTTGTCATATATTCCAATGATCGTTTCTCTTCGCCATAAATCTTTAGAGTTTTGTCTATCTGGCGCTACACTCTATAAATTTATCTCGTAGAATAAGAGCTCAAGTGCCACGAAACTCATGAATAACAAAGGATAAGATGGCGGCTGAACAATAGCTTTGCGAGTTGTCTAAATAATTCCTGTAAAAAGAATTTTCAGAGATGCCTCCCAATCAAAAATTAACAAGTACCCTCTGAAGTCCCGTCCTTGAAAGTTTCATGCTTTTATCAGAAAACGAACAATTCGCAATAAAATTTGGACTTAGCCGCCTGACTACGGCGTTTAACATAAATCTCAACCCTTGGTTGTTGTTGTTCATGTTCACGTCTCCGCCGACGCAGACCACCTAGTTTTCCCGTAAAACTAGTCATACCTTAGAGTCACGAGTTACCTTTAGAGTCACGAGTAACCTTAGAGTCAGGAGTTACCTTTAGAGTCACGTTACCTTAGAGTCACGAGTTATATTAGAGTCACGAGTTATATTAGACTCACGAGTAACCTTAGAGTCAGGAGTTACCTTTAGAGTCACGTTACCTTAGAGTCACGAGTTACCTTTAGAGTCACGAGTTATATTAGAGTCACGAGTTATATTAGACTCACGAGTAACCTTAGAGTCACGAGTTACCTGTAGAGTCACGTTACCTTAGAGTCACGAGTTATATTAGAGTTACGAGTTATATTAGAGTTACGAGTTACCTTAGAGTCACGAGTTATATTAGAGTCACGAGTTACCTTAGAGTCACGAGTTACCTTTAGAGTCACGAGTAACCTTAGAGTCAGGAGTTACCTTTAGAGTCACGTTACCTTAGAGTCACGAGTTATATTAGATTTACGAGTTATATTAGAGTCACGAGTTACCTTTGAATCACGAGTTATATAGAGTTACGAGGTACCTTAGAGTCGCGAGTTATATTAGAGTTACGAGTTACCTTAGAGTCACGAGTTATGTTAGAGTCACGATAACCTTAGAGTCATGAGTTATATTAGAGTCAAGAGTTATATTAGAGTCAAGAGTTACCTTAGAGTCACGAGTTATATTAGAGTCACGAGTTATGTTAGAGTCACGAGCTATGTTAGGGTCACGAGTTACCTTAGAGTCACGACGTATATTAGAGTTACGAGTTACCTTAGAGTCACGAGTTATATTAGAGTCACGAGTTATATTAGAGTCACGATAACCTTAGAGTTACGAGTTACCTTTAGAGTCACGACGTATATTAGAGTCACGAGTTACCTTAGAGTCACGGCCCTCGTTAACTTCTTGTCGTCGCCAGTTGTTGCTTTCTGAAGATAGACATGCATAATTGCGTTTGGTAGCTAGGAATGGATTAGTAAAAACAAGGATTTACAGAGAAAGTACCAGGACTTTGTGGATGAATTGATTTTTACGTTGATTCACGGATAATCAGATCAGAAGTTCGCTTAAAACAATCCGAGCAACTTTGATGCCAGAAAAAAAAATGTCAAAACTTACAGCGGTAAGCTGCACGCGATTTCCTTTAATATCTTTCAATAATATCCCAGGCCGATATGGACGTTTTTAGTTTCTTCTTTTTCGTTTCCGAATCGTATCTAATATTTCATTCACGAAATTTAGTCAAGTTTGTTTTTGTTTGTGAGTGATTTTTTTGCTCAACTACGTCGAACTGCTTGACCATTGACTGAAGCGTTTCAAAATCAGATGTTTTTAAAGTACAAGCTGAACAGAAGTTTGTCACCTTCATTTAAAAAGTTTTTGGGAAATGGTTTTGTGACAGTGGTGGAAAATAAGATTTTGTGATTTTCATTTTGATTTTCATTTTGTGATTTCCGTCTTTCAAAACGTTTGCTTCTCAAGTCTTTCACCCAGCAACAAATGACTGTAGATGTATGTTTTCAACGCTTTATCTGCTTTACAATGGAAAGAATTGAATAAAATCGATTCTTGTATTTGCCATTGTGGATTTTTTTAAAATAAATTTAGGCGCGAAAAACCAAACCACTGCAATGATTTACGTGAAGGTACGCTCTTATTGGCAGCTGACAAGTAATTGACAACTTCACGCGTGCTATTTTGGGGGTGTGTCAGGGGGCGTCCAGTCAAAAACACCGGCCTTTCTGGCAGGCTCTCGTGACGAAAGCTCTCAAAAAGCTTCTACCAAAAAACTAGCCTCAAACAACGTGCTGCCGCGTGTAGTCTGCCGCGCGCCCAATAAAACCCCCAAACGAAAACTTCAACACAAAAGAGCCTGCGGGCAGGCTAAAGAGTCACGAGTTACTTTTAGAGTCACGACGTACATTAGAGTTACGAGTTATATTAGAGTTACGGAGTAACCTTAGAGTCACCACTTATATTAGAGTCACGATAACCTTAAAGTCATGAGTCATATTAGAGTCACGAGTTATATTAGAGTCACGAGTTACCTTAGAGTCACGAGTTACCTTTAGAGTCACGAGTTACCTTAGAGTCACGAGTTATTAGAGTTACGAGTTACCTTATGAGTTATATCTGTGAGTTATCTAAGAGTCTCGTCGTTTATCGCAGTTAACTTTATACTCTAGATTTGTAGAAGCACCGGCATATCATAACAATCAGGAAGAATAGCATAGAGTGAAGTCTAGTGCGTGTTGAAAACACAATGCTACGATTTATGAACATCCAGTGGTGTACCAGGGCACACGCTGCACGATTGTGTGGTGAGGACTGGGTGCGACTCCCAGCTGGGTTATAAATTGTGGTGGTATTTGAAATAGACGTTATGAGATATATGTAGGCGTTTTAACATCATTTCGACGTGGATTTTCAGGTAGCTTAAATACAGTCAAATTCATAAGAAATGAGCAAAAAAAACCGTCTAGGTTTTTCAAATAACCTTACTACCAGATAACACGAAATTGAAGTAGTTTTTGTAGGTTATCGAGCAGATTGGGATTGGATTAAGAAATTTTATTTCTGACTTCTCGCCAGGCTGAACAGTTTCCACTTGGAAATCTGATAGCGATGGGTATAAAATATAGTACACTTTGTAATGAAGTATATTAGGGAGGGCCACAAGATTATTAGCATTGCTATTATGTGTCACCCTCAAGTCTTTATTATTATTACAATGTTATTATTATTATTATTATTATTATTTACAATCTTACGTAAGAGTGTCTATATACACGTATAAAGTGCAAATTAGGTCATGAATAATAGTGAGAATGTTTAGTGTTTAGTCTTTTTTTTGCCAAAAGTTTCAGGTTCCTGGTGAAATGAAATGTTTATTCTTTTTTGTGCCAAATTCATGATAAATTAAAACATGGTTGAAAAAATTCCAATAACCTAATATTCTTCTGTGCCACGTTTGAGGCGTTAAAATGATTGAACTCTGATTTACATCAGATCAATACTGCCGAGATACAAGTTGAAAAAAAAAATAGAGAAACGCATAAACTTCAAGATATTTTGACAGGAACGCCTGACACTTCTGGCGGAATTTTAGTCTACTTCCCCTAAATGTTGAAACCACTGTAGTTGGTTCAATAATGACTAGATCAAACCCATATTTAAATATTTTGTCAAACTTTTCATGCTCTTTGTTATAATATAAGTTTCGTTTTTATACTTATAAAATTGAGGGACTTGATTTTGAGGCCGAAAAAGTGGAAAAATTTGAATTTAAAAAATGAATAAAATAAAAATGGTTTATGTCAAACTGTTGTACAGGCATGGCATTATTTCTTGTGTAAGTCTGAAATAATTTGGTTCAAATTTGAGAAAGTTATAGCTGTGTGAATATCTTTTTATATGGAGTGTCGTTAATGAGATCTCATAAGGTCTGCTTGGACTCTCACTCATTGTCTCTTATGAAAATGTTCAGACAGCTATAACTTTATCAAATCCTAACTAAATCATATCAGATTTACACAAGAAATAATGCTTTACACGCACGACAGTTTGACATAACCTTTTTTATTATTTGCGCGTTTTCGAAAATTCTGCATTTTCCGGCTATTTTGGCCAAAATGTCAGATCTCTTAATTTTATAAGTATCAAAAGAAATCTTACATAATTGAAAAGAGCATCAAAAGTTTGACAAAATATCTAAATATAGGATTGATCAGATGATTATTGACCGAATTACAGTGATTTGAAATTTTTAGGGCACTCGACTAAAATTGAGCCAGAAGTGTCAGGCATTCCTGGCGAAATGAAATGTTTATTCTTTTTTTTTCTTGCCAAAAGTTTAAGGCATTCCTGGCGATATGAAATGTTAATTTTTTGGTGCCAAATTCATTATAAATTGAAACATGGTTTAAAAAATTCTAATAACCAAATATTTTTCTATGCCACGTTTGAGGCGTCAAAATGATTGAATTCTGGAGTAAGTCGGATCAATACTGCCGAGATACAAGTTGAAAAAAATTAGAGAAACGCACAGACTTCAAGACATTTTGACAGGAACGCCTGACACTTCTGGCGGAATTTTAGTCGACTTCCCCTAAATGTTGAAACCACTGTAGTTGGTTCAATAATGACTAGATCAAACCCATATTTAAATATTTTGTCAAACTTTTCATTCTCTTTGTTATGATATAAGTTTCGCTTTTATACTTATAAAATTGAGGGACTTGATTTTGAGGCCGAAAAAGTCGAAAAATGCTGAATTTAAAAAATGCATCAAATAAAAACATTTAATGCCAAACTGTTGGGGAAGTAAGGTATTATTTCTTGTGTAAATCTGAAATAATTTGGTTCAAATTTGAGAAAGTTATAGCTGTGTGAATATTTTTATATGGAGTGTCGTTAATGAGATCTCATAAGGTCTGCTTGGACTCTCACTCATTGTCTCTTATGAAAATGTTCAGACAGCTATAACTTTATCAAATCCTAACTAAATCATATCAGATTTACACAAGAAATAATGCTTTACACGCACGACAGTTTCACATAACCTTTTTTTATTATTTGCGCGTTTTCGAAAATTCAGCATTTTCCGGCTATTTTGGCCAAAATGTCAGATCTTTTAAATTTTATAAGTATCAAAAGAAATCTTACATAATTGAAAAGAGCATCAAAAGTTTGACAAAATATCTAAATATAGGATTGATCAGATGATTATTGACCGAATTACAGTGATTTGAAATTTCTAGGGCACTCGACTAAAATTGAGCCAGAAGTGTCAGGCATTCCTGGCGAAATGAAATGTTTATTCTTTTTTTTTCTTGCCAAAAGTTTAAGGCATTCCTGGCGATATGAAATGTTAATTTTTTGGTGCCAAATTCATTATAAATTGAAACATGGTTTTAAAAAATTCTAATAACCAAATATTTTTCTATGCCACGTTTGAGGCGTCAAAATGATTGAATTCTGGAGTAAGTCGGATCAATACTGCCGAGATACAAGTTGAAAAAAAATTTGAGAAACGCACAGACTTCAAGACATTTTGACAGGAACGCCTGACACTTCTGGCGGAATTTTAGTCGATTTCCCCTAAATGTTGAAACCACTGTAGTTGGTTCAATAATGACTAGATCAAACCCATATTTAAATATTTTGTCAAACTTTTCATTCTCTTTGTTATGATATAAGTTTCGATTTTATACTTATAAAATTGAGGGACTTGATTTTGAGGCCGAAAAAGTCGAAAAATGCTGAATTTAAAAAATGCATCAAATAAAAAACATTTAATGCCAAACTGTTGTGGAAGTAAGGTATTATTTCTTGTGTAAATCTGAAATAATTTGGTTCAAATTTGAGAAAGTTATAGCTGTGTGAATATTTTTTTATATGGAGTGTCGTTAATGAGATCTCATAAGGTCTGCTTGGACTCTCACTCATTGTCTCTTATGAAAATGTTCAGACAGCTATAACTTTATCAAATCCTAACTAATTCATATCAGATTTACACAACAAATAATGGTTTACACGCACGACAGTTTCACATAACCTTTTTTATTATTTGCGCGTTTTCGAAAATTCAGCATTTTCCGGCTATCTTGGCCAAAATGTCAGATCTTTTAATTTTATAAGTATCAAAAGAAATCATTTACATAATTGAAAAGAGCATCAAAAGTTTGACAAAATATCTAAATATAGGCTTGATCAGATGATTATTGACCGAATTACAGTGATTTGAAATTTTTAGGGCACTCGACTAAAATTGAGCCAGAAGTGTCAGGCATTCCTGGCGAAATGAAATGTTTATTCTTTTTTTTTCTTGCCAAAAGTTTAAGGCATTCCTGGCGATATGAAATGTTAATTTTTTGGTGCCAAATTCATTATAAATTGAAACATGGTTTAAAAATTCTAATAACCAAATATTTTTCTATGCCTCGTTTGAGGCGTCAAAATGATTGAATTCTGGAGTAAGTATACATAAATGAATAAATGTCATACAGTGGCGTGATAGATACGATATGATTAAATTGTACGCAAGTGCGGCCTTAAACACCACTGAAAAAACCTGAAAAAAATTCAGGCATAGAACGGGATTCGAACCCACGACCTTTGCGATACCGGTGCAATGCTCTCCCAACTGAGCTATCCACGCCACAGGGAGAGGTCGTATACGGGTTAGCCCTTTATATGAAATGACGTGTCGCTTGACCCAAGCGAAAGTATACATAAATGAATAAATGTCATACAGTGGCGTGATAGATACGATATGATTAAATTGTGCGCAAGTACGGCCTTAAACACCACTGAAAAAACCTGAAAAAATCTGGAGTAAGTCGGATCAATACTGCCGAGATACAAGTTTAAAAAAAAATTAGAGAAACGCACAGACTTCAAGACATTTTGACAGGACCTGACACTTCTGGCTGAATTTAGTCGACTTCCCCTAAATGTTGAAACCACTGTAGTTGGTTCAATAATGAGTAGATCAAACCCATATTTAAATATTTTGTCAAACTTTTCATTCTCTTTGTTATGGTATAAGTTTCGTTTTTGTACTTATAAAATTGAAAGACTTGATTTTGAGGCCGAAAAAGTCGAAAAATGCTAAATTTAGTTTATGTCAAACTGTTGTGGAAGTAAGGCATTATTTCTTGTGTAAATCTGAAATAATTTGGTTCAAATTTGAGAAAGTTATAGCTGTGTGAATATTTTTTTATATGGAGTGTCGTTAATGAGATCTCATAAGGTCTGCTTGGACTCTCACTCATTGTCTCTTATGAAAATGTTCAGACAGCTATAACTTTATCAAATTGTAACTAATCATATCAGATTTACACAAGAATAATGCTTTACACGCTTGACAGTTTGTCATAACCTTTTTTATTATTTGCGCGTTTTCGAAAATTCAGCATTTCCGGCTATTTTGGCCAAAATGTCAGATCTTTTAATTTTATAAGTATCAAAAGAAATCTTACATAATTGAAAAGAGCATCAAAAGTTTGACAAAATATCTAAATATAGGATTGATCAGATGATCATTGACCGAATTACAGTGATTTGAAATTTTTAGGGCACTCGACAAAAATTGAGCCACAAGTGTCAGGCATTCCTGGGGAAATGAAATGTTTATTCTTTTCCGAATTCATTTCATGATAAATTAAAACATGGTTGAAAAATTCCAATAACCCAATATTCTTCTGTGTCACGTTTAAGGCGTTAAAATGACTGAACTCTGATTTACATCGGATCAATACTGCCGAGATACACGTTTCAAAACATTAGAGAAACGCATAGACTTCAAGACATTTTGACAGGAACGCCTGACACTTCTGGCGGAATTTTAGTCGACTTCCCCTAAATGTTGAAACCACTGTAGTTGGTTCAATAATGACTAGATCAAACCCATATTTAAATATTTTGTCAACTTTTCATTCTCTTTGTTATGATGTAAGTTTCGTTTTTATACTTATAAAATTGAGGGACTTGATATTGAGGCCGAAAAAGTCGAAAAATGTTGAATTTAAAAAATGCATCAAATAACAAATATTTATTGCCAACTGTTATGGAAGTAAGGCATTATTTCTTGTGTAAATCTGAAATAATTTGGTTCAAATTTGAGAAAGTTATAGCTGTGTGAATATTTTTTATATGGAGCTTCGTTAATGAGACTTCATAAAGTCTGCTAGGACTCTCACTCATTGTCTCTTATGAAAATGTTCAGACAGCTATAACTTTATCAAATCGTAACTAAATCATATCAGATTTACACAAGAAATAATGCTTTACACGCACGACAGTTTGTCATAACCTTTCCTATTAAAGGCTGGTTTTCATATGTCGGGACTGTCGGGAATGATCGGCGATGGCCTGTTTCCCGATCATCCCAGTCAGTTCCCGACACGGCTTCGCGGACGATCGGCGACGTCGGCGATCATCTGGGATGCGATCGGGAAAATAGAAACCGTTTCTATTTTCCCGATCGCATCCCAGTCAATCGCCGATGTCGCCGACAACTCACGACATGCGTTTTCATAAGACTGGGATTGACGGGATGGTTGGGAAACCACGGATCCCCGATCGTTCCCGACGGTTCCCGACATATGAAAACCAGTCTTTTATTTGCGCGTTTTCTAAAATTCAGCATTTTCCGGCTTTTGGGCCTAAAAGTCAAATCTATCAATTTTATAAGTATCAAAACAAATCTTACATAATTGAAAGAGTATCAAATTCATCAGATGGTTGCACGAACTTTTGCGCAGGTGATGAGCAGCGTTCCTGTCATTCTTGAACCCAGACCTTCCCGTCTCGTAACCTCGTGGGGAGGCTCTGGTGACAGCCACTGACGCATGCGCGAGATTTAATACAGAGCCGCTGAGAGAAAGACCTTTCAGCGCATGCTCCAACGCTCAAAATCAGCCAATCAGCGAAGGCCTTCAAATGGATGTCCCCAGAGCATCCCCTGCGAGCAGACGAGCCTTTTGACTGTGTGTATAGAGCTTCAAAATGTATTTATTTATTTAAAAAAATCATTTACTATGCTTTGGGCCTTATGAAACAAGAGTACGATAAACAAACTGGTATCTCTCATTTTGGATCTTCTTTCTTCTCTCACATATTTCCCTTAAGGTTTCGCTGTATCTTCTCTTCTCTCCCTTCATGTTCCGCTGTATCTTACTCCTGCAACCACAGAATCACCCAGCTGGGAATTGCACCCAGTCCTCGCTGCACTGGCAGTGCTGCGCATGCTCTGGTACACCACTGGATGTTTACTCTACTGCGGTATTGTCTTTCTAGACCTCCTAAAACGTTCTTGTTTTTGCGTATTTTATCTGTTATTTTACTTTTTACCAGCTACAATGTATGTACAGACCGTGTCAAAATTATGGAAGCGAAGGCAGCAAATGAGAAATAACTGCAGCCGAATACAAGGAAAAAAAAAATCACCAAATGTTATTACCGCTTTGTCTTGCAGAACACTTTAAACTGCATCTCATGTTCTGTCTCCAATTTGACGTCCTAAAACGTTATGTTTCTAACTACTCTCACACTTTTTCAAATGTCAGTAAGTAAGTAAGTAAAAGGTTTATTTATCCACGGTAGATCCTTCAGGTAAAGACTATAATAATACTCGAGAAATCTATTTACAAATATTCGAAAGAAAAAAAAAGAAAATACTACAAATATATAATATATAATATGAATAAAAAAAAACCCTGCTTTTCAAGGATGTGATTTAGAGTTGTTTTTCATTTTTACTCGAGCAAGGGGATCTGGTTCTTGCCTTTTTGCGAAGCAACAGCCAAAGAGTTATTTGGGGCTCGATGTCACTCACTCAGATAATTTACGCTGAAGTCATCCATCAAAACCCTCTGGACGCCGGCTAGCCACTATGATCGCGTCTTCGAGCTGCGGGATCAAGCGAGTCATCTGCGGGACTAAAACTCAAATAATTTATGCTGAAGTCATCCATCAAATCCCTCTGGACGCCGGCTGGCCACTATTATCGCGTCCTCGAGATGCGGGATCAAGCGAGTCATCTGCGGGAATAAAACTCAAATAATTTATGCTGAAGTCATCCATCAAATCCCTCTGGACGCCGCTAACCGCTATTATCGCGTCCTCGAGATGCGGGATCAAGCGAGTCATCTGCGGGACTAAAACTCAAAATCATTTCTCTCTTACCCTTCAACCTTCGCCAAAATATTTATACTACAGATTTTCGCAAAACTTATCCATGTGGGAGCATAGATTTGAATTAAAAAGTTTGGAAAAACTTCCAACGCATAACTGTAAAAACATTAATTAACGTTTCGGCTATTCAGCCTTCTTCAGCTAAAATGAACAAAACGTTTTAAAAGTTTACACTACTTGTATCCCCCGATAAAGCATGGACCAATTATTATTCTGTATCAGGCACCTTCCAGTGCAGCCCCTCAGTCTTTGAACAGCTGGAGATATTTTTTGCAAATATCTCCTACTATCCTAAGGCTGAAGTGGACCACTCTAGCGAAGTCCAAATATCTCTCTAGGGCAGTACCTGAAAAAGGCTTCACCTGAGAGACTAAATGTTGTTTAGTCCGGCTAGATCCATGTGGGACAGGGCTCATACCTTCTGCGCATGCTTGCTACAAAATGTCATGTCCCACATGGAGCTAGGTGGACTAAAACAACATATAGTCTCCCATTGAAGCCTTTTTCAGGGACTGCGCTAGAGAGAAGGAGATACTTGGACTTCACTAGAGTGGTCCCCTTCAGCCTTTGGACTTGTTTGACAACTTATGAGTAACATATTACGTTTATATCAACTGATGAATAAAATATTATGTTTATATAAACGTTATCTTATATTCATCAATGCTTTATCAAAACGATATAACGTAATCTTAAAATCATCAATGCTTTATGATGACTGATTTGATAAGTCATTTATAAAATGTTCTATTGTCATCTAAAGATTGTCGCCTTCGGCCCGAATCTTAATATGCCAATAGAACACGGCCACTCATTTTGTAAATAGTACATTGTGAGAATGCGCAGCTCTTCACCAATCAGAGTGTGCGTACTATCTTAGCTATTTTATAAAAGATGATATCCTCCAAATTTCCGATGATGATTGATGATTATCAAGCATTTTATCTTTGGCTATAAGGACAACTTGAGTAGAACATTCATGGTGTAAGTGGCCTGAAAAGTCTTATAAAATTAAAAGGTATTACAATATTGTAGACACATCTTCAAAGTCTCCACTTATTTCTCTAGTCCATTCACTTGTAGCTATTGGCTACAAATTCCACTGTTTGTTCCCGAAAATTCTCCATTCCGGCGGATTAGAGCAAATTTTCGAGGAAATTGTGCATTTTAGGCTAAAGCTCCAATTTTTTGCCAGGTGATAGTTTTCAATGTATTTTTAAATCGTAGATATGGAGGCACGCTAGAATTAAATCGTAGCGAAAGCTAGGGTTTTGGGTTAGGGTTAGGCTTTAGCTTTGCGAACTTTCAAGTTGTTCTCTAGACTGCACAGCCATAGCAGCTCAACATTTGCTAATTCTGAACTATGGATTGGTTTGACTGACTTCGGTTGAACGTCTCCTTAGAGTTTTGGGTGATTATTAAATGTCACGACCAGTTTACAGTGAGTTTATCGGGAATGTTTATAATTTATATTGTAAAACAATCCGGGGGGGGGGGGGGGGGGGGGGACTCCCATATTTTTGGTCGGGGATGATCGTCGGAAATTTTCAGTTTCACCCCTAAAGATACCAAACGTGGCTGGCCATGGCGTGGCTCAAATAATTCCTTACCCCAAAATGAGGCCTTACGTGCAAAGTAGGCGTGAAGGAGACAGGTAACAGGTAAAAGATACCCATCAAGAAATGTCCGTGTATGTTTCTAATTTATCGTCTTCTCATTGAGTAATCTCTCTTTCTTTCACGGTTTTTTAGAAGCACCATCATGAGAAAAAACAATTTGGACACATATTTCGGCCCTAAAAGATACCAATTGCCCTAATTTTATTGAAGATTAAGATCACCCCTAAAGGACATGGGTGGGGACATGGATTGTTAGCTGAGCCATACAAGATTTTGTCCCCACCCCTGAGGCGAAATGTGTTGGAAATTCCCCTGTTTATATAGCAGGTAAATGTAATCTTTATGCGCGCAAAGCCCGCAGGTTTTTTTTAACATATCAGTTGAAAGAGGGTTAATATATGAGATAGTAGTGCAAGTGATATTTCTTCATGAGGGGTGTTCAACGATTGTGCCTTCCTCAACAAAAATATGCATCCCTCCTTCATCTAATGAAAAAAAAATTGACATCACCCCTTTTCCAGTTCCTAAATTTTGAGATCCCCCTTAAAATCCTCTGCCCCCCTGTAGTATACATAATGAATGCAGCCTAAAACACTTGTGTCCATATAATACAAAGTTTTTCAGTATGTGTGTGAGTATAAATAGATGATGCAGAGCATTGTCAGATTCATTTCATTTTACAGTGTGTATATCTTATGGGTTTAGCATTGTTCAAAATGCTCATTCTCAAATAATTACATAACTCGTATTCTTATTGGATTCATGCTTTAGGCATTCATTATTTTTACTTCCAATACTTGGGCTTACCAGTAGTGATTCTGATGCAGGTTCAGGCATGAGACAACATACCATTTCCGGTGTGGATACTTCGTTTCTTCTCGAAGTTGAAGTAGAAGAATCATCGGTGTGTTCTGTGGACGTGGATAGGATATACTTTACAAATGTTAATTACAAACAACAGGAAAATGTTTTAGTCCAGTCAATCTACAGTTTGACCAGGAACTAATTGCAACAAAAGCTTTTTGATGGTGTGCTAGATTTAGTCTGCAAATGAACATACTAAAGTCCCCCAAAATCAGGGTACAGGAACATGCTGAAAATGCCCAAACATCTACTTTGACCACTTTCAACTATCTAGGATTGACCATTGTACTAAATTTCAATGTTGGAAAAATTGTACAAAAAACACCTGCTCAACTGGCTTACCATTGTTCAGAGGAGTCAAATGGCAAACCTTCTTATATTGTGAACATTTTCTGACTACCTTGATTAGATTTACATTGTGTGCCCTCTTAATAATCTCAGATTTAGAGCAGCTCCTACTGTATATCTAAATACCGACAAATGATCTGGTACCTTTGAGGACCTGGGCAGCTAAAATATTAATGCCCTCCCTGTGAATGTGAGGGCTCTCACAAAACTTATGGAATTTAGCAGGAAGGCTAGAGAGCATGTCCTCAAATTATAATCGTCCTATCAATATTTTAACTCCCTGAAGTTTATCTCTCCCCTTAATCAAGTCAATTCCCTGATAAATGTAATATTAGCGTATTAGTATAATAGTGAACTTCATATTGTTTTATATTCTTAAGTCCAGATTTATAGTCTATAAATTTATTTTGTATTTAGCTAGATTCAGGTGAAGTCACCCACTGGATATATTGAATAAACTCATTAAATTATTATTGCGGTCGAAGAACACATACTGTACTAATCTCATCAGGATCGCGTCCCATAATTTGCTAGTATAGTCCCATGTGGGTTTGGATGCCAGCTTGATTCAGAGATTTGGGACTGACCATTTTATTTGGCCTCGATTTCATGTCAGAGCGACCGAGACAGAATGGTAATAAAACTGCCTCAATCTCACGAACGGAGGTGGAACGGTAATGAAAATAGCCTTGACCTCATATGGACAGGGAGAGATATGGTAACTAGCGCATGTCACTCGAAAAGAAATGACGGCCTACAATCGCAGGCTCAATGAACTGTGTTCCATGTGGTTTTAGTTTGGAGTCCACTTTGTGCTGCAAAGTCTTTTGTGCTATGCAGTCCATTTCATGCTAAGGTAGTGTTTTTGTCAGAAAAAATGAATGAAGCCATTTATCACAGCATCAGAAAATTATGCAGTGATGTGTTTTCCCAGAAGGAGACACTAAATATCGTTTTAAACACGATGTTAAGAGCGGGTTTTATTGAGAATTTTTCTGTCGATACGCGAATAGAAGAAAGCGAAATTCATATCGCAAGTTTATATTTGGCAAGATAGCCTTCTTTTAATATTGAAATAAAACATGTTCATTTCATATTCCTTCCCACGTCTAATTGTAACAGCATGTTCACCAGTTAGGTAGGCTCTGGACTTGCCCATGAAATTTTCCTCTTCATCCTCATGACACACTTGTATCAAGTGCATTTATGATCATGATTATTCTAGTTATATTATTATTATTACCTGCTATGCTGCAGATTTCTCTCCTGAATTTGGTCATGACTTTGAAGAACTGATGTAAACATAATTTAGTGCGAACTCCCAATAGTCCATGAGCCAATGGTGAGCCAACCAGAGCTATAGGGACAAATGTTTATGTTAAAAATATTGTTTATCAATAAAAAAAAACCTCCTTATGCATTAGTTTTTTGAAAGCCTCACAAACAAAGGCACTTTGCACAAATTTTTGCCAAAACTTTCAATAGACCCTTATCATGTTAATGTGGATTAATGATATATTATAGTTATCAAGAAGCGAAATCCTTAAAACAAATTAGCACATCCGTATTAGAAAAGCTGCAAAGTTTGGGAATAAGTACTCGAAAACTGGCTGAGATATGAATTTTGAAAGGTTAGCTTTCTGGCCTATTTTTTTACAAAGAAATGTGTGGGAATAAACATCACAACGAGGCTTGTAGTGCTAATACTGATGTGCTGAATTGAATACCAGACTTTGTTTCCTGGTAACTATAAGATATTATTAAGCCATAACAGCGTGATAATGCCTGGTGCACACTAGCGACATAACGTCATAACGACATAATGACATAAGCGCATAATGATATAAGAACATAACAACATAAGAGAAAAAACATGTTTTTTCTCTTATGTCGTTATGTCTATGTCGATGTTATGTTGTTATGTCGGATGTTCACACCTGTACATAAGAGCATAAGAGAGCGTGCGCTTATGTCGTTATGTCGCTAGTGTGCACCAGGCATAAGGGTCTATAAGCACCTAAGAATTCATGTTCTTAATTTTTCTTTAGGGCAAAAGATCTGATTCATGTCCCACTTTTTAGCCAACTAAAAGCGGGGAATTCTCCCTGGTAAAAGAAATAATATCCCATATACACCAGGACTACTCAAACATGCAATGAAAATAATAAAACAGTCAATCTTAAAATTATGCTAAACCCCTGAGCTTGGTGACAGGGATGCAAAAGACAGCCCAAGTACAATGGTCGTTTATAAAAACGTTTATTCTGGCTTGGCGAAATAATCTCGCTAAATTGCTATAACATCGTCACTGAGTTCTGTAAATTACGGCAAATAAAGGTAGAATACTTACATTAAGTTGTCCTGTTGTCCTTTCCTCGTCTGAGGCGTTGAAGAGTGTTTCCGAAGGCTCACTACAAGAATCTCGAACGCATCACATCGCGACCGGATTTCTTCGTTAATCGCCACTCGATCGGTGATCTAATCACACCAGGAGAACCGTCTTGCCATACATCTTTTCCTACAAAGGAGCGATGTCTCGATTAAAACATCTGAACACGGTGAATTTCGGTGTTTTTTTCCGTTGAACTTCGACAAGCCATTTTCACCGACTTTCGAAGTCAAAACGTAAAGTCGTATATTCTATCACCATCCACAGATAACCCAATGCGAATTACAAACAACAGGAATTACAAAACTGAAAATGCTATGGTTTATCCAGTTGCATTCCTGCATAAGTGACCAAAATAGGCCATTTGATTTAGACGAACCATTTAGACATTTCTTATCTCCTCTTCTGATGTAAACTTTACAAACGCTTATAAATGTCAGCTCCAGATCAATTTTTTCCCTGCAGTGGATAATGATTTCCTTATCCAACCCTTCTTTCCTTGCTGTCCAAGAGCTAACTGATTTTTCACGTCTTTGTTGGCCATTCTTAAAGACTCTCGTTCCACTCCGCGTGGCCTGCTAACGGCTGTATCGCACCGAAGCTTCGTAAACAGCAGGCATTGCTTTCAAAGAAAAAAGCCCGAAAGAAATTTTTACCTGAAAAACTGTTCAAGATTAGAATTGAGAAATATATTAAAGATTTTGCGCGAACACTTCGCGATGTAGATGAAGTTTTCTTGCACAAAGTCGAAGCAACTTGAAGCAGAGCAAAATTCAACATGGCGTACGGTAAGCGCGTGATCGGAAAACAGAACTTCCGAACATACGATTCGGCAGAAACTCGGGACTCCTACATAACAAAGGAACCTTTGTATATAGTAAATTTGCATTTCCGGAAAACAGCGAATAAAGCACGAAAAAAACTACGAGGAATTTTACCCAATCAGAGCGCAGAGTTTGGGTGAATTTTTTCAGGGATCACTACGCAAGCGTTGGCACAGAACTCCGTGAAAGTGATGATGTCACATATCACGCATGTCCTTTTAAACTTTGTTTAACGTTACCCACATGGACCAAAAATAAAATAGTCTGACCTATAAATACTTTAGAGCGGGTTAAATACCCGGGGGGAAGGATCGCGCACGTTAAACATCCGATCGCACACATACCCAGCGCACGTTTAACAGCAGCTCGCACACATTCAGTAGCGAACCGGGTTAGAATGTTTTCGGGTTAGAATGTTTTCGGGTTAGAATGTTTTCGGGTTAGAATGTTTTCGGGTTAGAATGTTTTCGGGTTAGAATGTTTTCGGGTTAGAATGTTTTCGGGTTAGAATGTTTTTCGGGTTAGAATGTTTTCGGGTTAGAATGTTTTCGGTTAGAATGTTTTCGGGTTAGAATGTTTTCGGGTTAGAATGTTTTCGGGTTAGAATGTTTTCGGGTTAGAATGTTTTCGGGTTAGAATGTTTTCGGGTTAGAATGTTTTCGGGTTAGAATTTTCGGGTTAGAATGTTTTCGGGTTAGAATGTTTTCGGGTTAGAATGTTTTCGGGTTAGAATGTTTTCGGGTTAGAATGTTTTCGGTTAGAATGTTTTCGGGTTAGAATGTTTTCGGTTAGAATGTTTTCGGGTTAGAATGTTTTCGGGTTAGAATGTTTTCGGGTTAGAATGTTTTCGGGTTAGAATGTTTTCGGGTTAGAATGTTTCGGGTAGAATGTTTTCGGGTTAGAATGTTTTCGGGTTAGAATGTTTTCGGGTTAGAATGTTTTCGGGTTAGAATGTTTCGGGTTAGAATGTTTCGGGTTAGAATGTTTTCGGGTTAGAATGTTTTCGGGTTAGAATGTTTTCGGGTTAGAATGTTTTCGGGTTAGAATGTTTTCGGGTTAGAATGTTTTCGGGTTAGAATGTTTTCGGGTTAGAATGTTTTCGGGTTAGAATGTTTTCGGGTTAGAATGTTTTCGGGTTAGAATGTTTTCGGGTTAGAATGTTTTCGGGTTAGAATGTTTTCGGGTTAGAATGTTTTCGGGTTAGAATGTTTTCGGGTTAGAATGTTTTGGGTTAGAATGTTTTCGGGTTAGAATGTTTCGGGGTTAGAATGTTTTCGGGGTTAGAATGTTTCGGGTTAGAATGTTTCGGGTTAGAATGTTTTCGGGTTAGAATGTTTTCGGGTTAGAATGTTTT